>CM026428.1:14260475-14595475 GCA_014871385.1 Ceratodon purpureus | reverse complement strand
TCCTTCGGTGCATGCGAGTGTGCATTGGGTGTCATCACAGTATTATAAGTCCAAGCAGGATTTTGCTGAGTTTTACAAGAGTGCGCTGCTATACTTGGCGTATACATCAGTGGAGACTTTGACAGATGACTTTAAGCTGGTTCGTTTCTTGTCCCTTTATGTTTGCCCTAGGATCTGCAGGATTATCATTTTTAGAATGCGTTTGAACTTTGCACTGAGGATGCGTTTGCCATAGGTTGCGAATCGGAATACTTGTATTTCGTCGCGCAAAATGTCAATTCGGACTTAATGCTATATTTTGCCATAGCATTGATGCAATATACTTTCATTAGGTCGGTCAAGTTTACACGAGTAGATTTCTGGATATTTCTGCTCTGATGACCTAGGAGCTGCAGTAAAGGATTTTAGATTTGTATAATATTAATTGTGCTATTGCAAATTGTGGTCCCTGTCGACGTTGCCGATGTCAAACGAAGGTTGCACCGGATGCTCTGCTTAACTGCTAGGAATTAAGGGCAAACCTATTACAGTAGTTCTAAGTCTACATTGGAGGCTGATAGTGGTGTTTCAATTGTCATGGAAAGTTTTTGTTGAACTTTAATAGTATTGATCTAATGAAATGTTATGATGCAGGATCTAGCATTTGATCTTTCACTGGCAGCCTTGTTGGGAGACAACATCTACAACTTCGGAGAACTTCTTGCCCACCCCATTGTGAGTGATCGACTCAATTTTCACGTTTCTGTGCTGCTTCGTACATTTGCAATATCTCGTCTTACGTCATTTTTGTCACATCAGTGAATTTTAGCTCAAATTGATTCTTTTGTTGAGGTTGTGACCTTTCACTCTGCATTTTGATTTTGCTGATTGCTGAATGCTCATGGCCACAAATATCAGCATCTGAGTAGGTGATGTAGTTTGTTGGTTGTTTTCTTTCTAGTATTTTATCGTAGCATTCGGAAGTATCGGAGATTTTTTACGTAGTGCATTTTCTTATCTTGAACTATTCTGTGGTTTACAGGTCAGGAGTCTGTTGGGGACAAGTGTTGAGTGGCTATATTTTATTTTGCAAGCTTTCAATGCTGGAGATTTGACCAAATATCAAGAGCTTTGCGGACAATACCAGTCTGCTCTAACAGCACAACCTGCGCTTGTTGAGAATGAAAAGAAGCTGTGGGAGAAGATAAATATTCTATGCCTCATGGAGTTGATCTTCAGGTAATGATATGCATTATCATTTTTTATTTTGGCACTGTGCTTGTGGTCAGTATGGTTTGTACGTTATGGCTTGTATTTGTCGGAATCAATTTTTGAATCTTCTTTTAGGACGAAGCTCAACTGCTTTAGTATTCACTTATGCTCAAGTGATTGTGATACTTCATATTACCTCTTAGTTGACTTCGAGCTTGGAATAATCTTCTATGCAGCCGCCCATCGGAAGAAAGGACTATTTCGCTCAGTCTGATTGCTGAGAAGACGAAGCTATCCATGGATGAAGTGGAGCATCTTTTGATCAAGAGCCTCTCTGTATGTACCTCACTTATGGATCATAACGTGGATTTTTGTTTGTTTCAGTTTGAATTTGTAAGCGAAATGTAGTACTACATTCATAGGCTTTAACTGGGATCATTTTCATTATCCCTTTCATTTCCATGCAGAAGTTTGTTAGACCTCATTACTGTTTTATATGTCAACAGGAATTTTTGTTTTCATATTGGTTCGCCTCCCCACACATCCCTTTTCTTTATAATGTGGGTGACCTTTCTATTGGGACCTTAAAGGAAAATCAGAAATCGTTTAGGATATCTCATTGGTGACATTTTGCAGGTACATCTTATCGAGGGAGTTATCGATCAAGTGGATGGAACAGTGCGAGTGTCATGGGTTCAGCCACGAGTGTTGGGAGTTCCACAGATCACTGCATTGAAAGACAGGCTAGACAATTGGTTGCAGAAAGTGCATACAACTTTGTTAGCTGTTGAAGCAGAAACCCCAGATCTTGTAGCTGTTTAAATTTAGAGTAAATCAGGTGCTAACTTCTTTGGAGTTGCAATTCTCTCTTATAAATAGGATGTCAAACAAGAGGACTTGAGAATGTACTATTTTTGCCCTTTCTGAGGCACAGTCTTGAAGCCGTTCGGGTATGGGTGGAGTTCCGTACTGCATGAAATAAGACGTGTTGTGACAGTATTCATTCCTCTATCTCCGATTTGCCATCAACTTTATCCTGCCAACTTCAACGTCCTGGAGTCGGCACTCTACAACTCTGTTTTTTTTTCCTTTAGCACAGATTGAAAGAATCAATTGCAATGGAAATCAAAGAACAACCGTAGCCGGGGACAGCGATGGGAGAAAGTAGAAGGAAAAACAACTGCGGCCCATGTCACTTCCAGTGAATCTACATGCCAACTCGTCTGCAGATCAGGTCGAAATTGCCCGAGTTGGCATTAAACCTCCTAATCTCGGCGGTCAGGCCCGCCTCCGACTGAAGTCTACTCCTAATGATCGCAGCCGTGCTGTACTCAATAAGGCTCTTCCAAATAATATTCTGTACATAATGAATATCCCACCCACCTCTGTTGAAAACTTGTGGGCTTAGCCACAAGGTCCATAACTTAATCCCTCTGAGAAGTAGCTAGAATTCCCAAAGACCCCTGCGCATGCGATGTGCGAACGAGAGCCTGCCGAAATTGCGGAGGAACCTAGGGCCGATTAGAATCAAAGACACTTTCTGTATCTTCTTTATAATTCATTCCATTTCTGATCAAAGGAGCTGGTACAGTTTGTAGAGACTGACAGACCGAGTTTTTCCTTAGATAAATGAGCAACCACTGTCACTAAGGTTATGAATAACTTCAGAAATCAGTGTGCAAGAATACAATAACCATGTAGTTTTTTGGTAGAGTATTCAAGTGAGTGAAGATTTACAAACCCTGAATTTCGAAGTGTCAGATGTTACAAATCTTCTAGCCTAAAAGTTACCCTCTACCTTACTGCTGCCTCGGCAACCTAGCAGAGCCTGGCTTGCATACTGTCCTAAAAATGTTGAGAAACATGTGTCTCACTGAACGTTATTTAACATTGAGCAGAACCAATTCTCCACAATGATCAACACAAGATCAGGTCATGGACTGATTACTACCTTACTAAGTCACTTGGTCATATGCAACGTGCAGGAAACCTTCTTCGAAAGCCTAATATCTGGACAAGTGAAGATTCGGCGCTTTGCTACACCAAAAGTGTTGAGTCTACCTTAAAAAAAACTGCGTAAATTACACTCGTGTTCAAAAACACAACTGCGGGCTCAATTGATCTGCACTGCGCTGTACTGCATCCCTGTCAACCTTGGAGAATGATATAATTATGCACACAATTGCGAGGTCGTAACACTATTTCTTACAAAGTCATGGTCACTGATCCAAGTTTGAGTCAGATTCTTTCAAACCATGCGTCTAGATGTGTACAGTACTCAATCGATCACGAAGACGCCAGATGAGGGGCGGACGAGGATCGGGGCGCAGGCTCTGGACTTATAATTAGCGGTGCGATGCTTTGCAGCATCATCCGAGCGGGCATCCGAACGCCGGAACGAGGAGTCGTCGCCAGTGATGTCTTCCAGGAGCAGCACCACCTCGTCCATCTTGGGCCGTCTGTCAGGGATGGAGTCGACGCACGCAAGCGCCAGTTGCAGCATCTGCACCATCTCGTCCTCGACGTTGTTGTAACGCATAAGCTCCACGTCGAACACTTCCGACGTCCACTTGTCCCGCACCACTGACATCACCCACTTGGGCAAGTCTAGCCACCTGTTGCATTCTTGCATGGGCGCTTGGCCGGTCAGAATCTCGAGCAACAGCACGCCGAAGCTGTAGACGTCTGCTTCCTGTGTAATTTTGCGGATGTCAGTAACCTCCTTAGCTCGGTATCCCACGAACCGCGACGCGCTCATATTGGCATTGCTCAGGAGCGACGTGAGGGCGTAGTCGGAGAGGAAAGGCTCCATGTCGCGACTCAGTAACACGTTGGAGGCTTTCATGTTCCCGTGGAGTAGCTTCACACTCTCTTTGTGCAAGTATGCCAGTGCCCTGGCTGTGCCAAGGGCGATCTTCTGCCGGGTGATCCAATCCACATGAATGCGCGAATCGTCATCTTTGTCACCTGCAGCAACCAACCAGAACACCCATGAGTCACAACTGATTGCCACAGAATGAACTGCCCATGCAAATTCAACATATACTGAAATCTAGAGCTCAGAGGAGAAAGTTTGGAAGGCTTGTGGGTACCGTGGAGGAGAGTAGCCAAATTTCCTTGAGGCATGTAATCCGAGACGAGCAGCTTCTCGTCCTTGGAGAAGTAGTAAGCGCGCAGAGGGACGAGATTCTTGTGCCGCAGTCGTCCGAGAGTTTCAACATGGCTCTCGAAATCCTTCCGTTCAGCTGCGACGTCCTTGAGGCGCTTCACCACCAGTACGACGGACTCGCCCAGGTCGGCTCGATAGGTGTTTCCCACGCAGCTCTTGCCGAGAGTCTCAGCCGACGCTCGTAGCAGCTCCTCCAGTGCGAACGGCTCCTTGTTCTGCTTGTTAAAGAAGACTAGCTTCCCGCGTTCGGGCTCGGGCTCGCCTGCGATCGACACTGCGTAGCTATCCTTGAAGTGATCCGGTCCACCAGCGCTGTAAAACTCAACACCCCCCATGCTAGCGTCGCTGTAGTCCCTCGCTGGCTTGCCGACGTGAGTTTTGTCGAGGACTTCGGTTCCCTGAGGGCGGCAGAGAACGTAGATTAAGAGCATGGCGGCCACGACGACGCCGACTGTGATGACTACCGTCACTCCTGCGCTCATTAGCTTCGTGTGATTCTTCGGGGAGGGAGTTGTAACGAGTAGTGGCGCGCCACTGTCCATGAAGAGCGGGGTTTGTGGCGAAGGAACGGGAGCGATGGGCGCCATGGCGCTCGCAAACAAGCTCTGTGGGCAGGGGGTCTCCGTCGGCGGGCCGCACAGCCCTGCATTGCCTGCGAATTCTGAAGCTGGGAACCTCGTTAACGACATTGGCACTGGGCCAACGAAGTTGTTGTTCGCGACGGAAAATTTGAGCAGATACTCGAAGGACATGGTTGGAATTGCACCAGAGAAAGAGTTTCCCTGCAAATCTAGAAGGTTTAAACTCTTGAAGGCGTTAATGGACGCCGGGATCTCGCCGCTGAAGTTGTTGAATCCCACGCTGAAGTGCGTCATGCCTGGCCACATACCAGTGAAGTCGGGGAGCGGCCCCGAAAAGATGTTGTACCCCAAAAACAGACGTTGCAAGAGCGTGCATCGTGCGAGGTCGACCGGGAACGTCCCGGAGAATCGGTTGTGATGCAAGCTCAAGACGAGCAGCTGGTCGAGGTCGGCGAGGGTATTGGCAGGAAGTGGACCTGTTAGATGCAATCCTTGGATGCGCAGCGATGTCACGCGGTTCTGGTAGCAGTCGACGCCAATCCAGGTGCAAGGGTTCGTCCCGGATACCCACGGCAGAAGCTCCCCGTTCGGGTCCACCACGACCATGAACCTCTCCAACGCTTCTCTATCTGTCAGCAGGCTCTGTTTCGCTTGAACCGCGGCTACAAAGGAAAAAAATATGACCAAAATGCTCCACCACGCGCCTCGTTGTGTGGGTGAATCCCTGGTCTGTCTACTCCTTTCCATGGTTGAGCTAATCATCTCGCCTGTACTCAAGCTACGTGATGGTCAAACTCGTGAAAATAGGATCAGGTACCTGCATTGCATCCCTTGCAGTGCTCTGCTTCCATGTGCCTCATCAGTACCATGTTATCAAAGCCTGCTAACTTCTGTGTATCTCAAACATGACGAGCGTTCAAAACCTTGAATCGCTTCTGGAGAGTTAAAAACCACCTGCTGAGTGTCTACGTAACCTCCTAACAATAAGTCGACAATGTGCACTTCGTATTCGAAACAGTGTGCTCATCATTAACATCCATGACTCCAGCGCTCATCACCTAACAATCATGCTCTATCATGATCCCATATTCTACCTCGTGATATAGCACCGAAGTAAACTCCCTCTGTAACTGAAGCTAATCCTTCTCATCTGCTACCTGGTCTGCCAAACATACTCACCTAGGGAACATGAACATCACTCACCTGATAACACAGCAACTGCAATGTACACTACCATGGTCTCTAGGACAGTGCGACAAAGAGAAGCAGAGTCTGTATACAACAGGATTTAAGTGAGGCTTCGCCGCTACACTGACATCACCTTGTGGAGTACACATCCGATGTACTCCTCGACGTCACCCGCTTCTAGATTCGGAACACGCAGTACACTTCTGTCTTTTAGAGTCACGACGGCACGGCATTAATCCCATCTGCGGTCAGCCCTCAGTGCCACCCTGGTACCGACGTCGTCGCAGCTCCCACTGCGTCCCAACCGTCCATACTCTCAATTAAAGTACTCCAGTACTGCCCTCCTTTCTTAATATTACCTTTTTTTCCTTTTCTTTCATGACACAAATCATGTGTACTTTCATGTCAACTGTCTGAAATTCGATCGCTGCATATCACGCGCAATTCGATTGCAGGAGTCTTTAATCCATCCGAAATATCTTAAACTAGAAACTTCCGGTTCACCCTTCCAGTTCCACCATCTTCATCACCTTCACCGTGACATCTCAAGAGCACATAGATACAAGTCATCAGCCAGAGTGGCAACTGGGAAAGCGTGAGAATCAGAGTAGCCTCCTCCGCTGACGCACCCTGTCTTTATTGCGGAGATGAGGATTCGTCAGGAATTCGGAATTACCATACTGCTTGAGGATTGAGGGTCAACACGTGGCTAGGGCACACTTCGTTGTTTCCCATTTCGGTAAGTAAAACTTATCTGGATTTGAGGACTGTGAGCTGCACAAACACATTTGGAAGTTGGGAGTAATGGCTTCCCAGTGGAGTTGGTGGTGTGGTTGGAGAGTAGAGCTGACTGGACTCCTGGGAAGAGCTTTCTTTGGATGCAAACAAAGAGAATTTATGGCTTGCACATTCGCCGTTTATGTAGGGGCTTTATGAAGGTCCAAAATTGGATCTAGTGTCCGAGAATACTGCATGGACCTCCGGAGACTGGAGGTTGCCAAACGTAGCAGTGTAGATAATCTGACCTTATTGTGTGTGATTTGATTGGAAATTCGGAGGCACAACTTGTGGGGGAAATCTTTTTCTTCTCCTTGCTGGCATCTGACCTCAATTGAGTGATTTGGATTCCCGCAGAAGTCTATGTGTTTAAGGCGCCAAATAATGATGTACAACTTGTCCAAGTGAAGCTGCAAAGTAACCGGTCTCAACACGAATGGCAAATCATTGTTTTCTTTTCCTTCCTCTTTTTCTTGTGCTTATTTCGTGAAAAACTTTTGGGTTTGTATATGAGACAAGAAATCATACACACACATGTGACGAATTACATTTCCTGTGAGAGGATCAAATCAATTGCCAAATTGTGATAGTGGCCCGTGGGCATATCCTACAACCCAAGTGTCCAAGTTGGGTGAACACATGCTCTGAATCTTCAACCTTGTCTTTACTGGCTCAACCAGTTTACAACACTGCCACTTACCTATGTAATTAGTATTAGCAATGTACTTGAACTCTTGGTTCATGTCTCTGTTCGCGGTGTTTGTGTTTTAGGAGCACGCGATGTCCGACTTCAATGCTTAGATGGTCACGGACTCTTGGTTCATACACCAGGTCGGTGTCAATGTAAAAGGCCATTGACAACTTTGGTGCAATTAAGCCCCCTTCACACCCGGAGGTGTGGGCCACCGATGGACAACCGGCTAACACCCTGCCCTCAAAATATCCCGATCTCCATTCACACTTGAAATTCTGGTTCGAGTTATTTTGGGAACTGATGGTATGGGTAGTGGGGAGGCTTGGACTGCGCGGTTCACATCGGAATCGACAGTGGTTCATCATTGATATGATGTGGGGCCTGCGTGAGGGTCTGTTCACACCACATTGAGGTGATAGGGTGGAGTTTTGACTGCGGGCAGTTCGGGGAGTGGGGCGGGCAGGGCGTTGGGCAGCCCCCCATCAAGCATCACCTTCTCCTCTGCATGGCACTGTGTGCATGAAGTGTATATCAGTTTTTGATTCAGGAGCGTATCCCGAGCTTCTCATTAATTGCTGCTTCTAATTTGTTGTTTCTCGAGCTTCTCATTTCGTGTTCTTCTCCGCTCTGGGAATGTCATTGTGTGTGTGTGATTGCGCGCGCGGAGGCGTAGATTGTCAGCCTTCTCGGAGAGGGTGACCTTGTGCTCTCCGCCGATACCTGATCGCTGTAATTCGCTGCGGTCGAAACGTTTGCGGTCCGTTTCATTTAAAGAGCATGGGGGAACGAGGTGCATCGCCATGTGCTTCTTGTTCATTGACCCCGACTCACTCGCGGGGACGGATCCTGGAGATCGTTCTTCAGAGAAACTTTCCAAATTGGAGAGGGCACGCGGGAGATTGCGCCGTGCACCACCGAGGCGGCGATTGCGTACCCCAGCGGCGGTGCGTGGGCAGGTAAGTTACCTGAACCTCAAGCATTGTCTTTGTAGATCGGATCCCGCTTTCCTTTTCTGTCATGGAAATTGTGCTTATATACTGCGCACAGCGTCGTTGAAGCTCTTTTGAGATCTGCCCTCTGTTCGCCGCTGTCGTCTGTGCCTTGCGCCATGGCCCCCTCCCCTGATCCCAACAATGTTGCTCTCTTTCTCCCATCGCTGGTCCTATTGCTCCAAAACGTCGTTGACACTATGTTCCGACCCCTGGAGACGGTACCACCTGATGAGGGAGAGGTCCACGTGAATGTCTCCGATGTGCACGAAACTCTCCAGAACATGCACACGATAATTGCATCGGTGTTGCACGACTTTAGGTTGGCTCACGCCTCGACCCTGCTGGACACTGAACTCGGCTGGTGGGTACTACCCAGATCTACTTCTTGGTTCTCCCGTTTTGTTTTGAACGAGTATGATGACAACAGATGGTTAGAGAATTTTCGCATGACGAAGGCTGCAGTGTTCAACCTCACGAATTTACTCCGACCCCACATAGAGAAACAGGACACGCATTATCGCAGAGCTATTCCTCCGATCGTGAGAGTAGCGTGCTGTCTGTTCAAGCTCACGCAGGGGGCTAGCCTGCACATCTGCTCAGAATTTTTCGCTATCGGGGCCTCTACCACGTCTGGTATCATTCGCGATGTAGTAAAGGCGGTTAATGAAGAGCTGCGGGGGGAGATCTCATGGCCTAGTGGCAACAAGCTGCGTGTTGGTATGGAGCAGTTCAAACGATGGTCGGGGCTCCCTGCTATTGTCGGAGCAATAGACGGCACGCACATTGACATAAGGAAGCCCACACAGAGCGCTGGAGATTACTATTACTTCAAGAATGGCGGATATACGATCCAGTGCCAGGCGGTAGTGGATCAGAAGAAACGATTTGTGGATGTTTTTGTTGGGATGCCGGGGAGTACTAATGATGCTCGGCAGTTAAGGCGGTCCATGTTGTATCACAAGGCTACTACTTCAAATCTGTTCGATGCAGCAGATTCCATGGACGGCTTCGTGCCGTACCTCATAGGCGATAAGGGATACCCTTTAATGCCATGGTTAATCACGCCCTACAGAGAGGGCCCTGGTGGAAGGCGTTCGGTGCAGGAAACTTTGTTTAACCGCAAACTGTCACGTGCTCGCTCTGTTGTTGAAAATGCTTTTGGGATTTTGAAGCAAAGCTTCAGAGAGCTCCACACAGCATCTGATCTTCACGTGACTTTAGTGCCAGACGTTGTCATGTGCTGTTGTATACTGCACAACTTACTTCTCGGTCAATCTGCAGAAGAAGTTCAGCGACTTCTTGCAATGTTACAACGTGAGGGAATGGCCCCCGATGTAGAGGACCATCCCGTTGTTGAAAGGCCTGGTGAGGACGACCCCCCTGACGGAGATCATGCCAGGGGAGACCGTAAGCGAACTGACCTTGCGGCCTTTCTGGTGCAGCAGCGACTGTAGTGAGGTACAGAGTACTCTCCCCATGCCCGTTTTGCATTGTACTTGCTTCGCTCTGCTGTTACGTCCGGTGCATTGTCCCGGCCTTGTCCTCCAATGGATGCTTCTGTATTGCAATTGTGTTGGACATAGTTATTTGTAGTTTTAATATCAGACTGAGCACTTGCGGTTCGGTTGGACATGGATTTGCAGGGGAATGCCGGGGAGATGCTGCACGCACGGGAACCACATGGAGGCAAGGGTGGGCGGGAAAGTATCAAGGCCAAGGTGGACGTGCTAAATAGTAAGCACATCCCCTTACCTTCAAGTTTATTATCAATGTTCATCTGATTCACAACACTGCCAATAGTAAGATTGAAATGCTATGCATTTCAATTCCACTTAAAGTAATGCCTAAAAAGAAACAGCACGTCCGCCTAACTCTACAGTACCGCTTGGACACAGATGTGCAGGCATTCGCAGGTCTTCCTACATGGCATCTGAAGTTGTGGCATCTCCTACATCTGGTGGCGTCGGAGCAGTGGAAGGTGACGCAGTGGGACGGGAGTCTTCGGGAGCTGGATTCGGTGTCGGAGGTGGACCCATGGGAGAGACAGATCGACCTATGGCCGAAGCCAGACTCGCAAGAGCGTGGACGACCATCTGTTGATTCATCAACCCGAGTCTAGCCTGTTCTTGCGCAATTCTTGCATTTTCCATTAGCATTCTATCACGTTCCCTCTTGTACTCCAAACTTTCCATGAAGTGTTTTGCATGTGTCTCCAATTTTGCCTTCTCAGTAGTCCGTTGAGTCTCATTGATTTCACCTAGGACCTTAACCATCTTCTCAGCACTTTCCATGACACCATCAGCTATAGAAGTAGTGTCAATGCTGCGTTTCTTTCTAACACCTGTGTTTCCCATGGACTTGCGTAGTTCAGCACCAGCTGTGGAGGTTGCCGAGGAGGACAGCACGTGCACTTCCTCCAAACGCCGACCCTGTCGAGAGACAGGTGGGACACACCCTGCAGGTGCGCTTACCGGAGAAGTGTGCGGCGTTGCTCCTCCCGCCCCCATCTGAGTGCCGAATATTGGACTCGGAGGGGCATTCAGGTTCAAATCCTGGAACGGAGGGACAGGGTTGGAAAAAGTACCTCCTCCCCTTTGCAAGTTGACAGTCGAAGCAGACTGCATGGTCGGGTGTAGTGGGCGCCTCACATGCGGGGGTGTGCCTCCACCGCGACTATTACCTGTTGAGATAACCGGGGAATCTGTGCTTGTTAGATCAATGGGTGATCCCTGTGCACCTTGTGCATAGCCGGGTGACAACCCGGTGGGAAAACCGTGGTAATCCGGGATGACTCCCCCTCCATGTGGCGATGAATACTCCTCACCGAGAGGTATGGAATAATTCTGATCGTTCGGGTCGGAAGTATCCCTTGCATGGGGGGGGTTCATGGTCGCTTTGTCTCTCAGCCACTCCTCCATACCTCTATACGCCGCAACATAAAAGGTTTTGGGTAAATTCAGGGCCTTCCTCTGAGCTGGGGTCATATCGGTGAAGTACTCCTCTGCATTGGTGCCTGTTCTCTGATGAAAATCAAATATTTTTTTGAAATCTGCTAATAACGTGGACCATTTGTACTTACATGCGCTGTGGTCTCGATGAACATCACTGTCACCCCTTGCTGCTCTGAGGACTAATGCTATCTTTCCCCACTTACCAATCTCAGGGCACATTAGTTCTCTGGGATCCTCTACCGTGAGTTCGTCTATGTATTCTTGCCGCTTCGCAGCAATCAACGCCAAGATCTCCACCTTGGACCAATTCGGATCACGTTCTTTTTTTCCTGTGGGTCGCGATGTCTGTCCAACAGATGTGCCGCTGCCTGCACATGTCATTTGAATTAAGTCAGTTATTTACATGCAATCTCGACTCACTTTGGCATCGGAGGGGCGTGGGGTGGGTGTGCAGGTCTATGTCTCAGCATGTGCGTATGGAATGCACGGGTGAAGCGAAGAACCACAGACCGTACTCCAAGGTCAGGAGCATTGACTGTATCAGCGTCGACCCTATGAGCTACTGTGCAAGACAGCTACGGAAAGCACATCATACCATCAAGTAAATCCTAAACAAAGAACTCATCATGTTTAGTCATTGTTTCAAATGGAACTGTTTCACTTCACGAATGTTGTAGCTTACAGAAAAAATTAACTGACCTGCGGGTACTTGCTGTGACTGTTGCTGCAGGGAAGGCGAGGAGTTCGCCATGGTGACAATCTGCGGGAATAATGAGTACAACGTAGTTAGAACAAGCTGTTCGAAAAGCACTTCGATCTAAGGTAGAATATTAAAAAATAAACCATACAGCGTAACAGTAGATGTGCACAGTACAATTGCGCAGTAGAAGTGCATACCAGTAGGTGTGCTGAGAAGAGAGAAAGGGAAATGTGTCTTCCGATATTACACACACGACCTCTTGTAGTGCTAGCTCCGAAGGGACCAGGGGTCACTTCCCTCCGCAGGGACATAGCGCTCGAAAACTCACACCGAGAAGCACTGGCTGCCCCCGGATTTCAGTCCGGTAAAATTTGATATTTAATACATGGGGTCGACCCCTTTCTACAAACCTCTGCGGTAACACCGTTTTTTTACTAAAATTGAACTGAACTATGGTTCCATACCACTGACGGACTGGAGATCTAGCACCGTCCAACCACCGCTGAAACATTGTCAAACCTTCGAGAAATCCGAACCTGGCAGTTAGGCTCGGGCCTTGCCACCCGTGCCCGGTGTGAACACCAAGTTCCAAACCTCCGCGTTCCCTGTTCCAGTAACTACTTCACACCTCCGGGTGTGAAGGGGGCTTTAGCTCATAATACAGCTCATTAACTTTAGGAAGGTTGAAACTCAGAAAGTGCGATTATTGGTCACTACAGCAATTAGGAGGATAAAGAATCATCATTAGAACTGTAGTTTAAAGTGTTCTGTGTCACTCTGTTCCTTAATAAAAACCGGTTAAATTCAAATTAAAAATAGGAAAAGAAGAAATATTGTGTGGCTGTCCCGATCCTCAGATATGCATTACTCTTATGGTCTACCTTGATTTTCTTTAGCATCAAATTTGCTAACGACAGTCTTAATCTTCAAAGCATACAGATGCAACAACACGCAAAGATGCGACGACGTCAATAAACTGCCTTAATGCTCAGAATCAGTACTGGAAATTTACGCCTTTCAGTACATCTTAAGTACGGGCGAACAATTGCTCTCATTCATAGCTGAATATGAGCATCATTCCACAGAATCTGCAGGAAAAGCTACTCCTTCATCTAAGATTGCGGTCAAATGGACCAGGTACGCAAGGGAAGAGGATGCACTGCACAGTTTGTTACTGCCTAGATACAAGTAATTATACACTACAGTATTCCGGAAGTGTATTTACAAAGGTTCAGATGCCAAAAAACGCTGGAAGAAAGCCAACGCTTCCGCTGGTTTGTACTCCGGAACAGTGTGACCCGATCCCTGTGTAGCACAATGCGTGAAACAACCTCTCTCAGCCTCAATATAGAACAGATTACAGTACGTGCTGGAATGAACATTAGTAACCACAGAAAATAGAACATGCCCTCTCAAATATTTCAAAAATGAAGAGTCTTTCGTTATATTAAGGGTCAATGAACATTGTTAACGAAAGAACATTTGTTAACGAAGAATAAGGGCTAAGAGCGTGATAAGTTACCTTAATAGTTGCAAATGTCAGATTGTTTGCATATCCCTGGGTATATCTGCAAGGTTCACATGGTCTTAGCAAAAGCCCCAGAAGTTGCAAAAAATAAATATACCGATGTATTAGAAGCATGAAGATGGTGCTAACAAAGCAACTATCTAAGAAAGAGATGGCTCACGCCAGTAATACAGAAGTTAAGGCCCTCTAATAACGTAATGAAAAGAAGTGACTGGAAGCGTTTTGAACAAACCCTGCAACTTGGCGTCCAACAAACCAAGCCCTCCAGTGATCCGTAACCTCATAACCCATCGATGCTGTCCAAGCCTCCGACCCCGTGTAAGGCACACACATATCGTGATCGCCACTGCAAATATGTCAAATTTCACGATGTCAACATCAAGCTTCATAACTAGAGAGCTGATAATCAATTCTCATCCAAGAAAATAAGAATGGTTGGCTAGGAGGAATGAATTGAATCGAGACCTGTAGATTAGAGCCCGATAACCGCTTGTTGTAAGCTCCCGGTGAATTGGGATCATACTACCAGCATCATGATAGAATATGATGTTATTGGTACAGAGTTCCCAAGGACCAATATCTGCTGCCTGCATAAGGACAAGCACACACGTAATATAGTAATGCCTCAAGCCAGTTATGCAGTAGTGAAGGCCCTCTAATAACATAAATGAACTTCACGATTCAAAGTTATGTTCTTTCATTGTGAGAAATGATTGGAGCATCCTCTTGTGTAACTGGCCCAGCCCAGAGAAATGCAACACTCCCAAGTGGCAAGTTTAGCCAATATTGACATAGCCCGCTTAGGTTGGCATTCTAAGAATCGTCCTCCGTTGTATAATCAAATTTAAGACTTGGAAATTGGTGCTCACCGATTTGGCATGAAGTGCTGCTCTAACTGAAGGACTGTTCAGCCAAGTGTCAGCAATGCGGTCATCCTGTTCAATACATTAAGAGATTTTCAATTCGGTAAAAAGGCGATTGTACAGAACATACTATCAGTTCAAAACTGGTGAGCAGAAAAAAAAATCAAAGCTGAAAGTGAATGTCGCGTATAATCTGTAAAAGACAATGAGCCATACCCTGAGAACTAGGAAGAAATAGTCAATTTAAACTAGATTGTGTTAGACAATGGCGTTAAAGAATACATCAATTTGCAAGCGAAAAAGAAACAACGGAGAGATCATACCGTGCAAGGCACCTCCTCAGAATCAAACAACGCATGAGAAAGGCTAGGCCAAGTTGGAACACGCCCTGGTTTTAGGTTCAGCCGCAGGGGGTATGCCCGACCAAACTGGCGTTTTCTTATCTTGTGTGGGCCCGTCGTTTCACCCAGCCTACGGAAACTTTCAGGCAACCTGGAGTTGCTTCGATGAGAACTGCCCTCTGAATCAGGATAGTAGCAGGGTTCCAAAATATCATATATGTTGACAGATGCAACATCCTGCAGTTAAAACAGTATCATAAACACCCTTGAGCAAGTATGGATCGCAGTGAAACAAACTCTATCCAAGGCAAATTTACCTGCTCAGAACTTACAGATACAATGTATGAATGCTAACAAATGACCTTTAATTGGCGAGGTTGATACGTGTAGCAAAAAATAACTGGTACTTCTCTATATAACGATGATAACAATATAGTAACTGATTTCCGTGCTAATGAACATAATCAGACCAAAAATAAAGTTAAGGACGATGACAAGTACATCATAGATATCGTTGAGCTTTGCAAGGCAGGTTTGATCGGTGGCATTCCAGTATGATCCATTGCACGCTTTTTGTACGCCCTGTACACCCAGTGTTACTCTGTCAAAAACCAAGTCAACCGAGCATGCAACAAGAGGAGCAGCAGATACATCGTTCTCTCATGATAGTACCAGCTATTAACTCAACTGATGCTGATAATAGTAGATAATATATGGAGGCAAGACTGACCTTATACATGTCCATGGAGATCAGACCCATGCCATAGATGAAAGGAACAATCGCATCCCCATCAAACTGGTCGTCTGTACAACCGTTGCCCACCATATAGCCCTGCAATGCCAATAAGATGGTGTTACATCATGCAATCCACATGATATCAAGATGAAGACGCCATAAGGACCAGTCGCAGAATTAGAAAAGTTGCGATATACCTTGAAATTTATCACAGGCTTTACTCCAGCTGTGATTCCTGCCGATCATCGCCAGTGGAATGGGAAACGCATCAGAATAAGCTAACATAAAGGTAGTACTTTGATGAGACTGCACCAATAACAAAAAAATTCTGAAGACCTCACAACTCAAACTCAACACTTACCAAGCAAAACCCACAATTGTAAAGATAAAACTAGCCCCAGAGCTTTACTGCTTGAACTTAGATATGACATGGAACAAGTACATGGCTTCAATGAAAAACGAAAATAGCGTGTTTGGTCATGACAAAACATACCATGTGCTACGTTACGACTAAGCGTTGGCACATAAATGCCAGCATAAGATTCACCAGTGATGAAAAATGGATTTTTCTGGAACTCTGGATAGTCTTCAAACCACTGAAAAAGGAAAGCTTGCCCCCAATTAATCATTTACAAGAGCCTTCCTAATGCAAGACAAAATCTGATTTAAATCTTCTCAAGGTGGACAGTGACCTCAAAACAAACATCTATCGCACATCCAATTAGGATACTCAAAGAGAGAATGATATCAATGATGAGTTTCCTCAATGCACAATAAACAGACTAACCTTCAGCAGAAAAGCATGCGTATCTAATGCCGTTTGCAGGTCACCAGTAATATAGTCACCGCGTGTCTTGGAGTAAGAGAACCCAACTCCTGCTGGTGAATCTACATACAGGACGTTTGCAGCCTGCGTACAACCAGTTCTTCCTATCAAGTACTGACAATTAACAAAAATAAACAAAATCATGTGTACAAAACGAATCAAACAAAGGAATAACAGCAGAAAGGTTAGGCACAACATTCACGCACCTTAGACCAGGAGTACGGGTTCAAAGTGAGCTTCGGCAAGCTGTTGGAATCAGCAGCAGGTTCAAATTTGAAAGGCCCTGAAACATGACGTCGTGTTAAGTACCCACCCTGACATCGACCTTCACTGGGGTGAGGGCATGGCATTGACTGATTTGAACCAAGAAACTGGAAATCATGAACATTATGCTGAAGACTGTCCTCAATCCAATATCTTACAAACGCTAAAACAATGATCTACTACTATCCTGTAACCAGGTGTCGCACAATCTGTACTAAATCCGATTGCATCTTCCTAGAACATCAATTCTGATATCATGAGGTATCATTGATTGTCAACCCCCACTGGAAAACTGCTAGGGGAAAAAAAAGTTAAGGGTTTACCATGCTCGTAGATGAACCCATCGAAACTGGAGCAGCCAGGGCCGCCATTGAGCCACAGCACCACGGGGTCAGTAGCGGGATTGCCTTCCGACTCCACGAAGTAGTAGAAGAGCTCCCTCCCATTGGTATCATTCACCGACACGTACCTGAATCAACATTCACCACATCCATCAACATCACATCGCCTCTCATTTTCACATTCGAATAGAATCCCTCACACCCTCATCACCTACGAAACAAAAACTACATCCCAATCTCCACTGTGCCCCCCAAAAAAACAAACCCCTATCTCACAACCACTCTGCGTACTCCCCAGAAACCCAATTCCCAAACAAATCTGCCACTCACTGATCTTCAAGCTCATCGTCGCTACACATCTGAGTACTCCATTCTCCAAGACCATCCTCAAGAAACAAAACAGAACGATTCAATCGAAGATTAAATCATCAACATATTCAGCCCCAAGCACTGGCCCTAACCCACGAACCAGAAGGAAAACAAAAAATTCAAAAACCCAGCTTACCCTGCATGATGCTTGGATGGCAGAGTGCCGGAGAAGCCCGGAACGGACTCCACCGCGGCGCCATTCGGAGCTCCAACGACTGCCAACGGTAACAAGGCCGAAACACAAACGCAAAGTAATCCCCACATTGCACCCATCGCTGGCATCCCACCTCGACCCATTTGGCTCCACCGCAATTCCTCACCTGAGATCAACAAAACAACATCCAAACTGCGATCGCAGCTTGCTCCTTATGTACACGCACCGCTGCTGTGATGAGCATGGTGTGGCAAAAGCGTGCAAACTTGGAAAAGGTGCCGAAATTGGAGGATAAACAGAAGGCCAGCAGCTCAGAGATTCCGCCTTGCTCAAGGTATCTCTACTTTGAACTTTTTTGGTTGTTTTTTTGTGTTTTTTTTTGGTTTTTTCTCTGGTGTTTTGTATTTTAAGGGATTGCATGGCAGTGGGTTATGACGTTGCGGTGGCTTCTGGGCGATTCGTGATGATCGATGTAGCACTTGATGGTGTGAAAGTTTGGCAATCTATGGGGAGCCGTGTCAAGGGAAGTGTTTCAAGGTTGCCGCTCTCAAGGACCATCATCACCGTTGCGGTGTGTCATTCAATTATTTGCACGGCACCGGCGAAAGTGTGCTGGTCTCGTGATCCTGGCAGAGTATAGTTTTGCTGAAACTTACACATCATGGAGGGCGCTTGTGAGCAATTTTACAAAGCAGATTGGATCAACTTTCAAAGGTTGAAATAAGACCGTTAAGCCACGTTAAAAAAAGATTCGGAATCTGCTTCGTTTTTTATGGGGGAAAAATGGGAAGAAGACGGTCTTGGTTGAGCGTTCTGATGTTTGGATAGTGTTTGTCTGAGATTGGTAATGTAGTTGCGTTGCAAGGTATGTCAAAATTGTGTTCAGATATCAGAATGTCAACAATTGAAGGTATGGTGGATCACAAATGGTTCATAATTGAAATCAAGTTTGGGTTACATTCTCGTGCACCAAGTGGCTCGGATGCGTTGCTCTTGATGGTCTTTAACTCCGAAGATGGCGACAATGAACCGAAGTACAGAGTGATAAGTTTGAACCTCAAGGTCTCACGTGAATCAATATTGCTTTAACCCTGCTCCCTCATAAATCTATCATGATAGAAATCACACAACTAGAGCATGTTTAATGGACACTTCCGGACACACCTGTGATTGCATTAACAACCTGACTCTCACCTTCATGTGATCACCATTTGCTCTCTTCATGGCGCCATTAAACCGTTCAGGAGTATATCATACCGTTCCATGGAAATGCTTCATCACAACTTCCATTTCATCACAACCTCAGCATTCACAACCTTCACCATGGCAGGACTCAAAACTTTGGGTGCCTCTCTCTTGATACTTTCCATGCTCATTCTCTTTGCTGCTCATGGGCATGCGCATGAAGATCACGCTGCTGTTGAAGCAAAGGATGGCTCATCAAAATCCTCTGTAGGAGAGCATGTCAAGTATGGGAGAATGAGTTATGAGGATCATGAAGGGTCGAATTCTGACGATCAGCATCACATTTGCACATGCACCTGTTATCCTGGCGGAGATGCACCTAAGACACCCAGATCAGCTCCCAAGCCACCGACGTCGCAGAATTCACCCACTGAGAGGAAGAGGTCACCGCCTCCTGCTCCGTATTACTCTCCCAGCCCTGTCTACAGCAATCCTTCACCACCGCCTCGCAGCACCCAGTCTCCAGTCACCTTCATCTCGCCACCTCCACCTGCGCCTTACTCTTATGCTCCTGCAACCGACGAGCCTTCTCCTGTAGTGACCGCGCCAGAGACTTTCCAACCTTCACCACCAATTTATTGAGGTCGATCATCTCTTTCCCCCATTGCTGCCTGTGTGTAGATGGCTCAATGTGGTCCGGGATATACAAACTCTAGAAGTTTGACAGTATATTTTGTGTCTTAAAATTCAGTTGTTGTGAAGGTTATCTGTTCTAAAGTAGGTTGAACTTGATATGTATAAAAATATATATCCATTGGATGTGTGGAAAAATGATGTAGTTCAATGTTTACGTTAGAGCTAAAGATTGTCGGACATAGGCAAGTATCAGCTAAAACTTTGTTGAATTGCAGGGGGAGGTGGCTACCGTTCATGAGGGGCTACTGCGTCGAGAGTGGGAATAAGAACATCTTGTGTAGAATCAGTATAAAGGCTTATCCTGCTTTACATGAAGAATAGTGCACTGAAAGGTTTATGGTGGTTTTGAACTGATGTTCTTAGGAAGCTTTCAACACAGCTGAATAACAGTTTGGATATCAGTATTTGAGAATTCCCAGTTTGCAATAGGGAGGGTTAGGAGATTTGCACAGCACTAAGTGATGTTGAAGTACTCAAATCGGCCCAGAGTGAGTGGTAGAATTTTGTGACTTTCTTTGTTTATTGCACAAGGATATCTCATTCTATAAAGCAGCCCTTCATGACATCACAGTTCGTCCACGCTACTACCAGCATTCATTCATGTTCAGATTGTGATTCAATTCAATGTCCACAAAACTAAACAAAGATTGGAATACACAATTGTTACGTCTGAACGAGCAGATAGTCGTTCGAGTATTTATAAGCAATAAGAAATGATCATATCGTTCACGGTTCGGTGCACTACAAACTCGTAGCCAGCAACAAGGCAGTCACTGAATAAACAGCATTGGACTACTTACTGATAGCAAACTACCCGGATCAACCTCTCGGTTGGGAATCTGCAGTATACAAAAATTACAACACAACCACCTAGATTATCCGGAAGCCTTCGTCTGTACATGAATCACTAGTGGTGAACCTCTTAAAAGATGTCGGACAATGTCGGCAGCTTCAAGGTACCCTTCTTGTGCAAAGGAATGGTGAAGGAGTGGATGATGGGTAGTTTCAGCTTGACACCCACATCGAAGTCATAGTCGATATCCCAATCAGCACCAATGTCACGCATCAAGTTGATGAGGAAGCTGTACGCTACGTTGGACCCCACTTCGATGGAGGTGTTGGAGTTTGCAGCCACTGCTCCCGTGTTGCCCACGTTGCCAGAGGTAATCTCCCTACAGAACCATTTGACCCACACAAAAGAATTAATCTACCGCTTGGAGACAAGCCACAAACAAGCTTGGATCACACTGAAATGCATATCATGACTACTCTTCTCTTGGAAGAAGCCATAAAGATTGTGTGCACAACAACACTTAGAAACACTCGCAGATTTCTAAAATAACGTTTTACATGCTAAACAGATCGGAAAAACCAAAGAGAAGTGAAGGGAAAACCAAAACGTTATACATATGAGAGAAGCTTGGCGGAGCATATCACAGTATGCCGATTGCAAACCAAATCCAGTATCAACGACGTCTATGAGAAACAGGGCGGAATAAAGGCAAGAAACATGCATGAGGCAGCCGGAAGTGCAGCTCACCTGTCACCGCAGCGGAGACGATACGTGATCTCCAGAATGGGCAAATCGTGGTCGTAAGGGTTGTGGATCAAGACATCGCTCTTCAGCCCCACAGACTCCCGGGTCACATTCTTGATATCCACATCCGTCAGGTCCGCCGTCGGCTTCTCCATCTTGGCGATCTTGTCCGCCACTATGTTCTTCGCCTTATCCATCAACCCCGCCATCGCTAAACCTGATCAACAATTCCTCAAACAAATCTCTCCTCAGCTAGCAACAACACAACGGATATAATCGCAAAAACTCCAACTGATCACTCCACACTAAACCAAAGCACTACAAATTCGAATCCTGTCCTCAAATCACATTGCAAAATAGAGAAGAAGATCGAGTGATTTATACCAGTTCAAGTCATGGCCACCTTGCAAGCCTAGACTCGAGAACAGAAACTCCTGCTCCCACACAACCATTTCCTAGCATCTGCTGTCCTGCCCACATGGCGAGTCAACATTATTGCAGAAGCTGCAAATTTGCAAATCCGAAATGAGAAAAAACCTCTGATTTCCTTCTCGGAAATGGAAATATCCGGATTACACAATAAATTATAGTGGCAGTGGATGAGTCAACCGAACATGCCAGCTGAACTGGGCTTCGTACCACGTCTCGCAGCTCTGCTGTACTTCACACACTGTCTTCATGAGTCTGAGTAGTACTAGAGTACCAGCTCCTGAACTACCAGGTGAGTGCAGCATTATTTTAGGAATTCTGATGCCATAGATGAGTTTTTTAAAATTTGGTTTTTTATGTTCCGGGATGATTTTATAGTGCAGTGGAGACACGTTGTGAGGCAAGTGGCGGCAGAGGAGCAGGGCAGGGGGCTTTCCAAATGGCCTCTGGTCTTCTTCCCAAGTGGCGGTTTTGTTGCTGTGGTGTCACCACCCTCATGCTCACTTAACGTTCAATTACCGCAAAACCGTTCAGTGTACCCATCTGCCTTTGAGTGTCTGAATCTATGAAAGGAACAAATATTGTGAGTTTTGACAAAAGGGACGGTTTTGGATTTGCATCTTTTGCATGTTCGAGGGTGTGATTTGGCGTCTTTTTCTGTTGTCGATTCGGAGTTCTATTGTCCAAGTGTAGAACAGTAGAACTAGGCTTAAGTTAATCGAATGACAAACACTGTTGATGTCAGTTCGACTCATCTGACCCCAGGTTTAAGCATTCACTGCCAATTTGACTCAAGCATCAAGGCTCGTCAATTATGAAATGAAAGTTTTGAAACTGCATCACGTAACTTGCTAATCGTTCAAGAATTGAGTGACCTGCATCCCAATTGCAGCAAAGAAGACGCATCAACATGACCAAACGAGCCATGTCCTCCATCCCAGATTCCCACAGTGTGTCCTGGCCTTTGACAATTTCCATAACCCCCTCCAAAAAGGAAACAGACGTCCCAATTGCTAATCACTCTCTCCCATGGTCCTCCATCCACACATGATGTGAGAAAGCTGAGAATATGAAACAGCATACCCTGCACTAGTTCCTCCCAATAGGGGCGTCACCACCCCTTCAAAACAATCAACCTACAACCAAATTAGAGAGAGAGAGAAACTCCGGCCGAAGGCCCACGTGAATGAAGTGTTTGTTGGGGATAGTGATACAAAGTATGCCACTAGGACCTTGTTGCCTCCTTTCGAAGGTAAACACTATAACTACCTAGACTAGAGCTAAGTACTACCATTAGGAAGAACGGATATGTTCTCCACCCCTAGGACATTTTAAAGGGTACCCATACGACAAGGTCAAGAGATCCCCCACCAAGATTGGGTGAATCGATGGTGGTAAAGCCCCGGGCGGTATTGGGATTCGAACCCTAGTCATCCAAGAGAGATGCCAAGAGCCTACCCAACCAAAATTACCCACAGGGTTTATCAAGAGCCTACCCAACCACTGCTCAGAGGCCCTCTGCTAGTTTAAAGTCATTTCGGACTCAACCAAATTACTATTTCTTTTTTTTAACCCCTAAGTGCCCAGGAAAGCCAAAACGGCTTTTTGATGTTTCGGTCAGTCTAGATAAAGGGGTTAAAATTAATATTTTTGCCTAATATTTTTACTGGATGCTCCCTGTACTGCAAAGTGTATGTGGTAAAATTTGCAAAGCCAAATTCCAATTTTAAGACCTTCATCTAGAAATTTTAGGTTTCAAGTCCAAAACGGGCAGCTTAAAATTAGGCTTTTTTTGAAAAACAATTCTTGAAATATGTTCATAACCAAACCACCACTGAAATTCCAAAGAGAACCAAGTCAAAAAATATACCAATTTTACAAGGGCAGCCTCTAAAAATTACAAAGACAAGCTTCAATATTTTCAGTAATTTTTGAATTAATTCTTTCAAAATTTGTCAAAATTTGAGATTTTGAAATTTTTCAAAAATAATTTTCCTCAACAATCAAAAACTTATAAAGGCACCTAACCACCGTTCAGATTTTTCTAAAACTAAATATACGTGACGTCATGCATGTTTTACTATATCAACGATTATAGACCTGCTTCTAGAAAATAATTTTTATGAGAGCCAAAAAAAGGAATGAGTCTTTCAAATTTTCCATGGAGGTACTCAACTTGATTACCTACATGGAAAAAAATATGAACAAAATGTTTGGGGTAACAATCTTCAACTCCCCCTTTGCACCATTTTGACTATGTCATTCAGCCAATGCCCAAAAAACGTTTTGCTGCAACTTTGAATATTATAATCTCTAAGATGATAAACATCCAACGGCTGAAAAGTTTATCAGTACTTCTAAAGAAGGTTAAGTACAAGATCTTACGGCTGGATGTCTAAAAAAAGAAAAATTATTTGGTTCAAATTGTCGTTTCTCTAAGGTGGTCAAAAATCACTGTTTTGGAGGTTTCGAGACCCAAAACATGCTTGGGCACTTAGGGGTTAAATAAAATATTTTTTTTTCAAACCAATGTTCAAACAACCATATAATCCAAAATAGTCTTTGAATCAATCCACAAACAACCACACAATTGAAACAAATCAATGTCACCTTAAATCAATCCACGGATAATCACAGAATCAAAACAAATCGATGTCACCTTCAATCAATCCGTGGACAACCTCAGAATTTACTTTTTTAAAACACCGCCCTTTTTAATTAACCATGAACAACCTCACAATAAAAAATAACGTCAAGGTCCCATCAATCAACCACACAATCATAAAAAAATCAAAGCCCCCCTCTAATTAACCCATCAACAACCACGCAATCTAGTAAAATAAGAAATGTCCCATTCCTTGGAAGAGTCACAAACAATGACATTGAACATATTCCAATTAGAGGATGAAAAGAAGCAATTTGGCGTTAGCCACTACTATATGAAGTGACTTTTCCTACACATCTACCAAGTCTAAAATTATTGGTTTAATCCTTGAAGAATCAAAGGTCTAATGACATCATATTTAAATAAATAAATAAATGGATGATTTCCACAATTCTAATGACATTTATTTATTTTTTTAAGTATTTTAATTATGATGATTAGAAATTATCTATAAAGTTGAAACATTAAAAATAATATTCAACCTTTATCAAATAATTTTATAAAATATTAGTTTTGAAAATTTATCAAATTTTCAATTTTTATATTTAAAACTTGAATTATTCTTGGGTTCAAGTAAATTCATAAATTTCATATATATATTTAAAAAACATAAAACGTGATATTTAAAGCATATTAGTTTTTTTTTTAAATAGTAAGTTTTAAAGTGCTAAAAAAAGTTACCTAATTTATTTTTCTACATAATTAAAATTTGGTTGTACTAATCCACATTTGATATAATTCAATCTGAAGGTATTTACATCAATAATAGATTTTTAGAAAAAAAAATTAAAAATTATTATTTCCAATACTTAATCTTTTAAGTTTCTTGTTGGTTTTTTGCAAAATTATCAAAACTGACTCCTTCCTGATGTTTTGACTCCTTCC
Source organism: Ceratodon purpureus (assembly GCA_014871385.1). Lineage (NCBI taxonomy): Eukaryota > Viridiplantae > Streptophyta > Bryopsida > Pseudoditrichales > Ditrichaceae > Ceratodon > Ceratodon purpureus. The sequence goes on along the minus strand of CM026428.1, from coordinate 14,570,413 downwards.
CGGTTTAGACCAAACAAATCTTAATTTAAGCATTTTCTAGTAAATGTTACTCTAACATCTTAAAATTCACTTAATACACTACTTACATACTAAAATTGGGTCATTAGCTCTTCTTCATCTATAAAATCATAATGACCAAAAGGTTTTGAATTTTTTCATTTCACTATGGAAAATTCTTTTGAGAGGGGTGTTTTTCGAGCTTAGGTTTCGTAACTCAGGGTCTCTCTCTAAATAGGTAGTTTTATGGTAGGGTATTTTTATTGTTTCAATTCATTTTTGCAAACAAGGCTTGCCTTTCTTGGTTCCGCGGCAATGATTTTCTCTTTATTGCAATGGAGGTTCACCATTTGACTCAAAAAAAAATAAAAATAAAAATAAAAATAAAAAATAAAAAAATCTTATAATAAAGCTTTGAAGCATGCCCTTTTGAAATTGATGTATACCATAACCACGGGCAATTGGCAGCTTGGGTAGGAATTTGTTTAAGAAAAACAAATCCTCAAAAAAAATCTTGAAAATGATTTTAGAGGAGCTGGCCCAATTGGATACTAAAACTAAAAAGTATCATACCTCCTAAATCATAAGTCTTCTTCTTGTGGAAATTGGATTCCCACATAGCTCTTTGAATTCTTTGAATTTACTAAAAAAATTGAAAATAGAAAAATAAAGATTGATATTTTATTAAGAGTGACCAAAAACTCCAAAATGGAATTTGGCTTTAAAAGAACATTCGGAGTTAACGAATTCTTTATTTAAATTTCTATAGATAATAGACATGGTATTATATAGTCATGAAACAATATCTTTTTGAGGTATAAATAAAGATCTATTTTATTTTTTGTTCAAATAATTAAGCACAACTATTGCATTCTAATACCTATTTAGCAATAAACTCAAACTTACAACTTAACATTATATTGAATCCACCTATCAACAAAGTCAATGTACCTCAAAAACCAGAAGAAAGAGGCTTTAAATTAAGGAATAATGGTACTCCTTTTACTATTTGAACATTTTCCGAGGATGGTGTCAAGGCCTAATCAAGAATGTTATAAGTCATCCAAAAAACCCTTCCACAAGGAAAAATCCAGTTTCATTCAATGGATTTGAAAGCAACAGTGACAAGTTTCCTAATATGTTACATGAAAGGTCCAATTATGATATATCAAGTCAGAAACATGATAAAACTATGTGTAAACCCATAACACTTTCAATTATAATTTTCAGTTAGGCATGGCTCTGAAGAATCATACATGCAAAGTAGTTGTGACGTGAGTGAGAATATAGAGGGCAAGAAATAGGAAAAAACGTCCCCAAGAGATAAAATTTGTATTTCTGGGAAGAATGTTTATGCACCACAATTGGCATACCAATTGCAGGTGTAAAAATATTACATGGCGCAGTGCAGTGACTACATCAAGCCATCGCCTCTGCCTTGTGTCTTGTTTTTGAAATTATATCAATGTCCTACTACTGAGACAGTACAGTACAAACATGGTTGACTGAAATAATCTGCCTGAAAGAGGGCTCCTGGAGGTCCAAAATGCTCAAATGCCAAGCCAAGGATAAAACGTAGGCTGGTATTTCAGGAGCAATTGAAGGTGATTTAAGTAGCCTAATGCAAGACCATCATTTGATGACTTCTTTTCTTTCTATCGCTAAGAATCATCACCAGCTTGTGCATAAATGTTTCTATCACAATCTAACAGCGAAGACTACCATTATGAACCTGCATCCTCGAGCCGCTACTTACAAGAGAAAGAACAATGTGAGTGCACTCCGATTGACATCTACGGTATATGGTACATGGGATTAGGAAGCTTAAATGTCCGATTGCCAACCGCAGCTCCTGCAAGATCGCTCCACTGGTCGCCCAAGGAACTCCAAATACGGTATCCTTGTTCTTGGAGCTGAAGTCGTTTCTGAGTCTTGTACTCCACCGCAGATAAATGAACTTCCGAAGGCGATCTGCAATGAATATCGCGGCAATAAGTCTAACAAGTTAACATGAAGTGTTGAGTACCAACAATTTGACGGACTCTTTAGACATCTTCCCAGATTGATGTGGGACGAAACATCCTAATAAGATGTGTTTATACTACACCAATCAAATATTAATTTAAAAAGAATTGTATTTTTAAATGCTGGACGAAAAGCAAATAAAAATGTGAACATTGGGATCGTGCACTGACGAGACTTGCTCATCTCAAGATGATCGAAAGTTTATCTGTATTTAAAGCTCTCTACATGATAGGACATCACCATTCTAAACGTCTCGTTCCAGCGTTTGTACTGAGCATAGAAGGAGATGGTCATGCTTAACACTCTGACAAAATTCTTCAGTTCCAATTAAGAAATATCAACGTACCTGAGTAACAAGGTGGTCCATTCTCCATAGCCGACAGCTAGTAAGTTTACACTTGTGATGTTTCGTTGATTTTCTGTTCGGCCAGTCATGAAGACGATTCCCCAGTTGTCTGCTTGGAGGGCTCTGTAGAGTGACAACATGGCAGGAATAGCCGGAGCTACACCTTCCTCCACCCACTTGCTAAACAATGGATGATCAAAAACTTCCGCCCTGCATAAACAAGAAGCCACGGTAAGAAGGGTGACGTCAACCTACCGTCCAACACACACATGAAACAGGAGCACAATTCACCGTCCAAGATTGGTATATATCTGTACAAAAAACACTTAGAAGACTTGATATGACCAAGTCGTTTCTCGAAGTGTAAATCCTGCCTTGGGACACTACAATAGCTAACTTGAAAAGACAACTTTACCCGTAGCGATGTTTCCGGTAGTAAGGAAGATTTGAAAGGGCTGTTTCATCAATATCGAAGATGACCACGTCCTTCCCATCTTCCCCTGCTTTGATGCCTTTCAGATAATCCAAAGCAGCCACAGCAACTCCTTCCATATCCATGGCGTACTGGCCCCCGTTCATGTACTGCGCCACCAGCTCTTCACATTCTTCAGGAATAACCTTCCATCCCTGTACATGTCAACCATTTTATTATGGACTAAGAATCAATCTCCCAAAACTTGGAATTACTAATTATATCTGCTTCGTGTAACATGGGGACTAACAACCAAAGTTAAAGAAGCATGCTTGAGACTGAGAATTTCCATATTTGTCAGAAAATCCTTTCAATGCTCGACGACATCAAATATTTGAAGCGGTGAAAAATCGCTAAAATAACAATGCAGCAGTCCGTAACACTGACGAATTCAGTAACCAGCTATTGTTTCAAGCACCAATTCGTGAGGAAACTAAGAAACTGAAAAAGGTGAATAAACTTCTGAAAATCCTGACCTGGGCATTGTTGACCTGGCTGTTAAAGAAGAAGCTCGAACACGAAGTCTTCATCACAATGTGCGACCCCTCAATTCCCATCCCCATGCTCTGCTCTATGCAGAAACTGGAAGCTGTTAACAACGAGAACAGAGTAAACAATAGATACACTCGAAACATCGACGCGCTCTGCCAAGATCCTGCAAAACAAAGAAACTGTCAAATGAGATCAAGGAGCATGAAACCACCACCACAAGTTGACTGATGTACAACCCCGCCCATCGAAAACAATTATGGCATCCTACATCACTGAAATCTGAACCACACTCTAACACCTCGCAAAAGTGGAAAAGAAAAAAAAAAAAAAAAACCAGCGAGCCCGAGAAAAAAAACGTACTCGCAATCCGCATCGGCATTAGCTCCGACGCTCGCTGTTGCAAAGCCGCCATGATGGTCTTCCCTGCTCGCTTAGGTCTACACTCCCGCAGAAGCCCAGTCGATCGCACCCTTTTCAACTAAACAGCACAATCTTCCCTCCCCTCGAGCCTCACAAGCAATATTTCAAAACCAAACCAGGCACAATGCGCGAATCCTCTGTACTCCCAACCTTCCGAGCCAAAACCACGACCAGCCCCTCCCACCAAATCTCGAAAAAACTCTCCCAATACGACCGAGTCAATACCCACGGCGATCACCTCCTCAACAACCAAACACGAGCGCCTCTAAAAACCGCCTTAAAAAACACTAAAATACGAAATCCTAAAAAAAACCAAACCACAAAATACTCAGTCACACAACGAAGATCATCTCCACCAAACTCCGAAATGACTCAAACGCGCACACATCTCCAAATTCCCAAATCACTCCCATGGGCTCATCCCACTCAAAAACACAAACTCACTCCTCACTCTACCAAATGCACCGAACTCCCGGAACTACAACCTAATCCACGACCTCAGTCCCATGCCCCAATCCACTCCTAAACTACGAGCCACTCCTGCGAGTTCCGATTCTCAACCAACTGAATTGTGTGCAGCGGAGGGAGAAGTAGATGGTCCGAGAGAGCACGAAAAGGGGCGAGCAAGAGGTGGTTGGAAGCGGATTGCGGAATTGGGTTGCGTCGCGGGGAGGAGGAGAGTGTGGGCAGACGATCGCAGGCGTGAGAAGTGATCGTAGGAATGGAATGATCGCGTGCGGAGTGCGCTATGATGTTGTGGAGGTCGGCGCACAAGCGTTGCCTCCCTGCTTATGTACTCGCTCTCTCTCTCTCTCTCTGTGGGCCCGCTTTTTTTTCCGCGGATGGATGAATAAAGCGTGTGCCTCTGTTGGGCCACTAATAGGAGTCGCTCGCGCCGGCAGCACGGTTGCGGTCATTATTCATCCACCTCCTCCTCTTTCATCCCATCCACCGGTAGAAGTCCAGGTTGACGATAGTAAGTTACTCCATTCATAGTAACTTTACTGGTAATTTTTTTAATTTTTTGAGACATGCGGATTACTTTTTGCAATCCGTGGCGAAGCGGACAAGTTGCTTTCGCAACCCATCGCCGGGTTATCCATCCAGTACAAGTGAGATTTTACAACCGATCGGAATTGAACCACCAATCCCTTGGTCCTCCGGCAACAACCGAAGGGTACTTAAGTCCATCATCTAGTAGTTTAAGGTCATTCCGGACCCTTGATTGGTAATTTGATTGGAAAAGAGCTTTGAGAGGTGGAAAGAAGGCACAAAATTACGGTTCGAAATGACATAGGTTATTGTCGCTTTAAATACTTGAACTTTCAATTATATGACTTTTATTTCATGATGCTATTTCCTACCAATAAACATTAGTTATTTTTATTACCTGGTGCATATACGATATCATAAGATAACTCTATGATATCTTGCACTACCCTTGAGATATATTAAGATGATACCATGATGATATCTGTGGAGATTGTACCATAAAGTTGTTACATACATGTAGCATGGTATGATTTTTGGCTAAACTTCATTTTTATCTGCTTTATAAATGTTGTGGTCCCTTAACTTTGTTAACTTTTTTATGAATTTTAACCACTTTTGAGATTGTTGTTGAGGATTCTGGAAAGACCAGGCTTCAATTAAATTGTGGGAAGCAAAATCTTCATATCAAGTAAGATTCATAAGCTTTTTGGATGGGTGACAAAGTATTAGAATTCTTTGCTATGGAAAGTATTTTTAGTGGCCCGCTGTGGTACACAGACTTACTTTTGTAGCTGGAGATAATCTATGCGCTGTGTAAGATATTCAGAATGTTTGAGAAAATCTTGCTTTGTATGCAGATTTGGTTGCCCTCGGTGGTTTTGGGGTGTGGGGGTATTTGAATGCACGGTGACCACAGTGGATGAATGGTGGTGGCGTGGGATGGATGAGGGTCGTGGAGGCGCTGGTTGTTTTTGGACCCGCGTGGGATTTATTTCTGGGTGGTGGTTGGCTGGGGCGGTTTGTGGGACCGGCTGTCGGGTGGATGGATGAGGCAGAGGTGGGGTCGCGGTTTGGGGGTGCGCGTTGGATGAGAGTGGTGCAAGAGTCGAGGGATTTTGAGTTGCTTTGGTGGGGCTTTGGGTTTCTGATTTTCTTGAATATCTGAGTTTTGTCTATGAATAGTTGAAGATGATTGTTTAATTGTGTGACCCTGATAGCAATGGGACATGCTTGCAGACACATAGCAAGTGCAAACCGCATGCGAAACAAGGGGCTCCATACTGGGCCCAAAGTACAAACTTCAATGTTGGAGAAGCGAAGGTCGTGGAATGTAGAAATCCATCAATATGTAGGAGTAGGAAAAAGTTTTAGCATTTGATGGAAGTTCAAAATTCATTCTTCCAAGACCAAATTCTCTTACTTTTTGAAGTTTGAATTCTTGACGCCAAAATTCATGGATATGACTATCATATGGATATTGTAAAGGATGTTAGGTTTTGAGTTTTTTTTTCTTTAGTGTCAGAGCTCATAATGTTGATTTCCTTCTCTTGTGTTTTTTAATTGTACTGATGTTTCAATCTTGATATATACTATGAAGTGTTCTTAACCCCTAAAGTTCCTTGACTATGTTTCACCAAAAAACGCTCCAAAACTGTCATTTTCAATGTAAAAAGCTTGAATGACTAAAAAATCATTATTTTCTAAATATAACTGTAAGATCTTCAACTAGATTATTTTAATAGATAGCTAAAAAAATTTCAATATAATCGAGCGTAGAGATTAGAAGATTTTAGCAATTGAAATTTAAAAACAAACTTTTTGACAAGAGTTTTGACCAGGTTGACACACTCTAACTTTTTTTTTCTTAGGTTTTTTGCATTATGGATTTTGGCGGTTTTGGTGCATGTCAAAGAAGACTAAGTTAGGTAATTTCTTTAAAAAAATTACACCAAAAAGTCAAGTGTAGCATGTTGAAAACAATATTTTTATTAAGTTGAATACATAAGAGTGCTAAATCTTATTTCTTTCCTAGAAATTCCATTATTCAATAAAGTCCCAATCCAAACGGTCAAAGTAAAGATTGATGTCCATATTTTCACTGAAAAAAAGAAAAAACCTAAAATAAGATTCTTTCTAACTTTTATGAAGGAAAGAAGAAGTTTTTTTAGTACACTGCCTGAAACGGTGAGAAAACTTTGATATTTTGTGGAGTGAACATTATACACTTAAAGTTGTTTTTTTTTTGGAAACCTCAAAGATGACATCATGAAGTATTTATAGAATTTTTTTTAGAGGTAATTGATAGATTTAGCATGGCTACCCGAATTGCCCTTTGAACATTTTTTTCCACTTCGGGTACCATAACTATTTTTATAAATGTCCAATTGAAAAGGAAAAAAAAAATTCCCTCAAAGTTCTTGTTATGGCCTACATTCACAAAAAGTTTCAAAAAATCTCGACTTCAATTAAAGTCACTTGTACATGCCCAAATTTTAAAAAGCCCATTCTAGGACAATGGTCCTTTAGGGGTTAAAACAAAATATTATAAAGATTGATTACATCTTATTCTATGACCAAAGTCTCATAGATGCAACGTGCTTTTAATTTGTTAATATATAGAGTATAAGAATTCTTGGCAAGGGAAGGTTTATAAAGCAATGTGAATATCATATAATCCAAAAATACTTTTAACATGCTTTGTTAATATTAGGTTATTTTCCTACTAAAGGTTTATGAAAGTTTCAATCTATACAAATTAAAACACTTCTTCTTGTGAGTGCACACAAACAAGGAAAATCCATTGAAAATTTATTTTGAAATTTAAAATGAAGGCGACTCATAAGCCTACACCATAAATATTATCTTATCTTGTCCCCTTTTTATCATTGGGTCATTTTCAACAACATTCATTTAATATAGATGGCATAAAATTTTGTATTTCTCAAGGTAAGAATGACGTGCTCCACGTACCAAAGAATGTAACGCACCCTTTGAAAGAGGCATCATGCCACATTGAAACATTGCCCTTGAAAGTAATCCTTTTGGAAACCAAAGTCCGGTGTTTCTGACAAGTAAGCATATGGATAAGAGGAATGGAGCCTATACATAAAATATTGAACCAATATCTCATCTCTTCTACAGTTCCACACACGATGTTCCATGCACAAACCAAAGGCTTAATCCATATGAAATATCATGTTAAGTTACTTATGTCCTGACTCCTGAGCCTTTCACATATCTCAGAAATCTAGAATCCAAAAATACAATTTGTTCCAACGCCAATAAAAAAATAGCTGATGAGACCCAAATAGCTGGTGACGTGCCATGCTCAACCTGTTATCTATCATATATGGAATGGACAACACTCCAGACCCAAATTTGAAATGTAACTTTATACAGTCACAACTTACTCAAATATGCAGAAACTTGAGGATGAATCAATCCGATGTGCAGATCAATCTTTAAGCACATCCCCAGATACAGTACCGAAACTTGTCGAATAAGTTGGAGATGCTTCCAGATATGCTTGAATCACGTATCACGATGAAGTTGCTGCCGGCCAATGGTGAACAACGAGTGACGAAGTTTGAATTGTGCTGCGAATGATTCGAGGTGTCCGTGATTGATGGTAAAGGGTGGAAGTTGCAACAGTAGATCAAACTGCAGTATATTCCACAGATATTGCACCGCAGGATATTGCATGTTTGATCTCCTTTGTACTCAGAAACCAGGATTATCTTCCTGTGGCTGAATCTCTTCGGCATTGTCCTGGCACCGTTCAGGCATCCCAAGTGCAGAATAGTTCATTCCAGTTTGTTATTCATGGTATGATTTAAAGGGTTGATAATTGGTTGTTGATAGGTGTTTCTACCATTGGAGGAATCAGATGTAGAGAAGGAATTGTGATAACATAGGCGATAACAAGCTTAACCCCTAAGTGCCCAGGAAAGCCAAAACGGCTTTTTGCTGTTTCGGTCAGTCTAGATAAAGGGGTTAAAATTAATATTTTTGCCTAATATTTTTACTGGATGCTCCTTGTACTGCAAAGTGTATGTGGTAAAATTTGCGAAGCCAAATTCCAATTTTAAGACCTTCATCTAGAAATTTTAGGTTTCAAGTCCAAAACGGGCAGCTTAAAATTAGGCTTTTTTTGAAAAAAAATTCTTGAAAAATGTTCATAACCAAACCACCACTCAAATTCCAAAGAGACCCAAGTCAAAAAATATACCAATTTTACAAGGGCAGCCTCTAAAAATTACAAAGACAAGCTTCAATATTTTCAGTAATTTTTGAATTAATTCTTTCAAAATTCGTCAAAATTTGAGATTTTGAAATTTTTCAAAAATAATTTTCCTCAAAAACAAAAAACTTATAAAGGCACCTAACCACTGTTCAGATTTTTCTAAAACCAAATATACGTGACGTCATGCATGTTTTACTATATCAACGTTTTTAGACCTGCTTCTAGAAAATAATTTATATGAGAGCCAAAAAAAGGAATGAGTCTTTCAAATTTTCCATGAAGGTACTCAACTTGATTACCTACATGGAAAAAAATATGAGCAAAATGTTTGGGGTAACAATCTTCAACTCCCCCTTTGCACCATTTTGACTATGTCATTCAGCCAATGCCCAAAAAACGTTTTGCTGCAACTTTGAATATTATAATCTCTAAGATGGTAAACATCCAACGGCTGAAAATTTTATCAGTACTTCTAAAGAAAGTTTAGTACAAGATTTTACGGCTGGATGTCTAAAAAAAGAAATTTTGTTTGGTTCAAATTGTCGTTTCTACAAGGTGGTCAAAAATCACTGTTTTGGAGGTTTCGAGACCCAAAACATGCTTGGGCACTTAGGGGTTAAGGGCAGAAAATCATCAATTGTTAGTAGAATACTTAAACTTAAGAAGATTCTTCACCACATTTATAAAAAATTTAAGCAATAACAATATTTCTTTCATTTTACTAAATCACATAATTTACAACCTTTTTGTCATGTTTGATACATACCGTGACATCATAGCAGGTTCGGTCCTCAACAAACAAATATTTATTTATATTGAAAAATTAGCGTTTGTCTCTAAAAAAATTGAATTTATCAAATTTTTTAAGCAAGAAATCAGTATAATTGACCTTAAATGGCGTAGAGATAAAAAAAAAATGCAACATTAATTTACTCTATTTTTATTATATACCTTCATAATTTTTTTTAATTTTTGTTTTTTATATTTATAATTATTTAAGAACAGACTTGCTATGGTGTTATGATACCTACATTTTCTTTAATATTTGTTGTGTTTCACACATATGTTTTAAAACTCTTTGCTTTGTTGTTTGCACTGTAGTAGTTTTTTAATATTTTCACTTCAATGATTAGTACACTTTCTCTCTTCAAGAAAAAACTCAAGCTAACCTGAAAAAACTATTCATAGCATGAGAAACAATTCTCTCAGTGCCTAGTGGAAAAAAATGATTTCATAAATCAATTATATGGGTTGTATTATTATAAAAGGCACCATGGCCTTCGTGTGGTGGTTTGAATCATGGTACATTGATGAAGTGGTCGTGAGACCAAAACCCCATGCTGATATGGTGCCTTATCACCATAGGCTACCCAACTATGGTAAGAGGTCATGAAACCTTGTCGTATGGGTATCCAAAAATGTTTGGCGGTGGTGACACTAACGTATTTAGTATAGAGAAATATTTATCCTTGAATAAATGTAGTTATTAATTCATTATTTTTTGTCTTTTGGCCATCAAATTAGTGATTAGAACGAAGAAGCACTATCAACACGTTGGCTCCTTCTAAAGTCTGGAGTTTAAATATTATTATCTTGTAATACCAAAAAACAAAAGTCAAAGAATCTTACTAAAACCGAGATGATACAAAACCTTAAGAATTTGTAAAAAACTCTCCTATAGATAATACTCCTTTTCATATTCTAGAAGGTGTCTCAAGTCATCGTGTAATAAATTCTTACGTTCCTCAAAAATCAAGAATTTATTTCCAGTGTAGGATTTGTGGACTAATTTACACATGCTTTAATCTAGCATGTGTCTATCAAAAATTACTAATTTCAAAATTTCCTATTTAAATGCTCTATATTAGATGGAGAATGTGTGACTCATCAAAAACAAAATAAAAAATCCAAACATTTCAACTTCACCGGTTCTTCACTGCTTTCCAACAACTTTATCCATTGAACGGAACCGATCATGAACAACAGAGAGCCTCAGAGGTGACGAAGTCGGCCGGACAAACGGCCGGAGCAGGCCCCACTCCTGGACAAGTGAATAAATAATACATTGCACTAGGGGCGGTTCATAGGGGGGTACATGGCACCGCAGCATTGGGCCGGCGAGGCCGTTGCTGGTGCCAAATCTAGGCAACAAACAAACGTACGCTGAGTACCTGCAACTCCTGACTTAATTAATTCTATAGTAAAGTGCAGTGGATGATGACGCAGGTGTTATTGTGTTCTCTACTTCAGGTTGCAAGTCACCCACATCCTTGGGCCGACTCTCATTTGTTTCTGGCCCAGCTCTTCCGGACTGGAGGCAAAAGCACCGTACCACCGTGTCTGCTAAATATCAGCACCATATTTTCCGAGTAGTTCCCATTGTTTTCATCTTTCAGGAAATTATTGTGTGTCTGATGATTCATGGGTCATGTAGAAGTTGCATGTTGTGTGAGGAATTGGATTCTTGAGGTTTCAGGGTGCTTGACGTCTACAGAAGTGGGGGAATGAAGCATCAGTATGGTGTGACTCAGCAGTGAAGAAAATTGCAGAAGTGATTGTTTTGATAAAAACTTCTATATCAAACGTATGAGTTGTCGATGTGTGATAGAACAAGCTTCACTGCATGGGAGTACCACGGCGTGACATTTGAATGTAAGCAGGAAGCGGAAGTTGAGAGGAAGATGTGGTACTTGTGGATGGAGTTGATGAGCGAAGGCAATGGGAATCGTGTGAAGATTTGTGATTTGAGGCGGAGGCGTCCGTGAAATCTGCATGTGGAAACCTCGTCTATGTTCGTAAATTCTCGTCTGAGCAACGAGTGCTCTTGGGAAAATCACTGGGTCTATTTCTAGTCTCAACAGCCTGACCCTTCACATACTCTTCCAGATTCCTGAGCGAATCTGGGCCAGCTCCCAGGCTTGCACGTAACATGGCAAATCTTAGCTTGCATCGGGCATCCTGGGAAGATCTGGAATAGTGAGACAACGCGTTCCCCACTGGCTGTGAGGACAGCCAAAAGGAAGGAATAGCTCTATCAATGTAAAGCTAAAACTGCAGTCACAATTACAAGTAGCCGATGGTCTCCAAAAATGAAATTATCAAAAAGTATTTACCAGGTATAATGTTTGAAAAACCACTCACTCCCCTCTGGACTAAGTTGCACCTATTCATTACTGGGAAAACTCAAAACAAGGATCAGGGCCGGAAGTTTGACGAAGTCTCATAAGTGATTATTCTACTTTTAACCTATGATATAACAGAGCTACCGCCCCAACGGCCAGACAATGTAAGGCAAAAAAATCGAAGCAAGGTAGAAACCGTGCTTCTGAAAAACATCCAGCGATAATGCAGAGCAGTTTACAAAGTTCACAAGTTGAGGACTTGTCCTGATCTGAAACCTCACAGGTATTGTCACTTGGCGGCTTCCGCACCAAATCGTTCTTTCAAGTCACAAATCCAACCAATCTGAACTTACAGCACCGCATATGGGTTCGTCGTCTGCATTAACAAAAACCAGTTCTTAGTAGACTCTGGACCTTCAGTGCAGAGCTGTCACAATTGCAAGCTAGGACCCATTGGTTTTGAGCTGATTCATTATAGAATGCGTGCTTGTGCACCGAAGAAGATTTAGGAAAGACGGTAGGTGACATACTCTGCAAGAATTTGAGTGTGGCCCTGCACTACAAAAGGTGACTGCACGGGAATCCCTCCCCAAAACTAAAACCCTGAACAAGTGGGCAATCTCTCATGGCCCCCTGTACTTCCCAAAGCAAAAACACCCCCGAGGCTGCGCTCCATCTGGAATCATCCCGCCCCCTTTCGATGTGTCCAAAGCCTCCAACATCCGAACCACGTCGGACATCTGAGGTCGCTTCTCAGGATTCGCATCCCAACACTTGCGCATGACGTCTGCTAATGCGTTAGGGCAGCACTTGGGCATCTCTGGTCTCAAATTCTGGTGCACCACTGCAGATGTCATATCCGCAAAAGAGAGGGTCAAGTATGGCATGTCGCAACAGTAAACCTCCCACAGACAGATCCCGAAGCTGTAAACGTCACACTTCTTGTTGTAAGGCTTGCCGTCGAGAATCTCTGGCGCCATGTACCCCGGCGTCCCAGTGTCCCCGGTCATATCCTTTGGGTTTGAAGCCTCCACCCTCGCTACCCCAAAATCTGCGATCTTCACTCTGCGTGTCTTGTCGAGCAACATATTCTCCGTCTTAACGTCACGATGAGCAATCTTCTGAGAGTGGAGATACGCAAGACCACGAGCCACGTCCAGGGCCAACTCTACGACCACCTTATAAGAGAGCTTCTTCCGTCTATTGCGAATGAGATAATCTTTCAGAGTCCCACCTGCGAGATACTCAACCACAACACAGCAAGCATTGTTGGGCACATGGTGGAACCCATCATCACCATCCACAGCTGATGGTATGCGCAAATTCGAGTTCCCCATCGAGGCACCAATAAACTTCGTCACGTTGGGATGGTCGAGTTTATGCCAAACAGCGACCTCTTGACGAAATTGGTTGCGATAATACTGGACCTCGGATTTCTTCATCGTGTTCTCCTCGCCCCACTCGAGCAGCTTCACTGCGACGTCCTGGCCTTTGTACACTCCCTTGTGAACAGTTCCAAAGGTGCCGCGAGCGATGATGCTTTTCAGATTTATCTCTCTAGGGTTAATCTCCCACTCTTCAATGGGGCCGGGCGGCTCTGAGCCAGTCTCCGCAGAGGCAGCTGGGCGGCTGTACGCTTTACTGAGATGTCTCTCCAGGGCAGCGTCTACCTCCGCGAGGTTCACAAGATCAGCACGCACCATGCTGTTCTTCTTGTTAAGTGCTGCGGAATTCTCCACTTTTACAGCATTGCCCTCCACCTTCGAGCCTTTCATTTCCGGTTTCTCTGTCTCGCCGCTAGGCGCGTTCTCCAACGTGCCCTCCATCGAAGGCTAACAAATGATAAGCTCACGATCACCTGAGAATCGACTGAATTGTATCTCCTCTACAGACCCAGACCCCAAAATTGTAAACTCCAATTCGTGATCATTCAAGGTCTAATGAAAGTCTCTTCGTAGACACGCCCAGAAAATCAGCATGAGAAAGTTCGTAGTGAAGAGGCTGCTAATTCCATAACCAATTCCGGCCAAATGACCTAACTGAGCTTCCGTTTAAATCTGGACACTAATAGTCCGCCGTCGTCATCACCCACCCGAGGCAAAATAATAGAAACAAAAATCCCTAGCACAGTTCCAACGCTACAATATGTAGCCAAAGTACGTCCTAGCAACACACAACAGAGCTCACGCAATCAGCAAAACCCCCCTGCATCTGAAAACCATAATCCACCTTCAAATTAAAATCCCATCAACTCAAAAAAGCAAAATCCCCATCCAACACAACCCACCTAAGCCTAGACCCCACCATTCTAACCCTACCCTCACCCTGATCTCCAGATCACACACACCAAACCCACAAACCCAACAGAAACAAAACCCCCTTCACCCACTCCACTTCACCACCACCCCTAAAATCCACAACACATCCCCAAAAACATACCAAAAACTCCCAAAAACTCCCCAAAACTCCAAATAATCCAAAAAAAAATCCAGAATCTCCAAAAAGCTGTCAACCTAGCTCCCAGCAATCCACTCACCTGGAGACAGGAATTTCGACAGATGCTGGAACCAGGTTCAAAACTCATGTCGCTGAAAGGGCAACAACAACCAAATCTCTCAGCTTCGGTTGATACTACTTTTGGTATGTTGATGTTCCTTGGTTGTTGGGCCCGTCGCTGCTGTTGTTGTTGCTGATGTTGAATGATGTTGTTCTTCTGCTTCTCAGGCTTCCGCCTACTCCCAGGCCAGATCCAACTACACCAGAGTGGCCCGCTAATGGCTCCCCGCACTCTCCCTCCACACTCTCTCGCTCCCACAATCTGCTCCTGCAATCTCTCATTTCCTGCTTCTCTTTTGACTTGGGTGCTCTCTCTTCTCTCGCTCTGTGTCTGTCTCTTGGATGTGTATCATCCACATGCAGGAGTGGGTTTCATGTCTTTCATCTGTTTTATGGATGTTGTACATTCGATGGGTCTGGTACGGATTGTGATCAATAATTCTGGGAGCCCTAAGGAGATGGTTGGTGATTTAATTCTTACTAAGAGTGAGATTTTGGATTTGGGTGATGAATGGGTTGTTGGGAGTGCGGGTTAGGGTTTAGGGGTTGGGGTGTTTTTGTGATGAGTGAGTGATGATTTGGATTGTGAACTCAGGGGATGAAATTTTGGACTCATTTTGCATAGTAAGATTTGAGCCATTTTTGACATTACAAGGCCATTTTTGGATACATTAATATTTTCACATCTTCTCAATGTATAAATGTCTATTTGAGATGATATTAAACAACTTTGTAGTAGAAATAATTTTTGTTGCAAAACAATTAGAAATATAATGTAGTAATAATTTTAGTAAACTTATAAATAGAATGTGGCAAAAATGTGGTAATAATTTTAGTAAATATTTTTTAAATGCTGAGTAGAGGTTTCGTTGTTTTGTTTGGATTTTGAGTAGTTTCAAAGATTACCGTATTTAACACTTTTTAAATCATTTAGTTATCAATAGTTGTGAGATTTCTCAGGTAGTTAAAATCAGGTGGTGGTGGTGTAAATGCATCTTTTTTAAAGCTGCTGAATATGAGTTGCAAAATGAAAGATCTTTATAACCAGGAAAGGTTGTGGCTGTCCCTTTACCTACTACAAGCCCTCCAGGAAGACTTGAGGAGTAACGTACATCATTCATGAACTTGTCTGATTTTGAATCCTCTCAGACCAAGTTCTCTTGCTGGAGAATCGAGATTATAAACAAGGGTGTGAAACATTACATGGTGCATACAATGGGCTACTCAAGATCTTTTCATCCCCTGGTTTGAATGATAAAAATATCTCAGAAATATTGTCACATGGCATTGAATGAGCACTCTGAAACACAAGGTAGCGGTCCAAGTTCTACGGATGCAGTTGAAGGTCAATTTGAAAAACACAACATCAATAAATACCTCTACGTTCTTGGTGGAGTTCATTAAACAATATCCATCGAACTCTCCGGAGAGCCCCGGGTGGGCCCAAGCAGCTTGGAAGACATTGGTCCCACATTCCGCGGGAAGGGAGTTCTTGACTAAATTTGGATTGTAGAACCGCAATTTGGAAAAAAAACTAAAAAAAAATTGTAGAACCTTACATTTTTAATTTTAGGGTTCTACATGTAGAACATGAACAGTATTCTACATGCTAAAAAGGGATCCTCTGGTAAGTTCAATGGGTTTTGGTTATTGTGCTCTTTCTTGGTATAAGGCAGTGGGTCATATTTCCGACTTAATTTGAGGTTTGCACAATTATGTCGGATAGAAAGTTCATAAATTCAAGGTGCCTTGCAAAGCCGGTGCAAAGCCATCCCCAAAGAAAACAATTTTTTCCTCAAATACATAATTTCTTGAAATTTTTTAATGTAGAGTTTGTATCGTGGCCGACAAAGGTGCGTAGGGTGGGTGCCATCTAAAGAGGTAAAATTCTTGAAATTATGTGCAAATTATCCAAAATCTAGCCAAACAAGAGTCAGACATGGAGGAGTCTTTGTCAGAAAATTAAATATAATGGATAGGCCAAGATGCTTGTGCGAGGTCATGATACCAAACACTTATCATGATGAAGAGGTATCATCTGGAAGAATAAAACAACTCTTGAATGGCCAATCATTAGTTCTAATAGAGCGCTTATCCGCCCATGGGATCTCAAATCTCGGGCCCACATGCATGTAAAACCGCCATCTAGACCGCAATTGAAGCTTCATTAGAAACTACGTCCACTCAAGGCGGTCTTCCTTCCAAGCGCATAGGCTATTCCTATGAATGCAACAGATTGGTGTCGAGTCCAAACCATTGTCCCCATGCTTTCTTCCAATCCTTCAATCTCTTCGACTTCGTCAATCTCCTCCTCATCTCTAGGGCTTGGAGTATGCTTCATATAAAGAAAAGAATTCATGTGTAGACTATAGATTGTAGAATTGAGGGTGAAGGTGTCATAGCGAAGTTGCATCATACAAATTTACGCAAGAGGAGTATGGAAGTGCGGTACGGTTTGTGCATGTGAAGGAGGAGCTTAGAGCCTCGGCGTAGGGCAGAGCTCCTCAAATATGGTAAAGCTCTAGGCTTCATGTTGTAGACGTAGGGAAACCTAGGTGCTCTACCTTGTAAATCTCCTCTAGAAGTGTAGAGAGTGGCTTCGCCAAGGAGCCGGCCTTCACCTAATGCGGTTGTTGCATCCCTTTGTCACGGCCACGTACTCAGGAAACAACTTAGGAAGACTCTGGAAGGATCTAGAAGTTCCTAGAAACTCCTGGAAGTTTCCGGAAGTTCTTGGAAGTTCTTGGAAGTTCCTGGAAGCTCCTGGAAGCTCCTGGAAGTTCCTGGAAGTTCATAGAAGGTCTTAGAAGGTCTTAAGTTGTGGAAGGTTCTAGAGAACCTTCTTTTGAGCTAGTATAAATAGGAGTCGAGGCTGAGGGCAACCTCAGTCTCGACAACGCATCTCTTGGAGCTCTAGCTTACACCTCTTGATGTTGTTGTGTACTCTTCTGAGTTAATCTAAGTCCTGTTCAAGCTATATCTACAGTTCCTCTTCTAGTTCGAGTCTTTCTTGTAGCTTGTCTTCTCATATCCCTGACAGTTTGTCGGGACTGCCTTACTTGCGAATATCAGAGCTAAGGCTTTCTTGCTAGAGCGTGGATTACCCCTCTTGCTTGATGGACTGTTGGCGTCTTGAGAGTTGCGGATTACCCTCTCTCAAGCTGATATTTCGTTCAGCTTTGAATCTTCTTGTAAGTGTGCGGATTACCCCCTTCTTGGAGAATTCAAAACTATTTTACAAGGCGTGGATACCCACCTCTAAATTGGCGCTCGACCTAGTTATCTGCTCAAATCGTCTTATCTATATAGCAATGACTGGAGGTCAAGATATTAGTATGATCGAGTCTTTTGAAACTAGGTTTGACGCCCTTATGAACGCTATAAACACGTTGTCCACGAGACTCACGGTTGTAGAAGGCGTTGCTCACAACAACTCAAGCTCTAGAGCAACGTCGACTACAGCTCATCACCTATTTACGTCTGTACCAGAGGAGGTTGTTCACATTCAACACAACGGAAGGAGCCTCGAGTAAGCATGCCGGAGAAGTTTGATGGAACGCGATCCAAGTTCAGAGGATTCATCGATCAAGTCCAACTCATAACGATGCTGCAACCGGAGAGATATCCCACCGAAGAATCAAAAGTTGGATTAGTTGGAATCTTGCTGACAGGATCAGCTCTTTCTTGGTTTGCTGTTCATTTTGAACAAAGATCACCTATATTGACCAATTTTGAGACATTCATCGCGGCATTAACAGAGGCGTTTGGAGAACATGACAAGGCTCGAGTGACGTTAAACAAGATCTACGCCTTACAACAAGGGTCGCGCTCTGTATCTGTATATGCTTCTGAATACATACAACTCGCTGCAGATATCAATTGGGACAAACAAGCATTAATGGACCAGTTTTATTGAGGTTTGAGGGATGACGTGAAGGACTTGTTGCTAAATTTTACAGATCCATGCACGCTTGATGAAGCTATTAGACAGGCCGTAAAATGTGATAATCGGCTCTTTCAGCGATATCAAGATCGGCGTTCTTCGAGTTCCTCAAGACAAAGCTCGCATACTGCCTTAACGAAGGTTCATAATTCATATCAAGGCGTGGAAGATATGCAGATTGACGCTACACGCTTCAAGCCATTGACACCGAAAGAGAAGAAACGAAGATTTGAAGAGAATCTATGTCTGTATTGTGGAGAACCTGGACATAAAGCCAGCAGTTGTCCAAAGAAGCGGAAATTACCCGTGACAAAGATTAGAAGCGCCACAATTTCGGAAAACAAGGATGGCCAGTCACAGTAGGGGCCGTGCGACTGGACCTCTCAACACCACCAAAACATCAAGGTCCTTACCTCTCTTCCCAACCTTCTCGATCTTTTACAATAACTATTTCTATTGGACGTGAAAACATAAAGACTATTAGTTTATTGGACTCTGGAGCATCTACTTGTTTCATGGATATGGCTTTTGCAAAACTTCATAAGATCACGCTTCAGCAAAAGCCTAACCGTGTACAAGCAGAGGTGATAGACGGACGACCTATAGTTGTCGCTTATGAGACTATACCTTTAGACGTAGCAATGGAGGGTCATAGTAGTAGGATTATGTTTAACATAATCAATAGTCCCTCCCATCCTGTTGTTTTTGGGATATCTTGGCTGGAGACGTATAATCTGGACATAGATTGGTTTTTTCGAACTATATCATTCTCGAGAAAACCTCAGCAGCCGGAGGAATGCCAAAGGACTACGAGTAGTAAACTTTTGCTTGTTGGAGCAAAGGCCTTCATGAAGATGGCGAAGGAGGATACACCGTTTATTATCTATGCAACACCTATTCAAGAAGAAACACCGCCTACAACTATTCCGGAGCGATACAAGCAATTTCAAGACGTATTTGAAAAGAAGAATGCGGACATACTACCGAAGCATAGACCGTATGATTGCGCCATAGATCTTCAAGATGGATCACAACCACCTTTCGGCCCAATATACAACTTGTCACAGAACGAGCTGACGACTTTGAGAGAGTATATTGACGAGAATCTTGCGAAGAATTTTATTCAACATTCCAAGTCTCCAGCAGGGGCACCTATACTCTTTGTAAAGAAGAAGGATGGCTCGTTACGATTGTGTGTGGATTATCGAGGTCTGAACAAGGTCACCGTGAAGAATCGTTATCCGTTGCCACTAATATCGGGACACTTGGACCAGCTCGGCCAAGCCAAGATCTATACAAAGATAGATCTCCGTGGAGCCTATAATCTTGTGCGGATAAAAGAAGGAAACGAGTGGAAGACTGCATTTCGCACAAGGTATGGGCATTTTGAGTATAATGTCATGCCGTTTGGATTGACCAATGCGCCGGCTATCTTCCAGCATTTAATGAATGATGTTTTTCGAGAATATCTGGATAGATTCGTCGTTTGCTATTTAGACGACATTCTGATCTACTCCAAGGACGTCGAAGAACATGAAGAGCACGTAAAGCTAGTATCACAAAAGTTGCGAGAAAAGGGCTTATATGCCAAGGCAGAGAAATGCGCATTCCACCAACCTAAGGTTGAATTTCTTGGATATATCATATCTAGCAAAGGCCTTATGATGGATCCGAAGAAAGTTCAAGCAGTGACAGACTGGGCGTCACCAAAAATGATACGCGATGTGCAATGTTTCCTTGGTCTTGCTAACTTTTATCGGATATTCATCAAGAATTATTCACAAGTTGCGGCCTCCTTGACCCGGTTGACATGTAAGGACAAGTTGGAGTGGACACCTGCAACACAGAAGGCATTTGAAGATTTGAAGGTTGCGTTTACTATAGCTCCAATCTTAGTACATCCTGACTTTACAAAGGCGTTTTATATGGAGACGGACGCCTCTGATTTTGTACTAGGAGCCGTACTCTCGCAGATGGGAGAAGATGGAAAACTTCATCCTATTGCATTTTATTCAAGAAAATTTTCGGCCGCCGAGATCAACTACGAGATTCATGATAAAGAACTTCTTGCTATAGTTGATTCCTTCCAAGAATGGCCTCATCTGCTAGAAGGAGCTGCTCATCCGGTTGTTGTGTATACCGACCACAAAAATTTGGAGTACTTTACATCCGCTCGGGTTTTAAATCGTCGCCAAGCTCGTTGGAATATGTCCTTATCTCGATTTGATTTTACTATCACATATCGGTGAGGGAAGCAACAAGGACTGTCCGATGCATTATCAAGAATGGCGTATCTTGCACCAAAGGCAGGAGACGCGGCGTTCGATCAACAATGCACAACATTGTTGCAACATGAACAATTTTGCCTCAATGCGATGTCAATGGCATTACCAATTGATGCCGACTTCCGTCGTGATATTCAGATTGCATTTAGCCAAGGCCCCTTGTTTTGTAGAACAAAACAATACCCTGACAACGACAAGTTCAAGATTCAAGATAACTTGTTGTACTTTGAAGATCGTGTGTATATTCCGGAAGGGCCACTTCGACTCCGCGTGCTTCAGTCTCGCCACGACTTTCCTGCAGCGGGACATTTTGGCTTTAACAAGACATTGGAGCTTGTTTCTCGAGATTTTTGGTGGCCACAAATGTGGAAGGCCGTCAAAGACTTTGTATTATCTTGCGATACATGTTCAAGGTCAAAGAATCCTTGGCATCGACCTTATGGGCTCTTGCAACCATTGCCGATTCCCCAACGGCCGTGGTCATCTGTTTCGATGGACTTCATCACAGATTTGCCGCCATCAGCTACTTTTGACGCCATTTGTGTTGTGGTAGACCGGTTGACGAAGATGGCCCACTTTATTTCATGTAGGAAGTCTATTTCTGGTGAAGAGACTGCAAAACTCTTTCTTGACAACATATATCGGTATCATGGCTTGCCGGATGATATTATTTCTGATCGGGGATCCCAATTTATATCTAGATTTTGGAGATCGCTATTTGAAATATTGAAGGTCGACATCAAGCTCTCTTCTGCTTTTCATCCTCAAACTGATGGCCAGACGGAACGCGTTAATCAAGTGTTGGAGCAATATCTACGATGTACAATCAATTATCAACAAGACAATTGGACATCGTATTTATCACTGGCGGAGTTTGCTTACAACAATTCTATTCACGCGTCAACTTAGCAAACTCCGTTCTATGCCAATTATGGTTATCATCCAAAACTTGATATGTTGGCGTCCACCGGTGACAAGAATCGAGCAGCTGAAAATCTTGCCAAACATTTATCAGAAATTCAAGCTATTATGAAGATGCAGTTACAACAAGCCCAAGATTTGTAGAAGACTTCTGCAGGCCGGCTTCGAAAGGAATCTCTTGTTTTTCATGTTGGTGATAAGGTGTGGCTTCTTTGGCGAAACATCAAGACTAGTCGGCCCTGCTACAAATTGGACTATAGACGACTTGGTCCATTCTGTATTCAAGAGAAAATCAATCCAGTTGCGTATAGGTTGGAGTTACCTGCTTCCATGAAGGTACATCCAGTTTTCCATGTCTTTCTTCTAGAATCATATAAAGAGTCTACTATCTCGGGACGATTCCAACCATCTTTGCCCCCTGTTGAAGTAGAAAATCATGACGAATTTGAAGTGGAGGAGGTCCTTGATTCGCGGAAGAGAAGGGGAAAGTTACAAAATCTTATCCATTGGAGAGGATATGACATTAGTGAACGAACGTGGGAGCCAGCCGCAAACTTGGCAAATGCGCCGCTAAAGGTACAGGAATTTCATCAACGATATCCTGAAAAGCCAAAACCACATCGCGGATGAAACTTCACGAAAACGCTTCTTGTATAGGTATAAAAGATAGAGTTTTAGTATGCAAAAAACACAACTACATGTGCTGTTTGTTTGATTTCTCGTGACCATATCAAATTTACGAGTACTTCTAGACATGGATAGCGAAGAAGCAGATACTACATTAGCTGTACTTTCTCAGCCTAGTGGATCACGTCGACGTCCTTGAGATGAAGAACCAACCGAACCCAGAAGGCGTCGGAGGATACCAAGCAGCAGATCATTTGTATTGGTGTTAGAAGTTGAACCTGTCGGAGAAGGCCGTCCTGAGGGCGTATTTGCAAGACGTTTTCATAACGAAGCTACGGAGGTTCAAGCATGGTCACAAGTCGAAGGCGCTGGGCACTATCGATGGCTGCAAGGACCCATGAGTCATCTAGCTCGAGCAAGATAGTTGGAATACATTGCAGAGACTATGTGCCAAGTGTTCGATTTCTTGCGATTTTGAAGGTGATCGTGTTCTAAGCTTCTCGGAGACCTCGAAGCTAAAGGGGGAGGTGATGTCACGGCCACGAACTCAGGAATCAACTTAGGAAGACTTTGGAAGGATCTAGAAGTTCCTAGAAACTCCTGGAAGTTCTTGGAAGCTCCTGGAAGCTCCTGAAAGTTCATAGAAGGTCTTAGATTGTGAAAGGTTCTAGAGAACCTTCTTTTGAGTTAGTATAAATAGGAGTCAAGGCTGAGGGCAACCTCAGTCTTGACAACGCATCTCTTGGAGCTCTAACTTACACCTCTTGATGTTGTTGTGTACTCTTCTGAGTTAATCTAAGTCTTGTTCAAGCTATATCTAGAGTTCCTCTTCTAGTTCGAGTCTTTCTTGTAGCTTGTCTTTTCGTGTCCCTGACACACTTCCTCCATTGTGAAGGTAAGCGTGCTACCCCTCCTTCCTTGCCCATGCATTATGTCCTTTGTTGAGGGCCTCTTTCAACGGCTCCAACCAACACATGAAATCCTCATTGCTTGAGCTTGCAGTTTTTTTTCTTTTTTGTTTTTGACTCTTGCTCTTCCACAATCTTCCTTCTCTTCATATTGAAGTTGTTTTTGTGCCTTCCACTACTCTTTTTCCATTTTCTTTCTTTGTGCTACAGCTGATGTAGTTGTTTTTTTAACAAGTACTTTATTTAGTTTCTATTGTAATCACTAGATGTTAAGATTAAGATATGTTTGAAGTCCATTAAGTCCATGAGAGGTTGTTGTCTCTTCCTATTTTTTGATGGTGTTAGCTTAAGCAATGAAATAAATTGATTTATATTGTTCTCATTTTATTTTCTCATGTCAATATGGAAGGCAAGATCTATTGTGATGTGTTGCTCGTTTGTCTCGTATTTAATTTCGTTGGAATTTAGTACATCTACAATAGATGGCGTGTTACACTGGTTGTTGAAGTTTGCAGCTCCTGGTGTGTTAATAAAACGAGATCATATTTGATGTATTTCCACTCAATCTTCAATTGTCTAAAGGATTTTACTTTGAAGGGCTTGTGCAAATTACAGAGCTTCTGGATGTGCTCTCAAAAATATATGTCCTTTGCAAATTACCAATGATATGACCTTGGAACACGTGTAAAACACTACTATACAAGTGCAAATCTTCTTCTTCCTTTTAGTACTACGTACGCTTTATAGAACCTCCTACAATATTGTCCATTGCAATTGGGCGCTTCCTTCTCCTTGTGTTTTTTGCCACACAATAGATATAGAGATGTTGATAATGCCAACGATTGGCATTTTGGAGGATAGAAAGTCTTATGCCATCCTATTGTTTCAAGAGGGAGATATAGAGTGAACAAGGAACAAACTACTATTAATGTTCTTACAATAGAACTTATTTAGAAGAAAGCGTGACAACAAAAGCCATTAACACTTTACATGGCTCTTTCCTTGAAAATGTTTAAAGTTTCCATCAATAAATATATTGACCGACAATAGAATTGATATAAATAATATTAAAGATTCTAAATATTTTCATTAGAAGCAAGATTTTAAAACCATTCAAAAGCAGACATATTAATATTTTAATTTGGACAATATACAATTATAACAACAAACTTCGGGGTTTCAACCCATTAATGAGGGCAAGATAATATATTACCAAAATCAACAATAATTCTTTGATCAACTAATCATGAGCTGGTGTGATTAAATAGTTCTCTTACTTATACACCAAATTGTACAAATATGGTGTAAAATTTAGGGATTTTGATGAATTTACTAAATTATTTGAAAATGATGAGTGTGCGATGGAATAATGTTTAGGACAAAAAAAGTAACATACTCTTTAAAATGAAGTGTATAGGTAGTTTGATGATTGCATTGAAGATATATATATATATATATATATATATATATATATATATATATATATATATCTTTACCAGAATCCATTTGATGATAAATGCTTGTACACCAAACATTAGGTGATAAAGAAGTATACGTCATAATTGAAAAAAACTTGCAATAGAAGGAGGTCTAAAATTAAGCCAAACACATAAAACATAGGTAAACTCAGTTTTTATAAAATGCCAATCCAAATAATCAACACAAATATTATAATTTGTTCTTGAAGTAAAAAAAAATTTAAAAAAAAAAAAAAAACATAATGAAATATTTTCTTTTAAAGTCTACAAGTGTGGATGAAGATTAGTTTTCTGCACCTTTCCTCTAAATGATGCAGAAGCTTTTATTTCTTATGGAATAAAATACTTGCGCTTTTTAAAGTTTTTTTTTTAATATTGCAAGGAAGAGCAGGTTAGGTACTTTTAGATAAAATCTTGTATCATAATTATCTAAAAGTGAAAAAAAATTCTTATATATTGTATTATATTCTTTATTTGTCTAAGATAAGATCAAACTATTTTTTTTGCTTTGAAAAAAAATCAAGGTTGAATATATATAGTTATCCCCTAAAGCATCAACTCGACAAAAATGAATTAATTTAGAGTCTAGTCAGGTTCTCAAGAAACCAATTTTTACACAATGAAGCTATAATTTTGGCACAATATATGTAATTATCATATCTTTATTACAAGATCATTCATGCTTCAAAATTCCTCATAATTTAGAATTTTTTACTATCAAAATTTAAAAACACTATTAGGGTATGGTAGTATCTACCCAAGATTGTGGTATATGCTCATTTATCCTCAAAATTTGCCCAAAAATAATTAAATCACAAAAATTTCAAAATTTCACCAAAATTTGAGATTTTACTTTTTCTCAACGCTGTATTTTTCTACATATGAAATAGTTACCAAGGTGTGTGCTCACTATTTGGATTTTTAGTACAATAAATTTTTGACATGCCTTTTTTATTGTCAAAAATTGGCCTTTGTATTTGAATTTTAGCATACCCCATGTGAAAAATAATGTTTGCTGAGGGTTTTATATGTCCAATGGAGGTGAAACTTTGAAGGCATGCAACTTATTCACCTAGAAACAAGAATCTGAAGAGCCTCCATTCATATTTACTTGGAAAAATGGTTTTCTTGGCCCCCAAAACATTGTTGTCCCCTTCTACTACATAGAAAAAAAAACTTTTTTTTTAACTTCAAACATTATAATTCTACAAACGGTGCAGAATGTGTATCTAAAATTTTGTGTACATGTACATGTACAAATTAGGTATTAGATCCAAAGTTACACTTTTCAGACTAATTCATAATTTTAATTGTTTTATCTTGTAGCTCTGAGATGAGCCTAAACTACCCAAGTGAGGGCATGGTGGTAACCAAAGCGAACGAACGCAATGGTTGGCGCTTTGATTCCTGACCGTGAAATCGCTCCCATGCCTCATCGGAAACTCTGCCGTGAGGGGGCAAACTCCCTCATGTGTGTCAAAAAAAATAAAAAATAAAAATATTTTACCTTGAAATGAAACAAGGCAGTTTTAAGGGAATATTGGAGAATTTGATGCCAAAAATTGTAAGGTTTATATAACCGTGACCCAAAATTACAAAAAAACATTTTGACTTAAAAAACACCTCCATGAATGAAATTCAAATGAATCAAAGATAAGAAGATGAATTATTTACTATATGGAGAAAATACTCATTTAATTGGACATGACCAAATGCTAAGAACTTTCAATATTTTACTTTGTTAGGACAAGTACTTAATCTCAAGGAGGTCATATTATAAATCTTTTTAATGAAATTTAAGATGTAGAGGATTTTCAAATTATCACCAATTTTTTTTGTTATGTTTATATTTTAAGTTTATTAACTTGAACATCATATTTTTTAATCTCTCTATATTGAACCTAAGAACTAGAGCAAATAGTTCAATAGAAAAGAATACTAATTTTTAACTATTCTCCAAAAATTGTAAAATAATTGACAACATGTATATTTTGATACTCATATCATGTTAAAATAGAATATAAAAATGGGTATATTTACACACCATAATGTTTCGGATAGTCATTCAAACTAAATTATGGATTTTAATTCATCTCATGTTTTAAAAACAATAATATTACAAGCTTTCCATCTTTGACATCCTTTTCATCTAAAGTGGATTAGATCACATAAATAATATAACTCTATTCCTTTCATAACCTATCTATACCATCTTTGTTGCTAAAAGTAATTCTTTTTAGCTGTCCAAAGCAACAAACAAATCATAGGGGAGTCACACATCATAGTTTAAAAGAAAGAAATCTCCATAGCACACTTCATTCATTTTGTTCAGTATGGAGTTATTTTTTTGAAGTTGGAAGAAAGTAACTCCATTTTAGAAGCTTTTAGAACATTTTGAGGTCTGAACTCTCCTAACAGGAACATGAATCTGATATTGATATTGTCCAGAATGTCAAGATATCAATAAACGGATTAATGAATGGGCATAAACTCCTTAATTATGAAATTAACAATTGAAAAATATTTCCCTTCCTGCTCACAACTATTTGCTATTATCGGGGTTCATCCCCATTATTGTACATTGATGCCCATTTTTCATTAATATGATCAATACATTATACATTTCATACATAATTGCCTATCAATGTACAATAATCAGCATTTTTCATACATTTGATCCCCATTTTTCATACATTGATGCAAATCATAATTGCCTATCAATGTATGAAAAATGCTGATCAAATGTCGATCAAATTGCTTATAGTCAAAAATAGACTATGCACATGCAATATTATTCAGGACTTAGGCAATCAACTTTTGACATCTTAATTTTTTATGCAGATTGATTAATGTTGCATGTTCTGCTAAATAAATTCAGACGTTCTTCTGCCAATGCTCACATGATTGCCTTAGTTCTACAACCAACTAAAGTCCGTGTGATGACTAACTTGGAGACTTGGATTATGCTGCACGAATATGAGCCGATTAGTTATGCGAAGGTTGTAGTGTTAGTACTTGTAAACAGTTCTGCAACAATTTCTTCAAGTACAAAGTATCCTGCCGAAGAAGGGCTATCTTGCTACCCAAGTGGGAATAAGGTGTTGAAAATGTGGCCCAGGTTATGTTATGAATTGCCACTTGTGCACTATGGTGTGATTAATCTTATGAACTTGGGCAATCTACATTCATATGATTGCTGGTTATCTGCAAAGGAGATTATAAAAAATGCGTAGTGTTCAGTGTGTCTGCGGCGATACAAAAGCCTAGTTTCACGATCATGGAACGGACACAGCTTAGTATGTATACCTTCCTTTCATCGTTCATGAGCAGCTGATCAAGTGACTCTCGAGATAAGATATATTATAATATATAACTTCATGTTGGATCATCTCTGCTCATCTTGTGTCCGTCATGCCATCTGGGCCAACACTCAGATAACCACAAGCCTTTCTTAGCAGAGCAAGGCCCACCTCCCCGAAGAAATTAATGATGACGGCGAGGGTTAAATGTGATGGGTCCCAGAGGATGTGATCTTTCTAACCACACCGGCTGTCCATACTTGCTGTTGTTGTAGCTTATATCTGTCTATCCTTCTCACTTTGGCTCTACTGCTTCACTTATTGCTGCTCATTTGGACTGTTCCTCGGAAGTGTTTCCAAAACTTTTATTGAGATCATGCGCTTCATGTTGTGCTGAAAAGTCTACCGAGTGACTGACCCATTTACGGAAGAGAGAACTACAGTGCACGGAACAGGAAGAGAATACGCCTAGATTGATCCACACGAGATCCGCCCGCACTCATCCACATATCAAGGAAAAGGTCAGCTGCAAACCATTCGTAGCGATCATATTTTACTATTGATTTGTGATAAGGCAAGATCACGCAGTGCATTCAGGATTTTGTTCTTCACGATATGTTCAGAATCACATTCCTACAGCACATTACACGAAATCCAAACACAGAGGACTGGTTCCGGATCTCACACGCAAGCTTTGGGTTGAAACGGTATTCAGTGAAGAAACAAAATGATGACTGAGAAAGTATCCGTCCCAAGCAGTACAACTGACAACACCAAAGGAATTGACCTTGGTACGATACCGGTGAATAGAAATAGCTCGGGAACTGAAAGTAATAATCACATTCAAGCATGCAAGCACCTGAAACTGGCAAACACATTCAAAAGGTTTGAAAGGCTCAAATCCTGGAAGTACTTTCAAAAAAGAAATGCTTAAATTTTGGCTTAACTTCTTCAGCCAATCTAATGTGGCCCTCACTTTACAACAAAGGACCTCCCTCCATTCAGGAGGCCACTCTATCATAACACACGCAAGATGTTTCCAGACCGTCCATAAAATGTAATTATACACTATACACTAGAAGTGATAAGCTGCAATGGGGGCAGCAAATGATCATCAGACTCCAATCGCACCGCTCCCAAGGTTTCGATCTACTGTTATACACGTACACTGGAACTCCTACCTAATTCTTTCCATTGCAATTCGAGCCGTTGGCTAATTCGGCTGTCACTCCCAACATGGGTTCATACTTATTTGGTGTTAAATAAATAAAAGAGCTTGACTAGAACATCAGATTCGGAGTTTAGGCAGCAAAGCATCCAAACTTCTTGGGGAAAATGCCGGTTGCCCTGATCTTGGCTGCAGTCTCCTCGGCTTTAAGCATTTCTTGACCCTTCTTTGCCGCTGCCAGAGCCCTCTTCTCCTCCGCTGCTTTGTGGGCAGCGGCCACTTCGTTCTTCATCATCTCCATGTACTTAGCCTTTTGCTTCTCGAGCTTCTCCTCGTTTCTCCTAAGACGAGCTTCAGCTTTGTTCTTCATGGTCAGCTCCTCTTGTGCGATCTTAGCCTCCTCTCTTTCACTCCTGTTACCAACCCACTCCGAGAAAGGTCAGAGCTGGAAGATTGAACGTAGATTCAAAGAATCAATATGTATAAAAGCATCATTAATTGCATCATTCGTATACTATCTGTAAGTTTATGTAATGATGCCAAAGCGACCGTGGTTTGATATGAACAAAACCGACAAAGAAATGCACTCAAAGACAGTTGCTTGAGAGTGATGTACAAGGTTAAGAGAAAAGAAACGGGGCATCGAGCGAAGTAATAGAAGTGCAGGTGTACCTGCTTTCAATCCTAGATTTGGTGTCTTCTTCCCACGCCTTCGCCCTGGTGATCAGCTTGTCGTGCTCAATCTTCTGTGTGGCTCTTTCCATGTGCACGATGGTACCGGCTTCAGTTTCACCATCCTCAACCTTCTTGGCTTCGTGGGGCACAATAGCACCAGGATGCTCTGGGGCGTGAACAGCTGCAACAGGGGCAGCCTCTGCGACTGGTGCAGCGGGTGCTGCTTCTGTGGCTGCAAGCACGACATAGTGCATCAGTGAAATAAATTTTCCTGCAGTTCTAGACGTCCAGTAGACGGCTTCGGTTTATGTAACCAGAAGGCCGCAGGAGGTGTCAAAAAACTCAGAGTTTGAGTCAGAAACTCCACCGACTCCACATTACAAGCCTACAAAAGAGCTACAGACTGATACTACGCTGTGAAATATGGTGTTCTTCTCGGAAAGGCATCTCATCGCCAGAAGATCCAAAGGAAGATGAGGAGAAAAGATACGCCAAGATGACGAGGACCAAGAAATGCGTCAGGATGGCCATAACGGCCACATTTTGAAGAGTGGTTTCCATAAATATGACTCCCAGGACGACTTAAACCGTATGGACATAATAAAACATTCTACTCACAACAAACAACCTGCACACATCAAGATGCGGAAACACAAACTACACTCGTTTGGCCTTCATTCAGCTCTACAGAGACTGTAACTACCTCCCAAAAAAACCATCACAACCAGGCTATGGACGCCGCAAGGAGCACGACAACAACGGTTTACAACCAAAGGGAGGGAGAGAAGATCTTCATACCAGACATTGCAAAATATCGTTACAAGCTTCAAACACTCGGAATACGCACTGCTATGCTCGACTCACTGCGCAAGGTGAACGCTAAAGACGTACTGCAGGTGCTGCAGCCTACTTAAGCCTCCAACTGCAAGCCTGGGGCCTGAGTAGCTGGCCTAGTACAACGCCGAATTACCAAAACAGTAAAGAATCTGTCAAACATTAAAAAAGCCTGAGAATAATAATGTCGTTTTGTTACTACAGCACATTTTGTGTCTCCTTAGCCCGAAAATACCGGCCGGGTGAACTGGCCCCGCTTGCTGGCCACGATGGTCGGTTGATGCCTGCCCAGGCCCATCCATGCCCTCTGCTATTCCACCACAGTCACTCATCACTTGGGCTGTCCAGCCAATACGAATGTCGGTGGATGCCATCCCCGGCCCATCATTCACAGAGCCCTGAAGAGCACTGCATCGTCTCCTCTTTTTCATTAATATGGAAGTGATTTCACGCTGATATCAGTACCATGTTGCTGTGATGTTGTTGTGATATCGGCATGATACTTGGGCGGAGTATCTGATTTGGGCAATCCCTGGAAACCTCTACAGTGGTCATTTTTTTTCATTCATTTCGGCAGGGTGAATTCTTCCCACTTCCTGATCCATGGTTCCCTTGGGCCATGTTCTGCGCCTCGTCTCTGCATAGTCTCCTCTTTTTCATTAACATTGTAGTGATTGCACTCTGATATCGGTGTCATACTGGTCTCATATTGGTGTGATACTGCTGCAACATCGGCATGATACTTGGGTGGAGTATCTGAATTAGGCTAAGTGCTGGAAACCTCTGAAGTGGTCATTTTTTTTCATTCACTTCGGTAGGGCGAATTCTTCCCACATTTCCTGATCGATGGTTCCCTAGGGCCATGTTCTGCGCCTCGTTCCCAACGCCGACCCACTCGTCCGCAGCGAAGCCAGGCTGGAAAGGCAGATAAGATTGGCTTGCAAACAGTGGTACCTCGCCATGCCAGGGGCGTGAAGGTGTACTCTTTCGTGTTAATAATACATTACTATCACATCATACAGACGATCGATCGCCTAACTGTTTTATTACGAGGCAGTTAATGGGAGTTCGGTCGCTAACTTGAACAGTGGAGTGAATAAGCCAAGCGAGTGCCTCCAGTGTTGAGCTGGAGCTGTCGTAGGGAGACGCAGTTTCATTTGTGTTTGAGTGGTGCACGGGATTTACGTCGACATGGGTTCCAGATCCTCGATCAGGATGTTCGGGCCGCCGAGCCTCTGCCGCTCTTGCAAGCTGGCTCCTATCTTTGCCAACAGTATCAACTGCAGCAACTACTCAAGGTGTTGTGTGCACTTCGAGGATTGAATTGAGACTTGGAAATTATCTAGGAAGATAGGCAAATATAAACAAAGAAGTCTCATGGTCAAAAAGTGATTGGGAGTCCAACCCCCAAAAAAAAAAAAAAAAAAACAACAACAACAACAACAAACAAACAAACAAACAAACAAGAAGAAAAATGGAAGTCCTTCACTTCTAAAGTTCCTTGACTATATTTTACCAAAAAACGCTTCAAAAGTGCTATTTTGAATGTAAAAAATATGACTGATTAAATAATCATTATTTTATAATTATAATCATAAGACCTTCAAATAGGTTATTGTAGTAAATAGTTCAATAAATTTTATCGCAAATATTAGAAGAATATAGCAATTGAAATTTAAAAACAACTTTTTTGACACTTTTTTTTCTTTAAGTTTTTTGCATTACGGATTTTGGCAGTTTTGATGCATGACAAAGATGACTAAGTTAGCTAATTGTATAAAAAAAAATACACGCAAAAGACAAGTATAGCATGTTAAAAACAATATATTTATTAAGTTGAATATAAAAGCATGCTAATTCATATTTCATTCCTAGAAATTCCATTATGTTATGAAGTCCCAATCCAAACGGTCAAAATAAAGATTGATGTTATTTCTTTAAGCGTGAAAAAGAAAAAACCTAAAAAAAATATTTTCTAACTTTTAGGCAGAAAATAAGAAGTTTATTTAGTACATTGCATGAAAGAGTGAAAAAAACTTTGATATTTTGTAGAGTGAACATTTTAAACTAAAAGAATTTTTTTTAGAAAATATCAAAGATAACAATATTAAGTAAAACATTCACAAAAGCTTTAAAAATTCTCGACTTAAATTGAATTCATAGGTACATGCCCAAATTCTACAAAAAACCCAAATGTGGAAGATTGTACTTTAGGGATTAACCCCTAAAGGCCCTTAAGACTCGATTCGGGTCGCAACACTTTTAGGCAGGCTATTCTAAGGTTTCAAAATTTTGTTATTTTCTATAATTTCTACTTCATGTAGCTTTCAATAGTAATTTTTCAATGGCGCAAATTTCAAAGCATTTGGAGTTACAATGTAAAAGTTATGGATTTTAGAAGAATCTGTTCTAAATTTGGGCAGCCGATAACCAATCAAAATCTCCCATTTTCTTCCCAAGTTGCCCGTAATATACAAGGACAGAAAGTGCCAAGACAAAATTTCAAAGGGTGGGCACTTGCAAAATGATGGGCCCAATAATTTTTCATCCATACAAATTTATGATGGTTTTCATCCATACAAATTTATGATGGTTTTCATCCAATATAAAATTTTCATCTAACTAATCATTCCCATCCAAAGAGGTTGCTGATTGTTTTCATCCAAATTATAATTATCATCTAGAATTTAGTTTTCATCAAAAATCAAATTTTCATCCATAAAACTGTTTTTGTCCATTAAAAGTATTTCATCCAATCTTCATTTGTCATCCAAACTTAATAATTTTCATCTAGTATCTATGACCTGGTAGAGGGTCCAGCTTCATGACCCCCTTTTAGCAAAACCGCCTGTTGCAATAAACGGGAAATATACAATATACACTTTGAAAAATTTTAGAAATTTGAGATCTACTCCGATTGCATTGAAATTTTTTGTGGTTTTTTTCTTGATTGACTTCAACATATTTACCGTTCAGATTTTCAATTGGACATTTTTAGATTACCCTATAAGTAGTTTTAATTTTGGAAAATGCAAGTTTTAATTTTATTAACACAGCATATTTATTAGAATTAGAACATACCAACTTTATTAGATCGATGGCCAAAATACTGTTCACGTTTTAATACTTAATTTTTCTACTTGCGTTTTCCAACCAAGATATATGATTTACAATCCAAGAAATCTATCTCAATGGTTGTACAAAATATATTTTCATAGGAAGCTTTATAGAGAGGTAGGATGACATATTCAATGAACCAATGCATCAATTTCATTCAATATTTGGACCACTTTGAATTATATACAAATGTAAAAATTATTAAGTAAGATTCTTTAAAA
This sequence comes from Ceratodon purpureus, assembly GCA_014871385.1. NCBI lineage: Eukaryota > Viridiplantae > Streptophyta > Bryopsida > Pseudoditrichales > Ditrichaceae > Ceratodon > Ceratodon purpureus. The sequence continues at coordinate 14,536,271 of CM026428.1, read as the reverse complement.
GGCTGTTGCTCTATAATACCATCTGTTGCTGTTGAGATTAAAAAGCTTTAAGTACCATTTGAATATATAATGAGAAAAAACCCATAAATTCTTACCAACCAGCAAAGGATTCTTAGAAATTGTTTTTTACAAGAATTTTTATATTATAACTTTTCAAATTTTGTAAAAACTTTTCAAACTTTGATATCTACTTACACAAATGGCCATGTTTATGTATCGCTTCATCGCAAAGCTTAACGTTGCAGCAAAGATGGATGCAGACCTGAACTGTGCAATGAAGCCTGCGATTGAGAAGTTGAAGATGTTGCCCATGCTTTCGACTGTGCTTCAGAAGCATCACTTGCAGGAAAAGTTTCTGGACCAAGGTGGTTTGTCCTCTCTCGTAAATTGGTTGTTGCCCCTTCCTGACGGTTCCTTGCCGAACATCAACGTTCGGACCACCCTCTTAACACTTCTCGCACATTTCCCCATTAATGTGGCGCTATCTAAACGGCGGGAGTCACATTTTTATCTCCTAATAGATGAATTTTGCATGAGTTCAAAGTTCAAAAGCTAATCTTATTGTAGTTTTTTATAAGCATGTTGATTACACTAGAGCGAACACATTACCTGGAAGTTGAATATTTTCTTCCAACATCTAGACATTAAGTTCACGTAGTTGTTCTACAAATGGAAATTCAATACATGCTCTATGAACAACACCCAATTTGTAGGCAAGTGTAATAACTAATCATGTTCACCAACTTGATTTGACAAAATTAAATTTTAATTGAAAAAAACAAAGAATTTCAAAATACAATTGTCATTATCAACTTTTTCAAGTACTATAGAGTCATCATATTCAAGGATAAAAATTCTTAAACCTTGTGGATGTTATTGATTGAAGATTTCGAATAACAATATTTTTTTGTAAGATCAATACAGACATTGGGGGCAAGTAGTAGAGGATATATGTATCACAACAATTGCAGGAAGTTCTAAGCACATCAATGCTTTTATTGCTAAGGTAAGGTCGAGGTACCCATAGCTGACCCGCTACCCATAACTAATCACTAGACTTCTCCAATTCCAACAAGTTTTTAAATTTAAAATCTTGGAAGATTTAAAAGAAAGTATCAAGCATAACTAGTAGAAAAAGAATCATATGAAAATATTGTGGTAGTAGTTAAATGATACATTTTTGGTGTCATGGTGTTCTGTTTTAGGTGGACCTACATATTGGTTATATGTATTACAAAAAAAAAAAAAAAAAATGGCTTTAAAAATTCATAGTAAATTACATATTGAAGTAAACATGAAATTTAAAGTTGCATTCCTCCTTAAACCTATTTCCCCTTCAAGGAAAAATCTCCCTCAATTCATACATCTTCAATATCAATAGGAAATCTCTTATTTGGTTGGTTCGACCTTAGTTCATTGATCTTCCATGATTGCATATATACTCGCCTTAGCCGACTTCCATTGCTGCACCTTCTTCTCCAGCTTTAGCCTTTTCTCGTCCAGGGGCTGCTGTCCAACATTGATCTGCGTTTCTTTGGGATCTACCTTCGACTCAAAACGGCTGACAAAGTTGAGTGGAAGAGCTTCATGTCTGGAACCGTATTCTATGTAGCCTGGGCCATCTTGCTTAAATTTCTTTGATGCCTGAGGCATATCAAGGTCATCTCCCTCATCTTTACTTGCACGCTTCGCAGGTGCTTTCATTGTGGCCATTCTCTGTGGCTGGAGTCGCTTGTCAATATAAATTCTTCGTATGTTTTCATAACTAATACTATTTTGGAAAAGAGGCCTGCTCCACTTGTCCACTAGATCTCTCGTGAGCTTCCTGTTAGCCGGTGTCTCCTCTGGTAGACGAGAGAGAAGCATCATGACCTTCCCAATTCCACTTTTTTCAGTTGCTCCCGCCGTTTAGATAGCGCCACATTAATGGGGAAATGTGCGAGAAGTGTTAAGAGGGTGGTCCGAACGTTGATGTTCGGCAAGGAACCGTCAGGAAGGGGCAACAACCAATTTACGAGAGAGGACAAACCACCTTGGTCCAGAAACTTTTCCTGCAAGTGATGCTTCTGAAGCACAGTCGAAAGCATGGGCAACATCTTCAACTTCTCAATCGCAGGCTTCATTGCACAGTTCAGGTCTGCATCCATCTTTGCTGCAACGTTAAGCTTTGCGATGAAGCGATACATAAACATGGCCATTTGTGTAAGTAGATATCAAAGTTTGAAAAGTTTTTACAAAATTTGAAAAGTTATAATATAAAAATTCTTGTAAAAAACAATTTCTAAGAATCCTTTGCTGGTTGGTAAGAATTTATGGGTTTTTTCTCATTATATATTCAAATGGTACTTAAAGCTTTTTAATCTCAACAGCAACAGATGGTATTATAGAGCAACAGCCTTTTAAAGAATCTTACTTAAGAATTTTTACATTGCAGTAAAAGTGAATTAACAGGAAAAAAAGTAAAATAGGTGGATCGAACAGAAGCATTGCTGAAGCTCCAACTTTACCATTCCAGAGGTTCTATCTATTGAACTTTAACACTGACGTCTGACTGCTGTATATCAAGAATATACATACATCAAAATTCACATACTCAAGTGCAATTCTGCCTCGAAATCTATTCTATTCAGGGGAGAAAATACCAAGCCTTTAGCATTCTTGAAAAGGATTCTAGTTCCAGAGAACTACGTGTAAAAGCGTTCCCATTCATTGAGATGAGTACATGCAAATGCTACTTTGTAACGTACAGTTGATGGTTTTGCATTTTTACAGAATGTAGCAGACTGGGCGGTTTGAAAAAGTTGATTGAGTGGTTCCGTTAGTCTTCCTAGTTACATAAAACATCACAAGAATATACATATATATCCACAAGCTGAATACGAAATGATCAGTTTTGCATTAAAATTGCAGATTCTTAATACAGGTAAAGCCATTGAAGCCCATACCACCTCTTTGTTCATCACCCAGTTCAAGTTTGTGCACCATAAACATTCAACCTTGTTTAAAGCCAATGACAGCCTAATGAGACAACTGGTATTTGCAACTGGATGCAGTAAGCTCTTCGTGCAGAGGAAAGCCTTTCATTGACTACTGGACGGATCACAACTGAAATGTTATTGGTCTCAGGAAACTGGTTGGGGTCTGTTCTGCCATTTCCCGTATTTTTCTGCTTGGAGCACCTTCACAGTGAGGAAGTCCGAAGTCTTAGAAAGCACTTGCACAATTTTTGTGGACCGATTGGAAGAACCTCTTGATTAACGTTGCATAACATAGTCTTCAGAACAAGTGCAGGAAGTTCTGAGGATATCAATGCTTTTGTTGCTGAGATAGTTCATTTACGAACTCATACCATATTACGAAGATCTTCTGCACTATCGCAAGTGTTGCCTCATATTAACATAACTAGAGATGCCGGCTGCCTATATCTTACCATGACTATACACCATTGTGACTACACAAAATTGGTGATCTACTCATTCACATAATACTTTATAAAATACAACAGACTTAGTATCAGGCTCCATGATTAATTGCCAAATCTACTAGTCGTCAGAATCAACATGATAGGTGACCATAACCATGCTGTCCTCGGGGACGGAATCAACCCACTCTACATCTTCAAAGTGTGATATCTCTTCATTTGAGTATCGATAGCAAGAATATCTTGACCAAGAGCTTCCACTTCTGCGTGGTTATGATAAGCGCTGTAATTATTTTGAGGAATATTTGGAGGAGCATTGTTCTCGTCCCACGTTACGGAGTCGTGTGCCCAGCTACACCACTGACACCAACTTCATCCACCTCATCTTCGATCTTTCTTGACCTTGACTCTTTCTAGATCACAACTTTCCAGGCAGGATCTTCCTAGTCTGGTGCAAAGAACACCTACCCCCACATTACAACCGGGATCCAATTACTTCTGCAATTTTATCTTTGACTTAAGAACTTCATTACATTTCCTAAGTTGCAACTCTACAAACTAAACTAACATCGCAAACCATGATCATGCATCAGAGTATCATTCATACCTGAACATCATGAGCAGGGAAAGTATATGGCTCATTGTATGGCTCATTGTATGCAACCTGTATGCACTAGAAGTAGTTGACAGCACCGCGGCCTTCCACGCTGATCTTCGATGCTTGCATACTCTTCTTGGCCGTCTTCAATTGCTGCAGCTTCTTATTCATCTTCAGCCGTTTCTCATCCTGACGCTGCTGTCGTGCCCTGTTCTGCATTTCCTGGGGGTCTACCTTCGATTCGGGACGTCGGACGAAGTCGAGTGGAAGAGCTTCGGGTCTGGAAGCGTGCTGTCTGTAGCCTGGGTCACCTCGCTTTAATTCCTTCGATCCCTGAAGCATATCAAGGTCATCTCCCCTATCCACATTTGCACGCTTCACGGGTGCTTTCTTCGTGGCCATTCTCCGTGGCTGCGGTCGCTCCTCATCATAAGTTCGTAAATCTTCATATCTAGTACTTTTCTGGAAAAGGGGCCTGCTCCACTTGTCCACCAGATCTCTCGCGAGCTTCTTGTTAGCCGGTGTCTCCTCTGGTAGACGAGAGAGAAACATCACGACCTTCCCGAGGCCACTTTTCTTCAGCTGCTCCCGCCGTTCAAATAGCTCCACGTCAATAGGAAGATCTGTGAGAAGCTTCAACAGGGTAGTCCGAATATTCATGTTCGGCAAGGAACCGTCAGGAAGAGGCTCCAACCAGTTCTTCAGGGAGGACAAAACACCCCGGTCCAGAAACTCCATCTGCAATTGCCGCTTCTGAAGCACAGTCCAAAGCTCCGGGAGCATCTTCAACTTCTCAATTGCAGGCTTCATCGCACGGTTCAGGTCTGCATCCGTCTCTGCCGCTACATCAAGCTTCGCCATGAATTGTTCCACGAACATAGCAATTTCCTCCGGCGTCCTCTCCTGCTTCTTCTTCTTCTTCCCCTTGCCAAACAACCTCCCGTCTTCCTCATCCTCGCCCTCTTCAGCCTCCTCAGCCTCCGGGTGCCGCCGTTCTCTATCAGATCCCTCCCCATCGCTATACACAACACGATCCTCCTCAGCCACCCCCTCATCGTCAATAAACCTATCATCATCCTCCCCAGACTCCTCTCCATTCCCCGCCACCGAGTCCCACATCTCGTTCATCTCCTTCTCCCCTCGCTTCCCCCTAGTGCTGCCCCCCTTTCCCCCTTTCCCACCCTTCTCCCGGTACACATTCCTCTCCTCCCCTCGCGGCTTCTTAAAAACTCTCCTCCTCTCCGCCACCGGCTCCTCTTCCTCCTCCTCCGACTCCACCTCCTCATTCCGCCCCCTCCCTCTCCCCCTCTCCTCCTCCTCATCCGACTCCTCCACCACCGCCTTCTTCACCAACCGCTTCCGCCCCCTCCCGACCTTCCGATCATCCACCTCCACGCCCGCCTCCGCCTCCACATCCGCCTCCACCTCCACCTCCGGCCGAATCATCCCCTCCTCCTCCGACTCCTCCTCCACCATCCTCACCGCCCTCCCACTCCTCTCCCCCTCCCCCGCCGAGTAACCCGAATCCGGCGACCCCTCCCGCAGATCACTCATCTTCACCGCACCTTCACACAAACCCTAGCACTCAACCAAAGCAGAGCACTGAAACCCTGGAGCAAAACCAAACTCCGACACAACGGCGTCCACTGAAACTCCTCACCAAATCAAACTCCGAGAGATGCAAACAACAGTAGCGTCCACCGAAACGAGAAGGGATAAGGAAATCTTCACACGAACTCTGCGAAGGTCAAGAGCTTCCCACACAAAGGTCCCTTCCAAGGCAGTAAACCCTAACTCGCAACGCAACCACTCCTCGTGCAAACCGAGGGACTTCGTTCCACGCGAGCGATGACTTTGCTATCCACTATGCTCCTGTAATTAGTTACCGTAACACCGCAGCAGGTTCGTTATCCCCTAAAGTCGAAAGACCTTAAAACTACCAAAATCCCTCAAAACTGGCCTTTTCAAATACAAGGTGTATGTTTTCAACTTTTGAAGTATTTTGGGGGGAATAACCGTAAGATCTAGTACCTTACTTGTACATGTATATATATTCTAAATCTTAGATTCAAAGTCCTTACCGTTTGGGAGATCATAATGTTCAAAGTTGGAAAAAATGTTTTCTCCCTTGTGGAAAAATGGGTTTGAAGTATTTCGTGAGCCAAAAAAATCAATTTCAATAGTAAATTTGAGCTAAGGCTCTTCAAATTCTTGTTCCTGGGTGGGTTAGGAATATGTTGACCCACTTTTTACCCTCATACGGCCTATAAAGCGTAAAGAAAATGCTTGATTTTTCACATCGATATATGCTGAAATTCAAATACCAAGGCCAGAAGTAGAACATACGTTATTAATGTGGTGAATCATTACAATAAAGAAGAAGATGATATACTCCTTCCTTTAAAGATTATACATCTTCCTAAAGGCATATCCTTTAAGTCTCCCACCTCCTTCTAATGTTGCAACTTATTTGCAAGGATGCATCTTTAAGATTATCACACCATATGCCTTTTTACTCAAAATTATTTTAAGCTATCATAATGCTTTAATACAAACCAAGATTTCTTATATCTTTTTTCACATCCTAAATATTATGATGTAAACGTAACGCTTAATTTTTTATTTTTAATGTTTAATGATTTTTTTTACATTGGTTTCTTGAGAAAAGAGCGTCAAACTAAAAAATAACTCTACATTTTGTACCTACAAGATATGCAATACCTTGCCCAAGAGTTGCAATTCTTCATTCCGAAAGTGCAATTTCTTCTTTCTGAAGTGACAATTTCTCGTTTCAAAGTTGCAATTCCTTGTCTCAAAGTTGCGCTAATTTCTCCCAAAGTTGCGCTAATTTCTTCCAAAGTTGCGCTCTTTTCTTCCAAAGTTGCAATCTTTTCTTCCAAAGTTGCCCTTTCTCGTTAGAGAGTAGTTTTCTCTCTTCATCACTAGGGCATATGATGATTTCTTCTTCCACTCTTCCAATTTGCCCTACCACTCTTCCAATTTGCCCTACCACTCTTCCTATCTGCCCTCTCACTCTTTTTATCTGTTCTTCTATTCTTTCTATTTACTGTACAATCTTTTTAATGTGCTCTTTCACCTCTTTTATCTGATCTTTCAAATTTCTGCCACCGTCATCCATTCTTCTCTACAACTCACAACTAACAAAGAACACAAAGAACACAACCTCCTTAAACCTCAAGGATCAATTGAAAGAAAACAAAGTGACGACCTATCAAAATCTACCACCTACTTCAACATCTCTATAGAAAACACATCACAAAACAAGTGCAATAACTCTGGACACAAAGCTCTCGGAAAAATTGAAGTGGTTGCCGAAGAATGAAGACAAAACAAGGAACTCTAATGATCCTTCCACAAGTTTATCACAAGTTCTCACAATACTTCACAATAATTAACTATCAATCAATAGGTGAGGTGAAGAATCTAATTTATTTTCTAAATAGCATCTATAAACAACCATAGATCAACAATATCTTGGTCTAAGCTCACCCACTCAACCATAAAGAAGAGACCTCAACAAAAGAGAGTTTCCACCTTACTGACGAGCCTTATATCCCAAGTTTTTTCACTCTGAGAACTAGTAGTCTCTTTTTACTTTCTATTTCAAAATTAAATCCACTCCAGAGATCAACTCCTTCAATTGGAGTAGTATAACTTTTTAATTCTTTTACTATCTAAATCTAGAGCAATCTAACTTCAATGCGACTCATTTAGACTTGTTTAACTTTTGAATGGTTCAATTCTAATGTTATAAAAACAAAGTTGTTTAATTCTAGTGCACAAATTTTACATTTTGGAATTGTCAATCTTCAGTCTATCCATCTTCAACTACCAATTGTCTTCTTCCTTTCATCTTTTACTTAGAATTTTTATTCATCCAACAAATATCTCTAGTTATAGTATAAAATTTTCAATTATTAAATAGCCTATACCTATAGCATTCACAAAGGAACAAAATGATTCTTATAAAAAAATAAAAAATAAAAATATTTAGAAACAAGTTTTTACACGTATCCTAAAAATACTTTAAAATTTTGAATCTTCTTTCTAAATTTATATAAAACAAATTCTAATATTATCGAATTAAAAAATCTTTAATTTTTTTAATTTAAAAACTTCTTTTTTATTTTTTAGTATTAATAGCTTCACATTTAATTCACTTATAAATAACTATTTTAAATTAAATTATAGCCTGTATTTTTTTTTTAAATAAAAATTGTGATTTTTAATTTTTTTTTTAATTTTTTGGAAATAGTTTCTTTATTCAGAAAATTAAATAAAATATTTTAAGTAAAAATAATTTTATATTTTACAAAAAAATTACACTCTAATTGTAAAAGCAACAGTTGCATCATATTTTGGCTTTGTGTTTCTCCCCAAATACAACAAAATTTGTCAAATTTCAATTTTCACACCATTCATTACTTCTGATTATATAATCTTTTATTCAGTACTTTTATTGTAGTCTCCATGGTCTCTAGTCTTCACTTTAAGAGAAGCAAGTCATTTGCCTCTTTCTAAACCCTCCGGACAACAAAACATTGTCCATTACACCACTTTGTAGGTCTTTGAAGACCTCAAATTCAATGGGCACTCTTATTATTTTCTACAACCATGAACGCAAGCACTCCCATACAACTTTACTTAGCCTATGAAGGTCATAGCTCTTGGTAGAGAGTGCATGTATACATGGAAACCACCAATTAGAGGTGTCACATTTCCTCGTCAAGGTGCAATATGTAGGATGAATCTTTCTTTTCAGTTTTGAATTGGGCCACCACTCATAATCAGATTACAAGTGTCTATTCTCAAAAAAGGGGAGTAGTTCTTTACTTTTATTCCTTTGTTCCGAAGACATAGGTCTAGAGTAGAATGACAAGACACATCATTCAGATCATTTTCCTTTGGAGAGCGAAGTTTCTCAAGATTCTTAAACCGGTAGTTCGGGCACCTATCCCCACTCAATGCCACTGTCACCTTGGTGTTTCTGTATTTGGAGGTCAAAGGAACTTGACTACTCTTGTGATTTGCAGAGAACTGGAGAGCCCTTACACATTAGGGTTACAAGTGGTGGAGAGTGTGTCCCCGCTTTACATACCCATACCTCCGGTTTAATCAGACATGCATCCTGCATTCACTTGCACCTTCATTTCTCACAGCAGATTATCCATGGAGCTGGCTGGGACATGCAGGACCCTCAACTTCTACAAACCCAAATCCAGCCTTTGTTTAATCAATCCAGTCAAATTCACCCCATCTTAACGCTCACTTAACACTCACTCATGCATATTGCGAGACAAACACATGGTCATGCATCAATGTTCTGTCGATTTGCAGAAGAAAATATGATTGATCATGTAAATCAAATTCTGATTCAAATGGTTCAGGCTACAAGCTTGAGCTAGCACAGAAACCATGATGGCAACCCATTTATATTACTGAATCTTGTAACAGCACCTGCATGGTACCTACACATTGTACAGGTCCTCTGGTAATTGGACTCTCGCATCGGCCAAGTTGTGGCCACTTCCATATCCATGGATGCCGATTATTCCCGGCTGTAACTACAACACTCACCTCTACTCATTCCCAGCAGAGAGCATGGCTACAGCGAAGTAAAACATACACCGCAACAAAAAACTAAAAACCATACCAAACCAATCCATCGCGACTCTTGATGATGATTTCCTGTACAACAGACCACGGATCATGACCGAGAGATAGTTCATTGAACTCTCAGCGGCGCTGGCCGACGTCCAAGTCGATGGGGGGCACCATGATCGTCGTGGAGCACTAAACAGCAATAATCTAACCAGGGTGAGTATAACATCTTATGTATCACGGTCTGATCATGGCCGAGAGATATTGAAAAGACTCTTGGCGCTGGCCAACAGTTGTGAGGCTCTATGATCGATGTGGAGCATGAAGTGAACAAATCAGGGTGACTGCAACATATCACGGATCATGGCCGAGAGGTGATGAGAATTGGATTTGATCTCTCGGCACTGGCCGACATCCGAGGTAACGGGGTGCTCTATGATCAACGTGAAGAATGAATCTGGGAGCCAGTTGATCGATTACTCGATGTACTGGTTGAGCTTCGCGAGACGGATGTCGCGGAGCAGGAGGCGAGTGAAGAAGGCTGTTTCTTCGGGATTGGCGACCCACAAGATGGAGCACTGGGAGCGAGTTGCAGTGTCGTTCCCGCTCATGGTGAAGCGATCGCCGACGTGCAGAGTCTCACAGCACTTTTTGTTGAGGAACTTCATGAGCGCGCGCAGGCCGACGCTCTTGTTCCCGACGTCTACGAACACGTCGTTACCGCCGTTGAAGGCGCAGAACGGTAGCTGTGAGTGCATCAGTTGCACCTGCACTGTGAGCGCCATCTCTTCCAACACTTCATAGATGGTCGGATCCTTCGGCACCGCGCCCACGGCGCGCGGCTTGCGGATGATCTCGATGGGCACCCGCAGCCGCGCGGCCGCGCTTTTGAGCGACCGCTCCGCGTCGTCGAGAAGCTTCGTCACGTCGTGTTCGTGCCACGCCAACATGTCGGCCGACTTCCAAAGCTCGTCGGGGACGAACTCCAGCTTGTAGTCGGAATTGACCCTGAGGAGGTAGTTGCACTCGCCGCCCATCACGTGGAAGAGACGTGTGACGTGAGGCGGTAGCTGGAGCGACTCGAAAGCCTCTAGGAGCCCTGCCAAGCGGCCTTCGAACTTCTCCGCGTTTCCAGGGTAGCCCGCCGCTGTGACGATCGCGACGTTAATGCCCTGGCGCATGAGCTTGACGATGTGGCCGATCATCTTGTTGTCGCCGCGGATGTGGTGCCCATCAGCGTAGATCGTGCCATCCGCGTCGAAGGTTATCAGCTGGAGCTTCTCGGCGATGGCGTGAACCTGGGCGATGTTGAGCACGTGACGAACCTCGGCGAAGTTAGGCGGGACGAATTTCCGTCGCGATAGGGAAGCGAATTCGTCGTACTCGTGAAGTGCGCGCACGAGGGGTAAAGGGGTGTGGAAGCGGGGGCCGAGGTGGGGGATGAGGCGGTTAAGCGTGGATCGATTAGGATCCGCGACATGCTCACGCACCCAGCGCTCCACTTTCTCCATCACCTGGAATGGGGAGTGCGTGTGGTGCATGGAGATGATAAACTCGATCAACCCGTCTTGTTCTTTGAGTCGGCCTTTCCTTCGCAGGACATGTGCGTCCGTGACGCTGGAGGCGCGGAAGAGATGTGCGTCCTCAAGGGCTTCCGTGCTCAGCAGCATATTCCACCGCATTCCACCCGTACTCGATTCCGCTTGCTTCATCTGCGCGGTGGACAGCGCGTCCTCAACCAACAATTGACGCTCCTGGGCCAAAGAGTTAGTATTCGACGAATTGGTTGCAATGATCTTGGGTTCCTCATGACCCACCCAAGCTCGCTCTCCGCCTGCCACTGGATCCGCAACTGTTAGAGTGGTGCTTGCATACGCCGTCGTGGTCGGCTCTGAAACACCCCCGGCCTCGCATCGAACCCTGCCGTAGCGGCATAATTTCTCGGTTCTAGAACGAGACAATTTCACAGATTGCGGAACTGCGAGCAAAGCACCATCACGAGATTTCCACCGTCCCGCTGGTTCCATCATAACAGCTAGACTTCCTTCTCCCCTTCCATGCTTGGCGACGTTAACACCGGAAGAGTGCATAACGCAGAACCTGCTTTGCGCCATTGAAGCAGCTAACCCAATTTTTGTGCTGTGCACTCAGATAGTCGCCCTGAATCAAAATCACCCAAGATTAGCTTAATACACTGGAGTGCCGATGCTCTAGAGAATGTAGACGGGCAACCGGAGCCTATACTGCATGCCAACCATCACCACCCCCGCGAGAAACGCAGTACGCCATCGGTTGCACCTGATCACTATCCCGGATCTCTCACTCATCTCGCGCCTTCGCAATCCTGTGAATTCCGCCCCAACAAGGCCGCCCTTTATGATACTGGTACTGCGCCGGGAATGAATCAACTGGCAGATAGAGCTGATCTATATCAATATTCCTCCTGGCTGTGAATGCACACAATTAAAATTCGCGTGGAATGGTATTGTCCGAATCGGATGATTCGCTCTCATCATCGGATGAGCACGCCACATGGGACTCTGGAAGTCCTCTGACACTGCTCTATCATCTACTTCCCAAAATGTTGCACATTAGTAGCTTTGGAGCCAATCCAGTTGCTACCATTTCCTGTCCAAGCTGATCGGTTATTCGTTCTAAGTTATGGATATTGATGTGCCAGATTTCTGGCTTGACTTGCTCACTTCGCTGGCACCGTGTGCATGCTGTTCGTGGGAGAGGAGTAGCGTGGGTGGCCGACGCTACGAGTCCGGATTAGAATATCTGTACATGTTGTCACGGCACTGGTGTGTGTTTTGTGTACACGCAGGATACTGGAACGGCGTTATCTCAACGTTGACATCGAGTCAGTGGGGATAAGGGGTTTATATTATATTTATATGTAACGAATAGATGTTTCTGTCTGGGATAAGGAGTCATGACTAGGCAAAGACTAACTTATTAGCAATCAGTAGAAACCATAACACTGGCCAACGGTGAATTGAGATGAGTTCAAGCGAATGTGTTATTCCGCAGTAACGTTGGAGCTTTGGTGAAATCTTGTCGCCCATTTCCATCCCTTAACTATGCTGTAGTGAAGCCTGTGAGTCTTGGACTCGAAGAAGAACGTGTGAGTTTGATGGCACAGTATGATTTACTTATGTAATTCAAAAAAAAGTAGAAAATTTCATTTTCACTGTGCGATTTTCTGCGAGGATGAAATCTCTTGAGCAAACGACAGTTTCCAATAATCAGGAAGGCTCAAAAATGGGGAATGTTCTCACTACAAAGATGTCCATTCAAGACAAATTTCACTACAACCAAGAAAGCACGAAGAGTCCACAGTTTCAGTTGTGGCAGCATATGAGTCTTTGACTAAGCCACAATAGACACTAGTCCATACCAAATCGTACTATTTGATGACTTATCTTTCTCCAACTACAGCCCCGAGTTGTAGCATATGCCGTAACAGAATTCTCTAGAAGGTAATTTGCACAAACTCAAACTCAGAGAAATGCAAGGAAGCAATTAACCCAGTAACTCTGAATCAACCAAAACAAACATCTGCACATAAGTTTTTAGTGCCACGTAGCAGGTTTTAAAAAACTATTTCCTTGGTGATTGGGGAAGCAGGGTTGGCCCACTTGAGTTGGCAAGCAGGTACGGAAGGCTTAAAACAGGCTGTGCTTCCACAAGTATAGCCAGGAGGATGGGAAGGAATATTGGCACCTTCGACAAATGACATTGAAGATATGTACACGACTGCCGCTGAGTGAATGATGCATGCAGGTGTCCAGACATTCAGGTCCAAGGAGATAAGATCAACTCATTCCTTAATTCACAGGTTCCCTCCAACCTTGCTCACTTGCTGATTGTGTACACAAGAAAAAGATTGATTCTTCTGGTAGGCACCGAGTATGTGTGTGTGTGTGTGTGTACACATTAGCCTGGAAGGGAATAGTGGGATTGCACTGGGGCCAGATGTACAGGAATATATAAGGTGTTTAAAGGGAATAGTGGGATTGCACTGGGGCCAGATGAACAGGAATATATAAGGTGTTTAAAGTATGCACCTAGCCTGAATACCGTAACACCATAGCAGGTTCGTTCTCTGCCAAATGAATATTTATTTTTTTGAAAAAATTAGGTTCATCTCTCAAAATTTGATTTCTTTATTTCTTTATTTTTAGCAAAAAATCACTAAAATAATTTCAAACGGTTTAGATATAACAAAATATTATAAAAAACAATTTATTCTATTTTTTTATTTTATTTTCATAATTTTATATTTTTTACGTTTTTTGTTTGGAAATTATTTATGAACGAATATGCTATGGTGTTAAGGTACTATATTGTAAGATGGTAATGAATTCATCTTGATAAGTAAGAACATGTTTTAGTATTCATACAGGAATCAATGCCCAGAGGAACATAATTTAGAATGCTATATTCATTAACCCCTAAAGTTCCTTGACTATGTTTCACCAAAAAACACTCCAAAACTGCCATTTCCAATGTAAAAAACTTGAATGATTAAAATATCATTATTTTCTAATTCTAACTGTAAGATCTTCAACTAGATTATTGTAATAGACAGCTCAATAAATTGTAATTAACCCCTAAAGGACCATTGTCCTAGAATGGGCTTTTTTAGAATTCGGGCATGTACCTGTGACTTCAATTAAGTCTAGATTTTTTGAATTTTTTTGTGACTCTAGGCCATAACAAGAACTATGAGGGAATCTAATTTTTTTTTCAATTGGAAATTTATAAAATTAGTTATGGTACCCGAAGTAAAAAAAGCTGTTAAATGGGCAATTCGGGCAGCCATGCTAAATACATCAATTACCTCTGAAAATATTTCTATAAATACTTCATGATGTCATCTTTGAGGTTTCCTAAAAAAAACTACTTTGATGTGTCTATTACAATAAATTGGCCAGGGAAGAGCACAATAAAGTGGACCACAAAGTGCAATATGTGATCACTAAAAAGTGAATATGAAGTGTGCTGTTTTTTAAAGCTCAAAGCTGATTTTCAGGAATGCTATCTTGTGAGTGGTGAGCAGTGAGCAGTGAGCACTAAATTTATAAATTTTTGACTATTTATCTCAATATTTTGAGATGATTTTGCATGACATGGCATATATGGAACCTATGACCGTGGAAGGTGGTTAAGGGTTTTTTCCAAAGATAATGGCTTCTAAATTGATCAATGTAGAAATTTACACCCTATTCATATTTAAGTGAATTGTGATTTTTTTAACATATATCTTAGCAATTCCACGTCATCAAGAAGAAGGAAGAAAAAGAATAAAACTTATTAAATGAAAAAATAAAACCACCCCCCTGGCCTTCTTTCCGAAACAGTCAGACAATTGATCAGAAACTGATCAGAAACTAATCAGAAACTGATCAGAAATTGCAGGCTAAGAAAGCCCTTCCTTCATTGTACATTGACTCCCGGCCCCCCTCACGACCCCTTATACCCCTCCCAACCCCTTGCCCCCTACCGACCCCCGCCCCCGACCCCATCCCTTGTTCATCCATTTTTCATCAAGTATCATCCAATTTTTGGATGACTGTTTTTTAAGAACCAGAAATTATTAATTGCGAGTTGATAACTCCTAAAATAATTTGTATTTTTGAAAACCGACTTCGGATTTGGATTTGTAGAGGGGGTATTTTTGAAGTGGAGAAGGAAAAAAAAGTTGAGAAAAGTTTTGAGAAAATCACATTTTAATGTGGATGCCTTCAAACTTTAACCAAGGGAAATTCAACTTAAGAATGAATTCGTCTGAGCTCTATGATTTAGTCATGCATGTAGTCAATGTTAAAATGTAAGGCCGCTAAAGAATTTAAATAGGAGTAAGGTAAAGCGAGGTTATGGCAAAATATAAAATCCAAAGCCAAACTTAATATCTGATATATACATAGGGATAACATAGCACTATAGAGTACCTATGCAATGATCAAGTAGACATATCGTCATCGCTACATGTACCAATCCAACATGAGAAGAATCACTATCACTAGACAAAACCACTCTGGCAACTTCTGCAGCTATATCAAGATAAATCTCAGCGTCACGACAAATACTATGATTCTCTACCAGATGAAATACTTGGAGAAGGAGCAGCTACATAAGCTTGAGCCTGCATCTCAGCATAATGAGGAAGCTCAAGAGTTTTAATTGGACTTCTTATCTTGCTAAGATGGCGCGAGATAATAGATCCACCAATGTGATTGTTCATCCCTTTTCTCCACCGACTGCACATGAGGGACGAGGGACTAGAGAAACTATGGCAACAGGCGTGCTAGTCCCTGAAGGAGAAATGCCAACATGAGACATCAACTTCTCTAGTCCTTCCTTTAAAACAAGTTTTGTCAACTCCCTATTCCTTGTTGCAACTTCCTTCTTGAGCTTGACCTCTTGCTCCTTCTCTTTCTTCTTGTCCTCCTTCTCCTTCATCCTTGCCTCAGCCTTAGCCTTCTTCTCTGCCAGTTTTTTCCTTTGCCTCTCAGAAAGAGATGCATCATTACCAACCTCCTAGGCATCCTCCTCCAAATTCATCATATTCTCATCCACAAGCTGCTTCATTAAAATCTCACAACTTGAATTAAGAGCTATCTCCTCCCCGTAACAAATATCATTTTCCTTGACCACATGGTACCAAGGACACTAAAGGAGGTGAGGAGCTCCAAAATTGCTTCTATGATAATTTGTAAATAGGCATTCATTGCTAGAGACATCCACCGACTTCTTGAAACGCTACGGAATATCCTTTTTGTCAATGGCACCCTTGACAGGAAAGCCCTCAACAAGAGCTTTCCAAAAACATACAACAAGCCATATTTCCAAGAAAAAAATAAAATCTCATCATTTTCCATGCGAATTGTCAAAAAAAGTGTCAAAATCCCACCCACCTGAGGGTTGTTTCGGATCCGAGACAACCCCTTTGGTCCAAATTTTTACCCACTTCATATGCTCTACCATGAAAAATATTGCACAAAGACACCATTAGAAATTTCTCAACTATGATGATATTCTGACAATGCTGTTTTGAATTCTTCAAATTGGCACTACACATGGAGATGTTTTCCAAATTTTTGATGTAATACATCGTTGGAAAGCCCTCGACAAGAGCTTTCCAAAAACATACAACAAGCCATATTTCAAAAAATAAATAAAATCTCGTCATTTTCCATGCGAGTTGTCAAAAAAAGTGAATGCAAGTGGCACCCCCAATCCATCCCTCGGATCCGAGGGGTGCCCCCAAGCTCTAACTTTCACTCGCTTTTTTGCTCCATGTGGACTCAAGCTCAGTGTTGGAGGCTCAAATTTATCCGCTTTTCAAAAAAAAGTGAATGCAAGTGGCACCCCCAATCCATCCCTCGGATCCGAGGGGTGCCCCTAAGCTCTGACTTTCACTCGCTTTTTTGCTTCATGTGGGCTCAAGCTCAATATTGGAGGCTCAAATTTATCTGCTTTTCAAAAAAAAGTGAATGCAAGTGGCACCTCCAATCCATCCCTCGGATCCAAGGGGTGCCCCCAAGCTCTAACTTTCACTCGCTTTTTTGCTCCATGTGGGCTCAAGCTTTGTGTTGGAGGCTCAAATTTATCTGCTTTTCAAAAAAAAGTGAATGCAAGTGGCACCCCCAATCCATCCCTCGGATCCGAGGGGTGCCTCGGCCTAGTATTTTTTTTTGCTTTTTTGGGTGCCTGGTTACGATTCTCACTCACTGTTTGAAGTTTAAAAACAGAATATGTGTGAGATTCTCCGCTCGGATCCGAGGCAATCAAATCAAACCAGTTAACTTCAAATAGTAAGTGAGAATTGTAATACGCACTCAAAAAAACAAAAAAAAATACTCGGTCGAGGCACCCCTCGGATCCGAGGGATGGATTGGGGGTGCCACTTGCATTCACTTTTTTTTGAAAAGCAGATAAATTTGAGCCTCCAACACTGAGCTTGAGTCCACATGGAGCAAAAAAGCGAGTGAAAGTTAGAGCTTGGGGGCACCCCTCGGATCCGAGGGATGGATTGGGGGTGCCACTTGCATTCACTTTTTTTGACAACTCGCATGGAAAATGACGAGATTTTATTTATTTTTTGAAATATGGCTTGTTGTATGTTTTTGGAAAGCTCTTGTCGAGGGCTTTCCAACGATGTATTACATCAAAAATTTGGAAAACATCTCCATGTGTAGTGCCAATTTGAAGAATTCAAAACAGCATTGTCAGAATATCATCATAGTTGAGAAATTTCTAATGGTGTCTTTGTGCAATATTTTTCATGGTAGAGCATATGAAGTGGGTAAAAATTTGGACCAAAGGGGTTGTCTCGGATCCAAAACAACCCTCAGGTGGGTGGGATTTTGACACTTTTTTTGACAATTCGCATGGAAAATGATGAGATTTTATTTTTTTCTTGGAAATATGGCTTGTTGTATGTTTTTGGAAAGCTCTTGTTGAGGGCTTTCCAATGATGTATTACATCAAAGATTTGGAGAAAATCTCCATGTGTAGTGCCAATTTGAAGAATTCAAAACCACATTTGTCAAAATATCAGTATAGTTGAGATACCTTTTTGTTGAATAATTTTAAAAAGCTAATACATTATGGATCCCTTTAAGGTGTGAAGTCCACATTTATCTTTTCTTACTTTCAAGAACTTTAATGTGTTTTAATCCCTTTGAAGTTGGATGCCTAATTTTACTTATCTCAAAATTCAATAAACATGTGATTGTTAAACCTCTTTTGGATTCCTACGTCACTTTGTTTGCTTTTAATGTATTTTTCATTGGAAATACACATACTTTTATGGATCTTTGAGATTCAAGAGTTCCATGAAGTAGTTTAGTTTTGAGTTTTATTTGATAGACGCTACGGAAAATTACCATATCATTTGTTTTGGGAAATAATACTTGTCACACGTTTTTGGAAATCTCTCTTCAGGCGTTTACTATCAAAATATCTTAATAAATATTTGAAGAAAATTTCATGTATAGTCTCTATACCATAGCCTAAATATCAATACATTTTTTGGAATTTAAGAGATTTCATGCTTGATCATTTGGTTTTTTTTTAAATTTTGCGATGATATCATAGATCCTTGGAAAGATAGGACAATAAAAGTACTGCAAACACGTTTACAAGATTTTCTGATATCTTTAAAAGATGGATTACGAAGTGGATACTTTCATCGACTTAGTTTCAACAAGGTTATGCGTTTTTTAGAACTTACTTCACTTGATAGATTCCTTTGAAAGTTTCTTTGGAACTAATTGCAATTGCTAAAGAAGTTTGTACATTGTGACTTATATTTTCAGCTAACGGGTTTAATTTAAATTTATGCTTAGTTTGTGTTTGAACTTACCTTCTATAAATAAAGATCATATCTACTAAGCCCCTTCAATTATACAATATTCTTTAGTAAATCGTAAAAAATGTATATTTAAAAACAAAAATTGTAATTTTGATACCAAATGTAATCGACTGTTGGATCTACCTTTCAATGTTATATCTTTTTGGAATTTTATTTTCAAAAGTGGATGTGAAAGAATACTCTCTTTGTGAATCCAAAAAGGCCTTGCGTAAGAGTTTTTTTTCTACCTTGTTTTGGTTTTTTATCCCATTCTTTTTTGTGATAAATTTAGCAATTTTTTCTCCTTTTTTCCTTTTTTGGGATTTGTTAAAATTCTTCCAATTTTTTTTCCTTTTTTGGTTTCTTTTAAAAAAAAATCAAATTTATTAACTTTCCACGGTAATAGGTTTCATTTATTATTTAATCATGTCTTCGAAGAAAGAGTTTTAAGATTATGGTTTTTGATAGCATTGAGTGAAAAGATTTAATTTTTGTAAAAATAATTCAAACTTTTTTTGGAAAAAAAATGAAATTTTGTGCTCACTGCTCACCGCTCACAAGATAGCGTCGCTGAGCAAATTTTGAGCATTTTGGTGTAGTTTTTGAGCATTTTAATCACTTTCTCGGGCGTCGTAAAGTGTCTTATACGCATCTTCAAAAAAAGAACGTTGTCAATTGAAACTTAATTTGACCACTAGTTCTAAATCATGAAAATGAACTTTTCCGAAGTCTTAATTTCTTCATTTGGTGCCCATTATTATCTTTAGAGGATATTTTTTTCAATTTAGAAAACAATGTCTGGTGAAAAAAAAAACCCCAAAAAGTTTCGCCTAAAACTGGATCTCAAAAACGTCCTTGCAATACTTCTCGTCCGACCAAACTTTCATTTGAAGTGGTCATTGTCATTTCTACAACCGCAATTCACAAACGGATGGCACCGTGGAATCAAAAGTGATTTCCGACAACATTTGACAAATGTTCTTATCACTTTTTCAAATGACTGCATGCACTTTGTCGGACTTTAAATTTCTCGTACGGCGTTGTAGAAGACGCGAATTCGTACTATATTCTCCCACACTTTAGATAATCAAGTCTATTTTCTACAACCAAACTTCTTTCTTACATACCAACAACCGAGATGCTACTTTTTAAAGTCTTTGCAATAGGGGCTGAAATTGGCAATCGGCTAAGCACTTTTGTGGTACACTTTATTGTGCTTCCCCCGCCAATCTTGATTATATTGGCCACCCAAATAGTGTGATTCCAATTCATTTTCTCTTTTTATTTGAATAGTGAGGCGGCCAATAAACAAGATTGGCCAATTTAATGAATATGGCATTTTATGATTCTATAGTCTAATTAAACCTTCACAAAATGTGCACTAAGTAGGGCATAAATTCTACAAATACAAGAATTTTTAGTTGATAATTGTTTCATGGATTTAACGTGAAGTATTTCACCTTTGTAAATTATTCAATCGTTTCATATACTTTCATGATTCTCTTTGAAGAAAAACTGATTTAATTTACGGTGCTGATGAATGCAAAATTCGACATTACAATGAAAATGAAAATCAAGGAGTTTTGATTGATAGTCTCTAATCATAGCTTCCATTTCAAGAGGTTCAAAATGTTCAATTACAATGTGAGTATATTAGGAATTTTAACTTTCTAGGATTTCAAGTTAACAACATGAATAGAATTACCTATATGTAAATGTAATATTATTTGAATTTCTTTAGTAAAAGTGGATTTTGTATTTATACTATACAAAAAGAAATGGCTTATTTTTTTGAATTTTTAGTATATATTTATATAACACAAAATAGCCTCTTTCATCCTTAACAAATTAATCCTTAGACTCTTTAATCCTTTAACGCCAAAGTTTGAGAGATGACATAGTTTTTGGCATTTTCTTCCTCTTGTTGAAATTAATGATACTATTTATAAAATTCAATCATCTAAACGGAAGCATATTATAATAAAAAGAAAAATGACCAATTATAATATTATAGAGGAATTGACCTTGACCTATGATGGTTCATTAACTATAAACAATCTCTACCAAAGGTTTTGGAATTTGTTGTTAAAGTTCAATCATTTTGTTTCTTTCAAATTGTTGATATGTTTAAATATTTCAAATTTTGATTTTAAATATCTAAAATATTACAAAAAGAAACTACCTCATTTGAATAATGAAATGTTTGTAATTTAGCTTCATAATTTTGAGTTTATTTATTTATTTGTTTGTTTTGCATCAATCAAAAATTTACTCAAAAAGGAAGTGTTTTAGTTTTTTATAATTCAAATTTTGGTTAGAATCAAAGGTGTGGATTACTACAGTATGGCTTTATATCAAAACTAATTGGTTCTATTTTTGTTGGTTATCTTTTACCACATGTTCTTTGACATTTTTTGGCATTTATGCTGGATTGGATTTCTAATATTTTCAAACCTCCTTAGTTTTTTCAAAACTTTATAAAATAGTTATGATTAGTACCTTCATTATCTTAAGATGATATTGTTATCTCAACTATGATTCAATAATTAAATTGAGATTCTCTTTTATAGAATTGGTATGTCTTAGATTTAAGGTATGATAATTTTACTTTTTAGTCTTAACGTAAATTTATTATATTTTTTGTTAGTTCATTTTTTTATTTCACTTAGAAATTTAATGATATTGTTGAGTTTTTAGAGTTCTAACAAAAAATATGTTTTTGTTATACGGTAGTATGAATGTAGAAAAATATGATTTAACTACAGATATTTATATAAAATTATATTTTAATTACTCGAATAAAAGTACTTTACAAGATAATAATTTTATCTTAGAATTAATGAAAGATGAAGAATATTTTAAAATACTTTGATTGTTAAATGAAGAACAAAGAGCAATTTATGATGATGTAATGTATAGAAAAAGAGTTCATTTTGATAAACTAATATATTTATTTCTCGTAGGAGGAGGGGGAACTTGAAAGACATTTACTCTTCAAGTTATTTTACAAGGATTGTTACGTATGTATCACAAAGATTTAAAATCAGATCCTTCAAAACAAAAGCACTGTTAATGGCAATTACAGGCATGACTGCATTTAATATTGGTGGAATTACCATACATTCAGCTTTACACATTCCCATTAATCAATCACTTTTAAATCTTGGAAAATTATTTTCGGTAACACTTACCAAATTAAATGAATAATATGAACAATTAAAATTTATAATTATTGATGAAATATCACTAGTAGGTGTTACAATGTTAGATGCCGTAGATCAAAGATTGCGTTCAATCAAACATGTGTACCCGGGGAGGTCACTTGGAAAATTTTATTAAACAACGTGCGGCATAATATAGGGAGGTATTAAATCATGGTGTCTAAAATTTAAAAATATCTTTGAGGTAATATAGGGTATACAAATGGCTTGACACTCAATTATAAATAATATACAAAGATAAATAATGGGTCATATTCATTTTTTATTTATTTTTAAAATACTCCCCAGGATAATGACATGAGGAATGAATTTTTTTAGAGCTAATTATTATTTTGCAAACTTTGCAGAGATGAATGGAAAATGGGTTCGAGTTGTTGAGTTGTGGAATCTTTGAGGTTGGATTAGCAGAGACGGCATGAACGCATCAGAGTGCTGGTTACGACGGGGTAGACCTTAGTGCATTCTACGAGTTCAGGGCAGCTAGCGTAGACAAAATTCCGTTTGATCATCTAGTCCAGTTCTTCGCTCAAAACTGTTGTGCTGATGGTGACCGTTGGGAGGACGTCGAGGCTTGAGCTTAGAGTCTGAGGACGTTACCCTTTGCTATAGCCACCTGTAGAGATTGGCGGGATATGCTCTCTACGCAGATAGAGTATGCAGCGCTCTGTTTGCCTAAGTACGAGCTCACTCGAGCTACACTCCCCCATTCCACCAGTGCTGACGAGTTCGTCGTATCCAGGTTTGTCGACAACATGTCCAAGCTCACAAAGTCGTGGGAACTTCAGAAGCCAATGCCGCATCGACTCTGCATTGCACCCCTCTCAGAGCTGTCAATTGTGAAGCTAGACAAGCTGGTTCTGAAGTTGTCTGAAGGTTGGGGTGTGGAGGCCACGGTGTCCAAGAGCGCAGATTGGGAAAAAATGGAGCTTGTTTGGGTCACCCCGTCCCTGCGTGACTAACTGTCGACACCGCAGGTTTACTTGTTGGTTTTTTGCACTCCATCATCAATGTTGTTTTCGTGAATTTTGGTTCAATGGAATCAGTTTCGGCGTAGCCTTTTCCAGAAGTATATGTTTTGTACTCAAATTTTGCCAAAATGTATCAACTAGTACAGTAGGATAGTTTTGTATTAAATACTCAGTTCTGACCCTGAACTATATGAGAATTGTGTTTGTAAATGCACCACCTAATGCATATGTATTTCTTTGGGATCGTTTTCAGTCGTTTTGCATGCATGTTCTGTTTTTGTTTATTGTGTCTAGCCATAGCTGAAGTAGTGGTAACCTCTGAATGTATTGCATAGTGAATTCTGAATGTGTTGCATAGTGAATTCTGAATGTATTGCACAGTGAATTCTTGTTTTAACACGGTCTTAACATATTCTGTGATTGATACCCTCGTTTTATCCACCCTTGTATAATAGATGTCTGATTGATACCCTTGTATAATTGATGCCAGATCGATACCCTGGTTTTTGTGCACCTCTGTATCATGGCTCTAAAATATTTGTATTTGATCTTTAAAATTCATTTTTTGTATTTACTTTATTTTGTTACAATAAATTTAGGGACTGTAAACTTAGGCCCTTTCTGAAATTACAAGTAATGAAATGGACACCAAAAACAAGGTCAATTAGAAATGGATGTAATAGTCACTGGAGATTTTTATCAAGCACCACCAGTATGAGATAGATGGATATTCCAAAAACTTGATCTTGGATTTAATGCTATAGCACCAAATTTTTGGCATGAATACATTAAATGTTATGAATTAAATATTGTTATGTGCCAAAATGATGTGATGTTTATTAACATATTAAATAGATATAGAAAGGCATCGCATACTATAGAAGACATAGACACAATAAATAATTTGTGTTTAAAACAGCCTCCAATGAATTCACTAATTCCTTATTTATTTTATACTAATAAAGATATGATTGCGCAGAATAATGAAGTGTTTTTTAATGTTGAAGGAAAAACATATCATTTTGAAGCAACTGATATTCGGCATCCTTCTTTACCATCATCTTATCAAATGCCAAAAAATCCAAATTTGACAGCAGGACTTTACACTACCATCAAAATCAAAAAAATAAAAATATGCTTGTAAAACTTTGCAATAATTTTGCAATTTTTGATGAACTTGTTAATGGACGAGATGGTTTATTTAAAGCAACATTATTTTCTAATAAATCTTACATTTGGATACATTTTTTTAATATAAAATTGGGCAATGCTACAAGACTTTCTAACTCTCATTTGTATAGAGATGTAAATATAGATTCTACTTGGACTCTTATAGAACCAATTGTTTAAGAAATTAGAATTGGTAAAAATCAAACACATTTCATAACCTATATGCAATTTTCTATTCAAATAGCTGCTGCAAAAACAATTCATTGATCTCAAGGTTTGTCATTGGATGATGTTGCTTTTAATCCATTTGGTGTGAACAAACATGGATTGGCTTATAAAACTTTATCACGCATACGGACTAAAGAAAAAATTGTATCTACTTGCTCAATTATCAAAATCTAACTTTCTAGTGGATGTACTAGTACCTGATGAAATGGAAAGGTTAACAACACAAGCAAAATGGAATTTATTTGTACCAATATTAAAACCATTACGTCATTCTCACATAATCATTCAAAGTATCAATGTAAATTCTTTACGAAAACATCATTTGGATTGTAAAAATGATCATAATATGCAAGCTGCCAAGCTTCACATATTTTGTGTTTTCAAAAAACTAAAACAAATGAAGAAAATGAAATAAGTGAATTTATTAATACATCTAGATATAAATTTATCTACATTAAAGATAAACATGGCTTGCTCATGATATATGAATATCAAATGCAACGT
This sequence comes from Ceratodon purpureus, assembly GCA_014871385.1. Taxonomy (NCBI): domain Eukaryota; kingdom Viridiplantae; phylum Streptophyta; class Bryopsida; order Pseudoditrichales; family Ditrichaceae; genus Ceratodon; species Ceratodon purpureus. The sequence goes on along the minus strand of CM026428.1, from coordinate 14,511,175 downwards.
GCATCATTTCAAACAAAGACTTCTAATGGATTGGAGTTTATAGCAGCTTCTTTTAATTTAGGAACCCGTAATGCAATATATGTTATCACATTATATCATAGTCATGCAACCATAAGTACTAATTTTTTGGAAATTTTTAATTTTTTAGTAAATGGAGCACCAATAGAATGTCCAATCATTATTTTAGGTGATTTTGATGTAGATTTATCTAATGACAGTTCTCAACATTATGAGATTGAAATGATTTTACATAGCATGAACAAAAATAATCTAAAACAAAAAAAAAATCAACATCTACTACCCAAAAAAATTCTTTAATAAATCATATGTGGTCAAACATACTTGGAACAAAATATGGAGTTACTGATGCTTATTGGCCTGATTATCACAAACTTATTTTTTGTGCTTTTAAATTGCCTAGTTCATTACCAAAATATATTAGACAAATCCAATCATTTTGTTTTACATAAATTTATTAAATTATTATTTTATGTTAAAATATTGGCAAAGCTTAAAAATATTAGGTGATAAGGTCTTTAAGAATGCTACCAACAAGTTCTCCAAAATAATCTTCAAGACAAGCGCTTGAATAAGGCATGAATACATACAAGAATGAATCTTAATCTAAAAAAAATAACTTTTTGGATGATTTACAATGGTGAGCTCATCACCTCAACCTATGCCCTATGCACAGACATCACAATTTTTAATGTATCTTCTCAAGAACTCTAATTTTCTCCCTAAAAGTGATAATTGAGATACATCCATTCTCCAAAAAAACTTATAAGTATCACCTATTATCTCCAAAATTTGAGGGCTCTCATTCCGCAAACAAGCCATTCCTTTCCAAGATAGAAGCCAAATACTCCAAAATAGGACCACCAGTTCCAAACAGATGTTGCTCTCATACTCAATATTTTTTTGTAAATAAAGTTATTTCTTTATAAGTTAAAGTAAAATGTATTTATGAATTAAAATGAAATATTTCTATAAATCAAAATAGAATATTCTTATAAATTAAAGTATAGTATTTTCATAAACTAAAATAAAATATTTTTGTAAGTAAAGCACAATATTTTTGTAAATAAAATAATTTTCATTTATAAATTAAAGTACTTTTTTTGATAAATTAAAGTAAAATATCTTTATAAATCAAAGTAAAATATCTTTATAAGGGGTAGTCTTTCACCAGTGCACTCCTCTAGGGTGCCAAAAGTTCCTTGGCTGTAAAATGGCCCAACTGAATCCTGCATTAAAGGACTGACAGTACTTCCTCGACGAATGGGAAAAAAAACCACCACAGTGAAGCCTAAGCTCATTCATTTTTTTTTCATTTTTTGTTTTATATATTCTAAATAATTTAATTAATTGATTTTATAATATCAAAAAATAGAAATTAAATTTTTGAAATTTAATTATTACATTCATAATTTTTCTAAAAAGAAAAAATTAATTTGATTAATTGGATCAAATGAATATTCTTTGATAAATGAATTTGTATAAATGGTTTTGCATCTTAATTTTTTGATTTTGATAATTTTGAGTTTTACTTATTTTAGGCTTTATCCGGATGAATATAGGGGCTATAAAACCCAAAATTCAATGACATCAACCCTAGCTACTCCACAATCGTTGTTTAGAGATAACCTTAAGACGTAACGGGAAAGAAGTCCTACCGGACCCGTTGTCCTTAGTCAAACCCTTCTCGCTTTGCTTGATGGATTTGCTTTTCTTGCTTAAATATTATTGTAAAAAATAAATAATTCAATTTATTTATTTTCCTGAATATTTACTCAAAAGAGCTGCAGTTACTGAAACTGAAACTGTAGTTTTCAGTCAACTCGGCAATTATTTTTCATTTCCATCCAAGAATTTTGACCTGACATTTTCTTTCTCATGGTCTACATTGCGACCTGTTCTGCCTATATACTTACTTCAACACCCTACAACACGCACTAAGAAAAGTTGTCCTCCTTTGTAAGTTAAGGTATAATGTTTTTATAATTTAAAGTAATTTTTTTAGAGTTTAAAGTAAAATATTTTTCTAAAGTAAAAAAACTTAATATAAATTTGAAAAATAAATAGATTATATTACAATTATTAATTTACATGTTGTTATATTTTACAGATATTTTGAAATATATTTGAATTATCTTTGAAATATATTTCATATTGATTGTGTTGAGTACAATTTTTTGTTACCAAGCACCACCTTGCACCAGGAGCTGAAACACTCCAATTTCAATATGTCTGGTGCACTGCTCCACTGATTGACGCTTAGCTTTGTTTTAACCCCTAAAGGTCAAGGAAAGCCAAAATGGCTTTTTGCTATTTCGGGCAGCCTAGATGAAGAGGTTAAAAGTAATATTTTTGCCTAAATTTTTTACGGGATGCTTCCTTTACCGCAATGTATACGTGGTAAAATTCTCAAAGTAAAACTCCAATTTTAAAACCTTCATCTAGAAATTTCAGATTTCAAGTCAATTTTGGGCAGTTTAAATTAGGTTTAAAAAAAATTAGAAATATGTTTATAACCAAATCACTACTTAAGATCCAAAGTGATCCAAGTCAAAAAGTTTTCCAATTTTACAAGGGCATCCTCCAAAAATTACATGAACAAGCTTCCTAGTTTTTTGTAATTTTACATTTTTTCCATTCAAAAATTGTCAAAATTTGAGATTTAGGAAATTTTCAATTTTTTTTTTCTAAAATTCTCAAACACATAGATGTAACGTTTTACCGTTCACTTTTTTGGCAAACCAAAAATCTTTAATGTTATTTAAGTTTGACCATATTGTGGGTTTTGTACCTCCTTCTGGAAACTAATTTGCATGAAGGCCAAAAAATCAAAATTAGTTTCCAAAATTTTTCATGGAGGTGCCCAACTTAGTTACCTACATGGAAAAAAATATGAGCAAGATGTTTGAGGTAACAATCATAAAGTTTCTCTTGGCACCATTTAGACTATGCCTTTCCGACAAAGCTAGAAAAAAAAAATAGTAAACTTTGATTGTTATAATCTCACAACTGGTCAAGATCCAACAGTTGAAATTTGACAAGGTGTTAGTGAATGTAGTTAGGTTGATGATCTTACGGTTGAAAATACCAGAAAGCAAATTTTATTGGAAACATATATCAATTTCCATAAGGTGGTCAAAATTTGCAGTTTTCGGTTTTGAGGTGCAAAAACACCTTGGACCTTTAAAGGTTAACAATATGTGTGTTTTGGAGTTAAGTTCTTAAGTGATTTCCTTGTTTTCAGAAGCAGACAAGGTGGGTTTTATAGTTGACTTTATTGACTTTTGATTTTTGGCTATAAAAAAGTTTGAAGTGTATTTTTCAAAGGTCACTACACATAGTACTTGTGAATTAGATGAGTTTACGTGACTTTAACTTCATTGTGTAAATTTATTTAATAAGGTTTGAGAAAGTACTTACTAATTTATTTCCATTCTCTCGCTTTTGTAGTGGAATAGAGTGGGTAATAAGACAAGTGTATGAATATACAGTTTTGGGGCACTGGTGGCTTTATGGTTTTCATCCACAGTTGTGTATATCGTCAATACCGTACCCTTGGTATGTTCTTTATTTGCACATTTCAAAACCCATATCTCTCTCCAGTCAAGTTTGCCAAAACCCTGACTTGGTGATACTCGGCCAAGTTTTATTTCAATTATTTTTTCAAGTCTCTAAGCTTTAATTCAATTATAGACATAATGGATGATGTGGCAGAAACTGCTATTAACAAAAACAAAGACAATCCAAATTTTGAACAAAATATAACTAAATCTAATCTACGATTTATTTCATCATATCTTTATACTGTAGGAGATTGTTTCTTTGATTCTATTACATATCTCAAATTTATAAATAGTTTTGAGGAGGAAGAAAAATATTTAGATTTTTTACGTGAATAGGCAATGGAAATATTTCAAGAAGAAATTAAAGGTAAAACAAAATTGGCTGAGTATTCAATTAATGAAATCAAATTAAAACTTGAATATATGAAAATTTCATCTATTGATGAATATTGCCAGAATGAGTGTATCTCATAGAAAATCTGAGTAACAAAGTTTGTGGGCTATCTTACACTTCGCTTTTGGATAACGAAAGTCATACAACAACCTAATTATGTATGGAATAAAAGTAAAGCTAGTATAATATTGAGTCAAGCTCAAGAATATTTAGATAAAGAGCAAATACACTTGGTTTGGTCACTGGAACATCGTCATATAGAATCAATAATTCTTATTAATTCAAGTATAAAAATTCCTATTCCAACAGAATCTCAAGGTACTATAAACTTAAAAAATGATGATGTTTTAACCAATATCAATCCTATTGAAAGAAAAAATAAAAGATGAAAAAGAACTATTGATAATAACACTTATAAAATAAGTCCTTATTCTTTAAAAGAAATTGATGAAAGTTACAGTGTGTAGCAAAACTGAGTCAACCTTGATGAAAGAGATGTTTGGCGGTCAATTCCTGACAACTCATTAAATGAAATGACCATTTTTAACATGGAGGAGATATAATATGGAGTGTATTACTTGACATAGCATTCATTGTGACATATAAAAAAGTTATAAGGAGATACATGTCTTCTAACACATACACTTGACTTGACTCAGTTTTGCATGGCATGCCATAATAAATGCAATGAAGTGGTAAATAATGGATGGAAGACTTTTAAGACCAGATTGGCATGGGCACAACAAGTGTCAATCTTGACATTCTCCATGTGAACTTAGTGCACATTGTAAGCAGAGTGTGAGGATAGACCATGGTGCACTTAGATGAGCTTTATGGTAGTGCTCGAAGAGACCTTGATAACTCCATTTTGGTGATGTTGCAAACTGGTAGGACTACAAGAGATGTAGCACTTGAGTTGCAGGTGTCTCACAGTCATGTTGCAAGACTTAGAAAGAAGAGATTATGTGATTTGCCAGCTAGTAGTGGTGGTAGACCACAAGTGCTAAGTGATGCACAGAAGAGAGCATGTGTTCGTGCTATCACATCAGGAGTTTTTGAAACTGCTAAGCAAGGAATGCCATGTTACTGTGAGTGTTGATACAATGCGAAGGACTTTACATGCAGCAGGCTTGAGATCAAAAGTGAAGCAGAAGAAACCAAAATTGAACCAGAAACACATCAAGGATCGACTTGAATTTGCCAGGCGCCATCAACATTGGATTGTTGGTGACTAGAAGCATGTCATCTTTTCTGATGAGACTACTTGGTAAATTGATTTTGCTCATATGGTCATAGTTGGTGTTGGATTCGCAATGAACAATCTTGTGATTCAAGACAAGTGCAATAGAATGTGAAGTTTGGCGGTGGTTTAGTGATGGTATGGGGTTGCATGACATTCCATGGCCATTGTATGTTATGTAGAATCGAAGGAAGAATGGATCAACATCAATATAAAGAAATCTTGCAAAGAGATTTATTGTATACCATCTGTGCATATGATCTTGATCCTTTGAATTTGATTTTTCAGCATGTCAATGATCCCAAACACACAGCAAAAAGTGTTTGCCAATGGTTGAGATCACAGAATTTTGATGTTCTTAAGTGGCCTGCACAATCTCTTGATCAACTTGAATCCAATTGAGCATCTTTGGATTGCACTGAAACGTCGTCTTAACAAGTCTGAAAGTGCTCTAGCAGGGATTTTAGAATTGTGGGAGCGTATTGAGGATTGCTAGGCTTCTATAGCAATAGAGGAGTGTAGGAGGTTGTATGAAAGCATTCCAAGGCGAATCCGAGCTGTTTTAGCCGCTAAAGGCAAGTGGACAAAATATTGAGTTGCTTTTTGATAGTGGATGCAAAAGTGAGTCAAGGAACATAGTTTCCTTTAAATGTAAGTTTTTGGTACATTTCAATGTAAGAAGGAGCTTATTCTCCATCAAACTGTAGCCCATTCAAATTGTTATATTGCACAATTTACACATTTTGAAAATCTATTGCCAAGTTTTCCACATTGCTAATCAAATTACGAATTTCAAGAGTTTGACTCGGTTTTGCCACACACTGTATATATTTGGAAAATATTTTTTTGTGAGATCTCCATACACCATGTCCAAATCCCTTCTTTATTAACAAACGAAAGAATTGTAAATAAAAAAAATGCTCAAAGAATTTTTGATTTATTGATGGACAACGATACGCAAATGTCAATTCTCTTATTACGACTTATATATATTACACTGAAGGATCATAATGAAGTTGTCACCAAAATTACTATTACAAGTAAGTTATTACTGCCATTAATAATGTTTTCACTTCTTTAAAATGTAATTTTTTTGGTCTATATGCTTCCTCCCCCTCTCCTCCTTTTTCCTTAAATATAATCTGATTTTATTGAATGCCTTGTCTGGAATAAGAAATGTGATCGGATTGATTAGATGATTACAAGACATATGCCACAGTATGCACAATAGGCTCAGTAGCTTTTGAAATTAGTCCGTTTGGGTCTTCAGTAAGATAGATGTACACTAATTCATTCAATTATTAATTTTTTTAATGACTTTTTATAGGGACAAAAATGTTTCGTAATGAATTGGAAAAGCAAATAATGTGATATATGAATGAGTGAATGAACAACATGTGGTTCATGCTTGCACAGTCATTGCTTGTCGGAAATTACTAGCTAAAGAAATTTTAAATGAAGATTATGAAGACAAATTCACTTCCAGACTTAATAACATAATTTTTTATGATGAAGTTCATGAAGACAAATATCTAGCCTTATCATCCAATTCAAATGAGTTTCATTTAAAAAGAAAAGCATATAGTGCTTTTTGGGAAAAAATATCAAAGATAAGAAGAATTTTTTATCATTATAAAGATCAAAATCCATTAAACAGGGAAGATGACAATGAATGTGCAAAACTTATGAAAGTTGTGTTATATATCCTTCACATGCAAGATCAAAAGATTACAAGTCTGGGTAAATTAAATGACAAATTGGCTGATTGGACAACACATGTTTTTATACATGATGAACAATGTTATAAGTCTTTGCAACAACTATGTGATGCATATGACAACAAAAATAAATAAATTACAATAATAATTTAAAGAACAAACATTCGATAGATCCATCCTTGCTTCAAAAGCCTATGGAAATTTCATAGCTAAGACCATAGAAAGGATTAAACTCCAATGATTACATAACATTAAGCAATGCTTGCTTAAAATCTCTAAAAATCTATTTTTTTGAAGGATGCAATATCAAAAATGGTATATTTAAAACTTATACAATTAATTATTTATCAAATAAAATCAAAATATCTAATGCTGTAAACAATGTATACTGTTGGTTTGAATTAAAAGACAATCATTTTACTCTTGATACATATTTTGGAACATGTAATATATCAATATTTCAAAATGAAAAGATGCTTGAGTTTTTGGCTAAGTCCAACAATTCTATCTCTATAAGAATATGGGGCACATTAAAATAAATTAAAGAATTACCTAATTATGAAAGATACATTCCAGCACTCATATCTGATCATTACAAATCAATCAAATTTTCATTGAACCAATCAATGGTTCCAAGTTCCTCTGAATTCTGGATATGGAATGAAAAAAATTCAAAGACCTATTTTAAATAAGTCCATTGAAAATTTTACAAAAATTGGAAACTTTAATATAACTTCCTATACTCTTTCAAATGATTCTTTATTTGTTTTTGAGACACGATGCCAAGGAGTTAATGGACGACATTGGTCCATGGATGATTATACTTTATTTGAAACAAATTTTTAAAAATGGACTTCTTCAATTCCACGTTGGAATATAATTCTCTTAGTGTCAATAGACACCTCTGCACATGAAATACTTTCTTATCTTCAAATAAATGATGAACAATACTATAATGCAAGGCACTTGGGGATATCCCTAAACAACATAAAGGCAAAATTTTACAAGATAATAATCAACAAAACTCAATATGTTTTCAACAAAAATCTGAAATTATTTTTATTTTCTCTTACCAAAGTCAAAGTGATCCATCTTTAAATTTTCCATTAAAGTTTTTAAGTGAACCATTGTCACTCATATTTACTAAAGATGAAGTTCAGTACATTTCTAGTGAAAGAGGAATATTAAATTTTAATTACTTAATAGAGTGTTATTTACCACAAAATTGGGATTTAATCTTGTTTAGAAATACTTTCAATGTAGAAGGTTTAATAAATCCCCTCTTTTCGTAGGAACCAAAATTTACGTGTTAGATCCGTCTATAGAAAAAATAGAGAATTTGAAGAACCAAATTTTAACCATTAATTGAAATGACTTAGTTACCATTTGATGAAATTCATTTTAATAAAAAATTGAATTAATTTTAAGTTGAATTAATTTCAATTTTTTAAAATATGAACTATCATAACTAAGGACAGAGCCTCATAGTTCCACCGTTCTTGTTTAACCCCTAAACTCCCAGGCAACCAAAATGTGGTCGCCTGCTATTTTGGGCAGGGTCCCACAGTGTCAAAAATAACTTTCAAGTTTTGAGATTCCGTATGTGGATTCTCTAGGTCAATCACTAGTGGGACAGGGCGTTTTCCCCTCCAAAGTGTTCCTCGACGAAGTATTGATCCGAGGACAGGAAGTACCAAAAAAAGCGATTTAGAGGGCCTCGGTTTGGTACGCGTTGCAGTCGTGACCCATTGGCCAGTTCAGAAGGATATGTGGGCCATGTTTATTTTCATGCACTGCGTTTCCCGAGGCAGCGTCAGTTTTAGCGTGAACGCGAGTGAAGTAATTTTTTCCTCACTCCTCACGAATATCCTCATGCGTCGGTCCTTGGTAAGTCTGGAAGTGGATGGAGTCACTGTGCATTGGATGTGGAGTTAGAAAGTCATCGGTGTTTATACCTCCGTGTAAACTGAGTGAGACTCATTTCACTTGGGATATCGACATGTTGATATCCGGGGTCCGTCTGGTTGTATGAATGAGCACCCACCTAGGTAAGAGTACACCAAGCACAGAGAATGAAGTTTATGGACTGAGGAATTTATCGGATAGCACATCTAGGATACAAAATTGTGAATGTGCACATTAAAGTGTACTTCTGAGGTGCAAAATTATGTCCCATAAACCTCACGTTCCCATTTCAGTTGTCCATCGTGCAAATCAGTAATTTCCAAATCCGACTGAAAAAGCTGGTACCTACGTAAGTGAATACTTCTCTTAGATGTCCAGCAGCCTCTGGTCGACTGCTTTAATACTACAAATTCATATCTCTAAGGAACACGTTCGTCTGTTGGGACCACAAACAGAAGTAGGGCGTCGATGTAGCGAATCTCTTCATGTTTACTGGCCAGAACTGCGGCAGATGATTCCTCCAGTGCGGTCAGTGCCTTTGTGTATTCCGATGCCTTAACTTCCGAATCCTTCAGCCTTTGCTCGTATTGTGCCATTTTCTTCTCATACCTGAGGACATCGTTGTAGCAACTCTGCTCCACTGTTGTCGACAGCCTCTCTATTTTTTCCAGGTGCTGCATTATCGTCTGATCTGTCCCATTTGCGTGTGCAGCAGCAACTGCTTCTTGGGCATTGAATTTCTTGTTCAGTGCCAATCGTAGAAGCTCACGTTTGCGGTTGAAATTGGATTCGCACTCCGAGTGTTTCTGCCTAAGTGCAGTTGTTGCCTTATCTGCCAATCGCTTCGCCTCCCTTCTTGCTATGATATCTTCGTCGCCCACCCTCAAACCATTCATGAGGATTTTCTTTTTTTCCTCTGCCGCTGATTTTATTTCCGCTTGTACAGTCTTCAATCCTTCCATGAACTCTACCGTCAAGCCGCATTTGCACTTTCCCATCGTGGCCCTGGCGCTGCTTTCACAGCCGCTGTGTGTACCACCTTGTTTGTAAGGGTGCCACTTTCCGATTTTTGGTATTGCCTCCCCTGTTTTTTCTGCCCCGACAGAAACAGAAGTATCCCGCCGCCTAGATTGACGACGCAAAGATGACTGCGGATCCTACTCCCACATGCAAACAAGTATTTAAAATAAGTTGCTGTCCTTCTAGGCGAATTACAATATTCATCATTCTTTCACGCAATGAGGTTAACATGTAATGAGCAGTGAAAAAAACAAAACCAATGACCATGAGCGTTTCAGTCCAGTAGAATTTAAGAACTTCAAACTTACAGAAGGGTTATAGGAGCCATGGTGCTCGAATCGAACTGGAAAATTGTAAAATTCCGACCCAGTTGCAGCATCAGGAGCTGTACCGGCACTGTGCTTTGCCTGCGCGAGTGGACCACCATGCACCATCAGAGAATTAGTTCCAGAATGGAATTATGTCAGAACAACGAGAGGAAGGGGTATGGGCCCAAATGCATCTACAATTTGAAGGCTTCATCAACTACTTATCCGCCACTAAAAACAAGTTCATTATGTGCGTATATACAGCTGTAGTCATAACTTTGAAGACAAAGAATTCGGAATTAACTCACCGCACTGTCAGACTGTTGCATTCCCGCGTTCACTCTAGGTCCACCGGCAGGGAGGCATTTCGGATGAAGCCAGGGTAGAGGCCTTCTCACATGCTCGTAGGGTCCCCAAGGATGAAAGGGGCGCTTTCTTTGAGCAGGAAAACAGCGTAACATGGCGAAGGCGGTCCAGTCCACGGGGTTCCCTTTAGACTCTTCCAGCAATCCACGAGCGAAGTGGAGTGGTAGAGTCCTGTTCATCATCGGTCGCTGATGGACGCGCTGAAATAGCTCGCTTACGTAGAGATAGTATTCCTCACCATCGCACTCCCGGAAAGTATACCCTGCACCCTGTTTCTCTCCCCATCGAGTAAGGACTTCGCAGGGAGGAGATATGTGTTTGGAGCCGGGGTCACTTGGAAGAAAGCCAGAACTTGGCAGAAGCATGCAACGCTGAAACCACTGCTCCCACTCCGTTTTCCGACGAGCAGGGGGCGCCATGGCGGTGGAATCCGAAGCTGTAATTCGGGTCACTATGAAATGCGCACAAACAAGTTTCGACAAAGTACACAACACAATGACAGAACACAATCGAGGACAGATATTGAAATGCGAGTGGAAAAACAATGCCTCCATGGTCTTCTAAGTTGGGAGAGACGCATCCAAGGCGGCGCTGCAAGCGACCTGTCCAGTCCCATGAAGACGTCCTGAATGATTAATCATGGAACACCTATGAGAATGTCAGTTTAGATGTAGGAGTAGTGTAATTGATACGTCCAAGCCGTCTTAGAAGTGATTAGTGCAAATCAGATCTCTTAGGTGATCACGATTCTCTAAATTAGAAAAATAAATCAGACGGGACAGGCAATGAGTCGAAAAAGAGTCACTTAACCGTCGGTCCCTAATGCCGCGAGCATCGAAAACGGACCTAATGGATTAGGGGTCCAACTCCGATTCCGTAATTGCAGAACATGCCACCAACATCGGTGTTTCTTGAAGTCGACCTGAATCCAGATATGATTAATACCCAAAGAAAACAATGTGTCAACATCTAACGAACACTACACCAGGAACATACCTAAAGAAGCCATACTCTTCAACTGAACTTCGCTAACAACTGAGAAGGTGATCTTCAGGAACTGGAAGTATAGCATACATATGACATGAATTTGTAAGAAACGTGGGAGCATTGAACCTGCCTTCTCCAGTATCATCATAGGTGAATCGGTACTACCAGCGTCGAACATGAGAAGCACTGTAAGAAGGAGAACTATTCGAAGACCAGTTCGGGACGATAGAGAAGTGCTCTACGCCTCACAAAATTTAAACCTTTTATGCAATAACGAGGTCTGACCACTGGATTACGAGGAGGATGCCTCTATGAGTGCAGGTGACGTTCAGACCTGCAAACAAGGAACTAAAGAAAAAAAAAAAAAAACAAGTGAAGTCCTCTAATAAAAGGAATACGTTCCAATGGACAGGTACTTGAGAAAATATACAGTCATTACGAAACAAGGAGACATTGTCTTCCGGCGATCCAGATGTGCCTTTACGGAGGACGCATTGGTGGGATACACAGAGCACATAACCCGATCACCGTCAAATGAAGTGACGCGCATCCCTTGCTAGGAACTCCCTGCAAACACAGATTTGATTTCGTCAGTTTCGAAATCGAATTAACGAGAACTTAAAATCCTCTACATCAGGAGCAAACGGAATCTCAAATTAATATAGCAATTTGCTCCATACATTGTGAACGTCGAATAAATTTGGAATTTGAAGTTCCATACATCGCTTCAGCAAACGTACATCGACGGACATAAAGGTGAACCGGAAAAATTGAAACAGAAAGAGACTTCCCATGTCCAGAGAAATAGTACCTTGCGAGGAAAATGACCGCCTACTCCAATGAGCACCCCAATCTGCCTGACCATAGCAGAGAATGACTGTGTTCGTAGTAGTTAGTAAATACAGCAAGAATCTTGAATTCGTAATGCTTGAAGCAATGGAAAACAAACAAGGCATTACAAGAGAACAATCCGAATTGGTTTTTTACCTGAATTCTTACTCTCGCCATAAAGTCTTGGAGCAAGCCAGTTTAGGGGTACCGCAGTACAAAGAAGTCAAGTCAACCTCAATCCCTCAACTGTTTCTACAGGATCCCCGTCAATAGAGCGAGCCATGGCAGTGAATGAATACAATTCAAATAAAAACGCAGGAAAATGAAATAAATCACTAAATCACTAATAATGTACGAGCGTTTCAGGAATAGAGTGGGAATGCAATGCACGCAAACAATAAAATAAAAGGGTCGTCTCGGTCTACTCCATTAACATACAGTGATCGTTGAATCCATACAACCTTTACCAGTCGAAGATAAATTTCACAATAAGCAAATTATGTAATACAGGCACCGGTTTTGACCAAAGTCCTAAGTTTCAGTTCAGTATATGCTGCATCGGAAAAAAACAATATATGCCTCAAAATACTAAAATGAAGTGTCTTGCAATTGCGGCGTTCTGATATAGGAAAATTTTCAAATACTCTACAGAGACTAAACTGTATTGCACTTCATTCCACCCACTCCACTACAAATTCATCAACATGCTGGTCGTCGTCAAGGTGCGCCTCATCCTCACCCCTATCAGTTTCGGCCTTGAAATCTCTAGCATCGGGTACTGGTATTGATTGGACTTCCGGATCCTCGAGATGCGCTTCTTCCATCATAGCAGATCCCTGCGTCTGAGATTCGTTCAATCCTCGGTCACCATAAGCTACCCCGGCTGCGCCAAAATCGATAACTACACTGTCTCCGACGACACGCTTTGATCTAGGCTCGTGACGAAGAACTACACGCCAGTCCGAGTCCATCCCATCTAGCATGAAGAAGACTTGGGATACGTTAGCGGGAAAAACGTAGGGGTTGTGATTAGGTCCATACCTAGAACGATACCGCACCAACCAGAACCCTGATGGATCTTTTCTAATGCACCGTCGTCCATCAAGCACGGGAGGAATCCAGTCGCCTTCCATGAGTACACATTTCAATGTACCGTACGAAATCAATATAATGTTCTTCAAGATGGCAACATCCACCAACTGCGCATCACCATCACTAGGTAGGGAAGCAATGCCACAGTCGTATGACACGTGTGACGGCCCGCTTTCGTCAAGACAGCACCTGTAATGTGCACCGTAAGCCCACATTGAATCGTATGACAGTGCGTGGCTCGACGGTGGACAATGAAGTGCCTCCAGCATGGGATCAAGCGGGAAGTTCTCGGCCTTCAGCCTGCGAACGTGCTCGTTCAACCAGGTTGCGAATTTCGGGAAAGCATAGTACAACTCCGGAGGGTAACTGAAACGGAAGGCCCCTGTTTGCCCTTCCCGTGTCCACATTACGCGGGCTGCCTCTCGGAACTGTTGCCTTCTAATGTTGAAGTTCTCTCGCTGAGACTCCCACTCCCTGTATGAGCAGAAAAAAAAACGTACTTAGGCTAAGGGGCACAGGCCTTGATAACCGTAATTGTGGTTTATAATGTCAATAATTCTTCCCATGGATTTCGGACGATGTGCCAGCTCCATAAAACTTTAACACGAACCACTGAACCATTTAACAGAGATGAATATACTCATTCAGTACAGGATTTAATTCGGACAATGTTGTTAACTCTATTATACAAGTGCACTGAACCAGAGACAAAGCCTTTACAGCACAAAAAGGGACCTACGACATTAAACCATGACATTTAGCACTTACAGACATAATCAATTCTGAGAGTACAGCGATTGCGGGCACAGTACCTGACTAGGTCCACCGTGTATGAGGAATTTGTGACCACGTAGTCGTGCATCAAATCTCTTTCACGGGGTGAGAGTCTTTTGAATTTCCCCTTCCCTACCAAGAGCTCACCAGAGTCTCTGATCTCTTCCTCGGGGTCCCATATGCGGCGTCTGGTATGCTGGAAAAGAGAGAAATACTCGGTACAAAAACCAAGTGCTTCGTCGATGGCATATCCCGAGGCCATCCCTGCCTCCGGGCGGGACTTATCGCGAACATATCGTACCAACGTACCCAGGTACCTTTCGATCGAGTAGCACCACCTGTAATGAACAGGGCCACAAATTTCCAACTCATCCACGAGGTGGAGGAGTAGATGAGGCATGATATCCCAGAAGCCAGGTGGGAACCACAACTCCAACTCGCAGACAGTTTCAACCACATAAGTACGCAGGGCTGGGATATCAGATACCTTCACGGCCTTGGAACATATCCTCCGAAAACAGTTACCTACACGAATGATGGCGTTCCGAATTCCCTTCTTGAGAATGTGGCGCACTGCAGCAGGTAATATATACTGAATGAGAACATGGTGATCGTGGCTCTTCATGCCTGAAAGCTTTTTCTCACCAATATGCTTGATGAGTGTCGAGCTAAATCCTGATGGTACCTTCGTATGTGACACCAACGACAAGAATGATTCTTTCTCAGTATCGGTGAAAACGTACGGCGCTCTAGGTTTAACGAAACCTGCGTTTGTTTCCCGCAGCCATAGTAACTTCCGAGGGTTAACCGCACTGTAGTGAGTGACCTCCTCCATGTCGCGACGCATGGCAGTACTGTCCTTTTCGCCAAACAAATGCCGTAGGATGTTATCAGAGATATTTCTCTCAATGTGCATTACGTCAAGCGTATTGCGAATGAGCAAAGCCTGCAAGACAAGCGACAAATAATTCTGTTACGTTCCTCTCTATTTAAGCAACCGCATAGCGTGATTACGAAATGGAAAGCAACATACATGCCAACATAATAAATAACAACGGGTCACTCTAAAAACACTGGAAACAAAAGTTCATTACCGCTTTCAAAGGACAAACTCGTACTGAACCTTAGTTTAGTATACTTATGAACTCCACGGACTGTTTTGTTTTTAAAAAAGTATGCTAGTCGGTTTAGTGCACTCACTCATAATCACTTACTGCTTCTCTTAATTTGCATTGATTCGGTCCAATACAGTACCCTAGATATTTCCAGAGTATTTTAAAACATTAAACAGATAGAATCTGAAGAGAAGGCGAACATAATGAAGTTCATACTCTCTTAATTCTGGGCAAATTACATAGCCGTAGCCTTACTATTAATCTACGTTGAATTAAATTGGAATACGAGAATGTTTTCCAAGTAGTCAACTGTAGGACACATGATATCACTCCGACGTCGAGGCTAAGCTTGCGGGACGATGCCGTGACCTCATACTCAGACATTAATAACGGAGAGGTCGGTTCCTTTCCAACCAGAAATTTATTATCTGTCTTGGAAAAATGCATGATATTTATTTCGCTTCAGAACGTCCTTATGAAAAGAGTACGCTTAAGCGTGGCAGCAGAATGTATCACACATACACACAGCGGAGGTTAAATAATGTATACACAAAATTTTAAATCACTCACCTTCCAATAAGGCAGTTTGAAGAGGGAGCTGATCCTCTTTATGCCGAATCTTCTTGCCGGGTCATCAGACTTCGGAGCCGCACCCCTTTCCACCCAGCCTTCCCTTAGACTGCCCCAGCGTAGAACTTCTTCTCCAGTTACTGGTGGTGGCCTTGAACGGAGCTCTGCCCGACCGTCGAACTTATCGACCGTTGCTGTACGAAGCGGATGACCGCTGGGCAAGAACCTTCTAGCCTGACAGTCGAAGCAATTCTTTTTCAGGGCTCTGGAACGTCTAGAAATCGTGTTCGGTCCGCATATCGGACACGCCCGATATCCTTTTGTCACGCAACCACCCACGATTCCATAGGCAGGGAAATCGTGGATGGTCCACAACACAGCTGCGCGCATCAGAAATGATGGCTCGTTGTTATGTCGAGCCGCGTCCTGAACTTCTAACCCAATGTTCCACAAAATCAGAAGCTCTTCAAGGAGAGGCTGTAAATACGTATCGAAATTCTCTCCTGTCACGCTAGCTCGACCTGGTATAATGAGGGAAAGTATGATGAAATGTCTTTTGGTGGACATCCAAGGAGCTACATTGTAAATTGTGAGCATTACAGGCCAAGTGCTCCAGGTGGAGCGTTTAATTGAAAAAGGATTGACACCGTCAGTGGCAATACCTAATCTCACATTTCGGTCTTCTTCAGCAAATGAAGGGTCGAAATCGTCCAGGGATTTCCACTGAGGTGAGTCACTGGCGTGTCGCATGAATCCATCTTCGCTGCGGTGACGGCTATGCCATGTCATTAACCACGCCTGCAAAGGCGTGCTGTACATCCGTTCTAATCTCGGTATGAGAGGGAACCATCTCAAAACCTTCATCGGCACAGAACTCTTCCCAACATCCCGATATCGCTCTGCGCCACAGATTGAACATTGTTTCAAGTGTTCATTCTCTGGACCCCTGAAAAGCATGCATGTGTTGGGGCCAGGACATACATGTATTGTTTCATAGGCCAAGCCCAGTTGCTTCAGCACTTTCGATGCCTCGTACTCAGATTTTGGAAGTGAGTTAATACCTGGTAACATGCTCTTCTGCAGTAGAGCAAACAGTTCGTCCACGAGCTGATTCGATGCTCCGTGTGTTCTCAAACACGTGAGTAACAAGAGCGTTGCGCTAAGGGACGATAATGCGGCACCTGCAAACAAGGGGGTTCTCGCATTTTCCTCTAGAATTTCCATCTCCGTTGGGGGAGCATCCTCCATACCTCGTAAGTCATCGTCAAGAAACTGTTCCTGGTCGTTCTCCACCTCCGCGGCTGCCTCACCCGGAGGTTGAGGTCCTTCCATAGGCCCGACAAATTCTCTGGCAACAATTACAGGGTCTTCCCCCCCCTCTGAGAAATTGCCATCACCTCGCTCCTCATCGCCGATGTCCACTCCTCCTAATCCTCCTTCGCCAATGTTATCATATATGTGAAACGCATTCTGGACCATTGCGGCCATGTCCATGCCTGCGTCCAACCTGATTTCGTTTCCCTCCCTAATTCCAGTGGCCCGCAATCCGTACCCCTCTTGAATTTCCGCATCCCACTCTACATCCGAGTCGTCGCTCGGAAAACCCTACCGCATGTCCAATTCAGATATGTTACTTTGGTAGACCCGTAACCCTAAAGAAAGAACAAATCAATTACACAAAAGCAATAAAAATATTGAGGTCGCTTCAGAGTACTCACCTCGGTGCTGCCCCTGTGAAACGGGTGACGTCCATAAGTTTCTAGGTGCTGAGTTACCACACTTCGTAGTCTGAGCGAATGATTCTCCCCCACACAAATGTTGCATTTGCAGACTCTTCTTACACGTTGTTCCCGGTCTGCTAGGAGCTCCTCTCGCGCGTTCAATTTGCGATCCCGCGCCGTTTGCCTCCTCCGGTCATGCAAGGGAAGAGGCGCCTCATACTCCATGAGTATTTCAGAACGTGAGATATCTAATCCAGCTGACGATATACGCAGGCAGCAGCCATAGCCAGCGAAAGGAGAGAAGTTGAAAAACTTGTATTGATTTAAGATAACCCCTGGGTGCCGTTCGAGAGACGGTTCAATGCCTGATTTCATCTGCTATTTTGACGGATGTCATCGCTATGCATTACGCATGTGAGGGATGTCAATTTGAACGGTAACCTCTCATATTCTCGTACTGCCGTTGTTTCCTTCGTTTCAATTTCTAATGTGTGGCTACGGCCAGTACCTGGAACTGAGGGGATCTTAATTCTTTTTTTTCATAAATTTTTGGAAGCGGACTCCCAATAAACTACATCCCGGCATGTGGTTACTCTCTTTCAGAATCCGTGAACTAGTTCCGTACTGAAGTGCCACATCTATTACTTCTTCTAGTAGAATATTGAGCTCACGGATGTTGACATGTTAGAGGTGCTGACGGTGATACAGATCCTGATCGTAACTGAAGATCCTTGTGAGAGGAAGATGTCGTATACAAGTCCTCTAATGCGATTCAACGTAACTTGGAGGCCAGTTGAGGAGTGGTATAACCATGACAGCGATGATGAGTATCAGGATCCCTGTACGTTGTCGGAACTCGGAGCAGAGACTCTCGAGGATGACTGTGTCGACGGAGACGACAAGCAGCTTCGTGGTTTAGATCCCGCACCGAGAGTGGTTTCCGCTTTCTTGGACGAACTCCCTAAGGAGTTGGTGACAGTAGTATGGGACTACTTGATCTGCAAGGATGAGCCCCCATTGCTGATGATTCGGAAAATGACTTTGCTTCGAACTGTCTGTCGCGGTTGGAGAGATTGGATCGACAGGAACGACGATTGGATTAGAGGGGTGCCTAGTTATCTAGCTGATAGGGATTACTATTACACTGTAATGAGTAGATTAGGAGAGACGGAGGTCGACAGTGATGGCTATGATACATCATGACAATCGAGATCGTGCATTTCATTCAAAGGAAATTGCAACCGCAAGGTAATTCGACGAATATGTCGCCTTGTTCTTTAAGAAAAGTTCCACGCCATGTTCTGGTATATTGACGCATACTTTTGAAAGCGCCCCTCATCTGTGTCTGTTTACGTTGTTTCTTGTGTCCGCCTCCGGTGTCTTAACTATGGAAGCATTAAAGTTTGCTTGGTTGACTTTGTACTGAGGGAAGTACACCCATGCAAGAAGAATCAGAGTATATTAATCGTATACTCAGAACATTACAGAATTAGAATATGTTCGGAGATTCTCCCCATTAGTCGAAAGCTCAGAATAGGTGACGAGATGGGTCATGGACATCTGATCAGGAGGTTGTCAGTTTCTGTTTCCCGAGATAGTAATCTCAGTGTAACGCCATGTCAACTAGACGCCGTCATTTCTTCATGATTCTGCAGAGCCATAATGACCATATTCCAAATATAAGTCTACGCTGGCGAGTGTCCACCTGCAAGGCAGTGGAAGTGCAGCTGACACACCATTAATAATGCATGCTATGCCACGATGGGTACCTCATCAGATACTTGCTTCGCTCAGAACACTGTACGTCACGATTACATTTTCCCGTAATCCAAACTTACATGAAGGAGTCCTTGTTCACGTTATCTTCCTTTCCGTAGCTTCCTTCTTCTGTGTAGCGTAGAACAAGGGGGATCCATGGAGGACTCTGTCCATGACGAAAGCGTGGTAGACGTCGAGACTGCAGTTGCTTCGCCCCACGTTTGGAGCACAGTACTGTCTCCTTGGCTAATTGCGTGTTTAGAAATAGAGTATGCGGAAAATGTTAATGGCATCCACGAGGCTTGTTCGTGTTTGTGCGGGAAATGTTATCAGCTGAGCTGGTTAAGGAAGCCAGATATGTGCACTTGCTTTTCTGTGAGGAGGGAGAGATTTATAGATTTATCTGACCGGATTCGTAATCAACGTCGTAAATGTCGTTGCAACCCTGCGAAAAAAGTCAAGTGGATACAGTGGGACTGCGAGGGCTGCTTCGTCTACTATGGAGTTGAACGAACACTCGACGTTGACTGGAGAAGACATTGTAGCGAGGAAATCCTTGACGACCTCGACGCGCGAATTGCAGCAGGACTAACATCAAGTGACAACTCCGAGTATTCGGACGATGTAGTCGACACATCGTACTGTGGCACTGACTATGAGGATGAATCCAGCTCAGACAGTTGCTTCGACTTCAGGGAGTAATGTAGCGACGTTGTTCACTGCTCTTCTGTCGTTCGTGTTGTCTGCCGCATTCGAGAGAGGTTGCATTCGAATTTCATGTATTCATCATTATAAATGAAGACAGTTTTTGTTCATGTCACGTGCAAGTATTGAAGTTCATGTCTGAAATCATTGAAGCGTAGAACTTCACACCTGCCGATTCTGTAATCGCATAACGATGACAAACCCTGGCAAACGCCAAAAAAATGAAAATGCCTCATGAAGGACAAGACACAGTCCTTTATTTCTCAAGTAAGGAGTCGCTGTTGAACATCTCAACGAATAATAACCGACCAAGGCACAGAAACCGCAAGCATGCACTTCATTTCTACCGTTTGCACCGTCTAACGTTAATTCGCGTCATGCACCGCAGTGCACTGCGACTGCCCCGCAAAAACTACTTAGAGGATTCACACCGCAAGAAGAAATGCAGTCTCGATAATTTACACCGCATCAGTGACCATCGTACCTACATACGCCCAATCTGTGGTGATAGTAAATCTTCACTGACGCGCCGCTATCTTCAGACCATAAGTCGCCCCACATTAATGAGTCGGTTGCTTGTCGCTTTATCTTCCCCTCCGAGGAAATCTAATTGCAGATCCCCAGGTTCTTCCGAGTAGTCTATTTTGATCTGAAAATTCTTTAGTTGTAGCACGTCGTAGGCCCTGCGATATTTCTCCTACGCTGGTTTTTCCGAAGCCCTAATGGCGGCCGCCTCCATCATATCTAGTTCGCATTCTGACAGACTTGCTCCTTCCCGCAGAAATGCACTTAGCAGTCCCAGTCGTAGTCACATTTCTGAATCTGGATCTTCGTGTACCCCCCCGGAGTACCACTCGCTTCCTAGCTGCAACTTTCAATTGCTGTGCAGAATGGCCAACCAATGTGCACAGCGTCCCAATATGTTTCCAGCTCGAATGGGAGACCCGGTATTCTCGCATGCCCAAGGAGAGTCTTCCATGCAACCCGGCTGTCACCAGATTCCGTCGACGGCAACTGACCAACGCACACCCAGTCGCACAGAGATTCCAGCAGCAGTTCGAACGACCATGGCCGTCGAGAGTCCTGTCGATATCCCCTCTACCTTCTATACCACAGACGGTCAGTATGTTCCGAACCCTGAACGACCATGCCAGAGGTCGCGTATGTTTCATGTAAGTGTACGCAATTTCCATTTCGTGCTTCATATTATGTGCCAGGATATCAATGTGTCCATTGTTAAAAGAGGTTAACTTCTTGGGATTCCGTCGTAACTCACACCGTCCATTACGTCTCCTGCAATGAACTCCGCCGACTGACATAAGTATATTACATGCCACTCTCCACAGGATCCTCATGTTACCCCACGTATGACCACAGCGTTTCAGTCACAGACAGCAACCGATATTTATACACCTACTCGTCCTCGTGCGAGGCTCGTACCTGCCAGGAGGAATGTCACCCCCCTTTACACACCTCACGTTCAGCAACTGGCAGGACCGGAGCGAACCGTTGAATTGCAGCGTGAGAGAGAGCGACTGACACAGATCAAGTATGACGAAATGCGAGCTGAAGAGGAGAGAGAACGACTAAACAAGCGACGGTGCTTGCAAAACAGCGTTCGCACCCCGTACCTCGCCGAAATGAAGTTGGCTCATGCGGAGCAGAGGCCTTCTAGTGCGCTCATTCCGACATCTCCAGAAGGGGAGGTAATCGGTCTTAAAACTGTATTCCACAATGCTGTGCGAACACTAGCTAGGCGCTGTGTGAATTACTCCTACCGTAGCTACAAAGGAAAAAAAGCAGAATGGAAAGCAGTACTAGACGGGATAATGATGTCTCTCGATTTAATTTACACATTCACTCATCCACTGTCAAGAAAATATTTGTCGAAATTCTTGAAGGGGGCCCTTGCGGACGATAGGAAAGTCTACAAAGCGTATTACTTTGCGAAACCAGGGGAGCAACATCCTGACATGCCGAACGAAGCATTCCAGGTGTGGAGTGAATGGTGGTCAAGTCCCGAGGGTGTACTGGAGACTGAGGAAATGAAGGCTCTTAATAAGAAGAGGAAGAAGAGAAACAGTATCGATGCAGAAGGTAATGCAGGCGAACCGAGATCAGCCGACGGCACCCCAGACGACGCATTTCCCAACGACTTGCCCAGCCAACAGACACACTCACAGGTACCGATGATTTTAACATGCGCAATACAGGACGTTATTATTTTCATGTAATAGGTAATGTTCACAGTCGTTTGGAATTCTGCACATTGTACTTTTAAGTACGTGTATGCTGGGACACTTAAATGGCCTGCCGGATCTTATTCCAAAAGTTTTTGATATTCTAAATTCTCACCGTGGACTTATATGGGGATGCAGAATGACGAATACAGTACGGAATATCGAACTCTACCAATGCGAAGTTCCAGCACAATCCCGAGCTCATTGATTCCGGGTTCTAGTGTTGAGGAGCCTACATTCACGACGACGACCACAACAGGACCAGGTTGTTATGCTCCGACATCTCATTCCGCTTAGGATCCATGCGTACGTGGAGAGGCCACTCCAGCGTTCCCGCAGGTGCGTTTGGTTAAATCAGTGCAGTATTCCACATGTTCCTTTCGTATTATGAATATTGCCACTTATGTAACTGACATGTGGAACATTGAATGAAACAATTGCAGAGGGCATGTACACCAGATTATTCTCGCAGGGACGGGAATCACAACAGTTCTAACCACAACGCGGACATGCTTTCATTGCGTATAGGCGCCATGGAAGCCCAAGTCAGTGAAATGGCCTCTCAAGTCAGCGGGAATGTCCAGGTAATTAATGAGGTGCTCATAGCTCAGCAGTCTATAAAGGAAATGCTATCTTCGTTATTGCCTTTAAATCAGAGAAGATTGGATTTATCGACGCATCAGACAGCGGAGAACTTGAGAGGTCAAAGGTGCAGCTCTGAGGCCCATGGACGCGCATCCCTTTACGCAGCACATGCTGGCATTGCGGTATCCGGTGTGGCTCAACCATGCAGCCCGCGTGATCATCAATCTCATGTCCCATCTCCTCCCTCCTGGATGACCGCAGACACGGTCCCAATAAATTCTGGAGGTAACGACATTGTTGACCCTGACGTCGAGTGTACGCAAATCTCACGCGGCGCCTCAGGTACACATGTGCTAAATGATACTGAGCGTCTTGACGGTGCCTTTGACCAAGTGGGAACTTCCAATGGGTCTGCAGAGACGGCAGTTTTGCCTTGCAGTTCTGCCGCTATTCCAGGAGTTTCTACGCGATCTCGAGTTGCAGTGGCAGAAATTGGAACGTACAACGGGACATCGGCTTCACTGGAGAAAACGAAGTGTGCTCCGAAGGAGAAGGCCGAGGCTATTGCATGTAACAGGCCTTGTTGGGTACTCCATCCGAATGCAGGGGACGAAATAATTGGGGAAGGAAGAGCGGGGGGCTCATGGAAGAGTTCAACCACCAAATTTGGACATTTATGTGCCTATGGTGAGCAAATGGTACAGCTACATAAAGTGTTCTCCGAGGATCACCCACTGCTATACCGTGAAGACAGGAATTCAGAGTTTAAGTCCATTAAAGACGCGGTGGTGAAACCGAAGTACTCAAATGTATATATCAAATGGGATAGCCGGTATTTGATCGCGAAACCCCTTACGAAGGTCCCTCCGAATTGAGATGTTCAAGTAGCGAATGTTCACTGATATACTGAGCTCTGTATCTGTAATAAATATTGGCTTCAGCATTCATGAGTGCACATTGAATCATTTCCGTTTGTACGCAGTATGGTCTGGGTTTGTGGGGAAATTGTTTTTTTGTAAATGGTTAAACCCTATAACGGTAATCTCACAGCTGCCGGCATCCACTTCCTCATCAGAATACACAAAAATAGGATTTCCGAAAATGCGGATAACGGCAAATATTCGGACCAAACGTCGTTCCAGGTACAGATCATCGGTGGTCCCAGTCGACACCCGTTATCAAAGATCCTATACCCGGACTCTCACAGCGTTTTCCATTTAACCGGCGGATATCTCACACGCGTGGACATCAACGTGTTATCAATCACATCCGGTCATCGATCGGGGGCATATCCCAGGTAAAGAATATAGAAGCGGGTATAACCTCCTTCGGAGGTCCTCTACTTCTGTCGCGGATATCTATTCCCGTCACGGTCCTCAACACACGTACACGGGTATCGAGGTCTCCCACTCTGTGTGGTTCCGGGTATACGCCCACTCCATATTCAACGGGTATGCTTGACCGGAATTTACCGCTCCCAAGCAGATTGTAACTTCACCTTCTGATGAAGGACTATTCATCCGCTCTGACTTTGTCCAAACAATTGTCGTCACAGTAGAACTCACGACAACTTTTACTGAGTTTCCAAAATTACAGATCCACAGACTAGGGCCCACTCCTGAACGTTCTCGGACCCACATGGATCGCTTTCCGAGAAATCTTTTCAACACGCCAGTGGCCATTACCGATTCCTCCGAAATGAGGTTTTCCCCCTCGACCGTGGGGATGCATCCACTCCGAGGCCACTTCCGAGGGAATTTGCGTGGGCAGCGACCCCCTTCCTGCTAGTGAATACGTACATGCCAAGCTTTGTTTCATAAGATTTGGTTATGTAATGCAAAAGTTATGAATGGTTGAAGGTAAATAATCTCAACGCGGGCAGCCACAAAAATTTTCAAATATATTTTTCAAAAATAATTAAAAATATCATCATTTTTTAGAGATTCATATTTAAATAGAATGCTTTGATTCAGTCCATTCCAACAAGTGAGGTAAAAGATATGACAAGTCATTTTATGCGGGCAGTTTAGTCAACTCTTCATGAAAAAAACTTTAAGAGCTCATTTTGAATTTAATTTTGACAATTTTTCAAAAATAAAAATTGGAAAAGTTTTTTGTTATGTATCACATCATTTTTACCGTTGAAAGTAACGTTATCCACTTTTATGTGGATGTAATTAGCAATTTAGTTTTTCCTTGTATTCATTATTGTATTTAGATTTACATATCTTTTGAAGATGAAAATCTAGGTTTTTTCTTTTGATATTTTTTGTGTAGATTCTCAAGTCATTTTTATATTAGAATATGGAGTTGACCATTTCAAGTTTGTAAAGCATATTTTTTGAAAATTCATTGAAAGTGAGATTTCAGCTCTTTGAAGGATTGAAAAGAACTTGTTTTTTAACTTTGAACATTATGATCTTGAAATTGGTGTTGTATTTTTCTCTAAAACTTTGGAAAATAATGTCTCAATAAGTTAGCTATAAGATCCTACGGTTGAAATTGCAAAAAAATGTCATAAAATTGGAAAAACTAACTTGCTTCACAAAGGAGTATTGAAGGGCAGTTTTTGATGTGAATTCATGGTGGGCATTTAGGGGTTAAAGTCATACTCTTTGCGACACTCTAGGACCCTCTTTACAACACTCTTGGACCCTCTTTACGACACTCTTGGACCCTCTTTACGACACTATTGGACACTCTTTACGACACTCTTTACGACACTCTTGGACCCTCTTTACGACATGAAAATTCTTCTCCAATTCATGAAAAGGAAGATTTGCGACACTCTTGGACCCCCCACTCTTGGACCCTCCACTCTTGGACCCTCCACTCTTGGACCCTCATCTCCAATTCACGAAAAGGAGGATTTCCAAAATGTAGGTCCATGAAGATTCTTCTCCAATTCACGAAAAGGAGGATTCCTAAAATGTAGGTCCCGGCGAGATTTGAACTCGCGTTACTGGATTCAGAGTCCAATGTCCTGACCACTAGACTACGGGACCAATGGAGGAGGCGATATCCTACGATCGCTGCAGTGCCAGACAGGTGGCACTCCCGGTGGGACTCGAACCCACAATCCCCTGATTAGAAGTCAGATGCCTTATCCATTAGGCCACGGGAGCTCCTCGATGGTGCAGCCCACCTCTTCTAAGCTCTAAGTATCACTAAAATTGGTGAATGCAATGTCAAAGAACCCAATGTTTCCGCAATTTGTAACTTGAAACAAGTATCTATGAAGAGCATTTTCCCAAAAATATTCTGAAGTTATTCCACAAGATGGCGACCCGTAATAAAAGAAGTGTACAATGAATGCAAGCAATCAGATATTCAGAGCTTCGAACAAGTCACAGGCCTACCCTCAGAGCAGTTTTCCGATATGCTTCACAAACAGTCCATCTAAGAAGTCGAAACACTGCTCACCATTGCCACGATCATGCCAATGCTGACAGATGCACCGTCCTCAGCCTCCGTCACCCTCGAACAGCCCTTCCAAGCCCACCACTTCAGATACTTTCACTCAAAGTAAGAGCCTCGAAGGCTGCATTCATGACACAGTCAGTCCCTTCTCCGGCCTTCGAATGAAACCATGGGTTATTCTGCAGTAAATCGTTGCAGGATGAACACCTGGTCCATCGATCTCATGACCACTCCGAATAAACAATAGACAAACACCTGGAAATTCTAGAAAACGCTGTCTGTAGCTAATGTTGGACAAAGTTGTCAATTTTTTTGTTGCCATGTAAACGGTAGTGCATCCATTCGAATGGGCAGAAGAAGTACTTGCAAAATATCACATGTTTCATGCTGTTCATGAATGTTAAAGGCTCTGGTACATTTGGGTTGAAGAAAAACCTTCAACCAGTAGCTTTTCCTGCATCAGGCTATTACTATATGGATGTAGCTTCCGAGTACATTACGCTGCATGATCTTTTGTTTGTGTACGACTCTACGCGTCATGAAAGCCTTGTTCCTGGCAAATGGCAAATTTCTTGCAATTTAGTAACTTTCATCGGGTTGCACATAACTCCCATAAGTATGTCTGATCGTCTGCACTGAATGCAGCAGCAGCGATTTCAGCACTTGGATCTCTCCCCTTCGAATTCTCCTCTTTGGTCCCATTTATTGTGAGCAGATTACTGCGAGAGAGAGAGATTGTGTGTGTTTGTGTGTGTGTGAGAGAGAGAGATGGCGTATCCTGGAGAGTACAGGAGAGAGGAATTTTATGGTGAAGATGGGTATGGAGAGGGAGGCAATTATGGTGCTCGGGGACGTTACCCGACTGAAGGTGGCTATAGTGGTGAAGGCTATGGAGGAAGTGCTCTGCCTTACGGAGAGCAGTAGGCACCTTCCTCTTTCATTGAGTTTCTTTTTTGAACTTCATGGTGCTTTGGTCTTCATCGAAAGGTATATGAATTCTGTTTCACCCTTCTGGTCGATTTGATGTGTGCAGATATGAGTACCAGAAGCCTGGGCACCATGGGCATCATCACAGACCAGAGTACGTGCCGGAAGTGGAGTACGTTCAGCCTGAAGTTTCAGATCTCGGAATGGGTTTGGGAGGCACAACCTACGTTCAAGGGGGCTATGGTGGTGGTGGCTACGGTGGTGGATATGGCAGAAACCAGCCTGGCTATGGAGCCCCAGCTGCTTATGGGTCAGGGGGCCTTGACTCCTATGAGCATGTGAGTGGAGGGACAAAGATTAGCACTGAAATGAACTTGACTCTGAACTAAATGGATGTCATGAACGGTCTCTTTTGGTTTGATTTAAGAATTTGGTAATGAATATCGTGTGCACAGGCAAAGGTGGAGCGGCTAGAGGAAGAGTTGGCGCACGAGAGGAGGAAGACGCATGAAGCCGAAGCAGCAGCTGCTGCTGCTTCTGCATACGCTCTTCATGAGCGGCACGAGAGGAGGGAATCTGATGATGAGGAAGAACGCTTTGAGCCCGGCGAAGAACACAGACGCAAACATCATTTCTTCGGCCTTTAGACACCATGCGGCATCGTAACCCTGCACTGGAATTGGAGACACTTCCTTGTATACAGTCACTAGCCAAGGGTTATTCATAAGTTAAAGGTTTAGAAGACATAAAGAAGTTTTAGAAGAGTACAAATGGTTGCCAGTATGCCCCAAATAGCCCTTAATGAGTTTGCTTACAAAACTTACAATCATCTTGTGTTTAAGCAGGTCCTTCATATCTGTGCTTGTATTGTCAATGTGTAAGTAACTACAGAAGATCTAGACATGCAGCGTGATAATTTATCTATTATTTTGTATTGAAGAACAAGAGCCTCAAAGGCAGTTTTCTTGTCCAACAGTGTGATCATTTGCCAATAACAGAGCAGTGCATACTTATGATAACACGCGTCATAGGACTTGTTTCAGCTGAATTATTCACAAGGCTGTAGAACCAAATTTCGCCAAACAATATGCCCATTATTTGGTGCGGACACCAGCCAGAACAGAGTACTGTATAGTGTGGACAAAGGCAGAACCATAAAAGCTTCTCATGCTATGCTGCAGGTGAAATTACCCAGTCCTCGGAATTTCCTGCTCCGGGTCACCACTCAGCTTCAGAGTGCCTCACATAATGTAGTGCACAATCCTGACAGTAAAAGTAGGCCCATCACTATATCGAACTCTCAGATGTATCCACATTCACGTTGATACATATCCAGGATATGAATACATCTGTCCTAGAACTGAATTATTTCGATTATCTAGTTACTTACACATTAAAATGTGACCATATTTATCCTTCAATCCGTAACCCACGGTTGTATGACGTGCCCCCTCCCCATTGGCCTAGAGGCAGTGGGTTACATCCCGTAACCTGCTAAAGTGCTCCGCAGAATCCGGAACTTAGTTCGTAACCTGTAAAGTGCTCCGCAAAGTGTGTCTGGACCAATCCCGTGAGGCGAATCAGTCTGCCAACCGTGGGTTACGAACGGTAACCTGGGGGAAGAGGATGGTTACGGGGATTTTGCCTCGTCCTCGCGGACTCGGCTACATCCCGTAACCATCCTCTTCCCCCAGGTTACCTAGTTCATAACCTCCAATGACGAGTTATCATCCCAGCGCTTCACAAGAATCACAGCATTAACCTGGCATTCAAAATTGGTCCAGAAAATTTGAACAATGCCACAGCTCTTCCCTCACTACACCCGTGAAAGTGTAGTGATCTTCAATCTTCTGAATCTTCTTCAACTCGAAAATTTTACGGTTGCAGCCTCAATCTCGGTAGCAGTACCCCTGAAAGGCCTCTTCGAAGATGTTGATATCCTCTTTCAGCTTAGTCAGAATGATCAACTTGTGATTCACTGTCAAGGTCGTGGCTTCATGTTTCTCAAACAGCACCTGCATAAATGCGGTGAGTGCTTGAATCACCTTCTTCTTCAAGAATTTCATTTATGTGGTGGCTTTGTTTAAGTGACTTGCTTTTGAAGGGTGAACTTTGTATTTGTGTCGTTCATAGAGCCATATTGATTTTTACTTTTGAATGATTGTTTTTGTGGTTCTATGGAATGGTGTGGTAATTGTGTACCTGTGTTGTATTGATGTGAGAGCCACTCTAATTTTTTTGGAAGAATGGTTATTAAATAGTTGCATGTTGAGGTATATATGTCGACTTTTCCTTCCTTTTGTTGAATTGTAGTTCGTTTTGTTGGATTATAGGTTGGGAGGTGCCTATGTCAGTGTGTGGGTTGCATTCTAATATTTGATGTTGAATAGTGGGGACGTATAATGGTTTGTGGATGTGTCTTATGTCTTTGAATTGTGGGTGGTAAAATTTTGTGTTGATGATATTCGTGCAGCAGTCGTGTTGTTTTTTTGTTGTAGTATAATTGTTTTTGTTGTGTAGGAATAGTTTGTCTGTTGGTATGCATAATGAGTCTGTCATATTTTCATGTTGTTCTCATGTGCATCTTTATGCTCTCAATTTTTAAAATGGTACTGTGTTTATCATTTCTTTCGTACTGGATTTTATCAATGATTATTGAAATGGCGTATTTTTGTAGGATTTTCAAATACTTCTTTTTAGTACTAGAGCCAACCGTTGATGTGGGCACATTTTTCTCAGCAACGTGCTAATGAAAAAGCATATCATTTCAAGGTACAAGTTTATCCCTCTGCATCCTGTAGTCATACTCTGAAGGCGCTCTGCATTTGTCTTTGCAACTAAGGTGTTTGCTTTTTGCTTCCAAGCTGACAAAGCTTTCCCAGCACTTGCTTCTTTCAGTACTACTCTTGCCACACCGCCCGTTACGAAGAACCAATCTTCTACACTTTTCATGGTGACCTTTGAAGCAAAACCGGTAAAAAGCAATCTATAGCTATAAATTTTTGTAAGGTCAAAAGAGGGGTGTGGAGGTACAAGTTGTTTCAACATTTCCTTTGAAGCACGAATAGTTCTTTTGAGGTACTTGCAAAAAAATGGGTTTCCAATGGTGGATCATAGTCCGATAGAGGGCCGCTATCAACAATGTACACAATACTCTCATCCTCGTTTAAGAAGCCTAAAACCATTATTAGAGAATCCAACTCTTTTACACGGTTCTTCAAATCCAACCTGTAGAACTTGGCCCTCGCACCTTTCATTGTTGAAGTTTGCTTCTTTTTTGAAAAAAACAACAATATCATCAATTAATTTTAGGGCTACCATATAAGCATAGAGATGTGACTTTACAAAACCCAATGTCCTTGTATACACAACTACTATAAGTTTTGGATTTAACTTGATGTACTTCTCTTTGCCTCTAAAAGCTTAACGTAACAAGATCTTGTGAATGATTTATTAGAACAATTTGTATTGTCATCAAGCCAATATATTCCCATAGGCAGATTAATCACAGAGTCAAATGTGACGCTCTTTATACTCTCTCACACAGTTGAGTCATGTAAGCAGGCCACAAATTTTGTCAAAGGGTGATTATCTTTGAGCTCCTTTTTGTTTCCCATACCTCCTATAACGATGACACTAAAAATATGAATCCTTGCATTCATTCCATGGAACTGATGGGGTCACGGTCAGTTGTTTATCCATACGTAAAAAATCAACCACCACAATAGAGCTTGATAAAAATTTAGAAAAAATATTGAGATAAAAAAACGATAACAAATGTATATCTAGAATAATTAAATACTAAAAATTATCATATTGATAGCCGGCATAATTCCACGCGTTAGGGCTATTAGCCATACATTGTAGCATATATTGTAACACTTTGTGACAAGCAATGACCTCAACCAATTTACCAAATGGCAAAGTTCTCTAAGACTTCTACGTACACAATAAAAGCTCTACTATGTTTAGGTGAGATATACTAAACTTGTAAAGAATAGAGATATAACAATAATGATACTCGAGAAAATGTAGATGTTATAGAGGCCGGGAATTTAATCGTGAGATATAATTCAGTCAGGGGGAGTCACAACTGTTCACTCTATGAAAACACTGCGACCTTCAAATATTGTTTCTTTCTCCAATTGATATTGATGTATAAATCAGTATTTTGTGACCTCATCACGTTATAGTATTCTACAGTATTCTTGATGAAGATAATCTTCTCTTGTGGCATTGGTGCCACATCAATGGTTTGATGATCGATTTGCTTGTTTGCACATTCTAAACTTAATCTCATTCTAAAGTTAATGTCGCCGCACAATTTATTGGTGATGCATTAAAGAAAACTAAATAAATTTAACTTATGTTTACTATGAGTATGGCCCTATTACAATAGAATTGACTATTATTACAAAAATTAAAGTAATTTTTTAAAACCTTGAGGGAATTAAATTAAAATCATCATATTGAATTTTAGATTGGATACATTAAAGCTCCTCATTCATCCATTTCAACAAATGTTTATCTACCATTGAACATTTTCATTCCATCTGCTTTATTGGTGTTTTAATTGGAACTAATTTCACTAATTTCATTTTGCATTTATTAAGTAATTATGATGTTTTTTTATTTTTTTATTTTTAATATTTGCAGAGTGTCTCATAAATTTAGTAACTCATTACTTTCAATAGATTTGGTACTTACAACAATCTTACACAATTGTTACATGGATAGCTTCAAGCTACATTAGATTGGAGATAGTAGTCAGACATTGAAGTTTCATGGTAGCTTAGCACTTAGGCATTTTTTATTCTTTTTTTTGTTAATATTTTAGACTTTGTGTTGATAAAAATATAATAAATCGAGGAAGGGGGGGGGGGGGGGGTAAGGATTCTTTGGATTCTTTGTTTTGAAAGTTCTTTGGTGCAATGTCATAGGCAGAAAAATACACAAATGCACTAATTTAAACATATTATATTTACAATTTCAATGTGGTGATTTTGTGAAGTTACATTTATATGTTAATTTTACTATTTCTAATTTTAATTATTTAATAACAAAATATCACTATTATAAATGAAAAGTTTACCAATAAATATCCAAAATGATTATTTCATCACTTAACTTAAATGTAATCAATTTTTTATTCTTCATGAATGTTTTCTCTATCACTACTTACCCGCTTATATAATCTATATTCTATAAATAGTAATATAAGGCCTATATTCTAAATGTAGTATCTATATGACAAATAATTTTTAAATTTTGCATTGAAAACCTATTCTAAAATCTCCTAATATTTTCAAAGATTGATATCTATTGACTTCAATTTCATAGACCAACATTTGATTTTTTGGTTGTTGGTGGTAACAAACACAAATTTTTAGATATTTTGGAAGACTGGCATCTATTAATCTCACTTTCATGGACTTTCATTATATTATTTAACAATGGGCAATGGGCAAATACAAATCTTTAGATATTCTAGAAGATTGATTTTTATTTATTTCACTTTCATAGGTCCATAGTAGACGGTAAATAGGTACTTCACTTACTGCATTGGATTCTTCTTGAAAACCTAGTGGAAGACAATACACGTATTGGAGAACAGTTCACACGCTACATACTATAGGCGAGTCCACATGCCCTGCTTCATAGTGGAAAACAATTCACATGCTACTACTATAGACCAGTCCACATGCCATGTCGAACTGCCTAGATGTACTTGTGTAAGTGCGGCTGGCTAATTAAATAGCATGCGTGTAAGTTGGTGGTGAGGGATTGCATTGGATTCTTCTTGAAAACCTAGTAGAATTCGGTACAGGTACTGAAGAACAGTTCACATGCTATGTACTATAGACCAGTCGACACGCCTTGTCTAACTGTCTAAATGTACTTGTGTAAGTAGCTAGTTAATTAAATTGCATGTGTGTAAGTTGGTGGCTGATTAGATTGCTCTTGTGTGAGTGGCTGAGTAATTTTAATGTACTTGAGTAAGTGGCTGAGTAATTAAATTGCACTTATGTGAGTCGCATGTTAATTAAATCAAGTTGTTGTTGAATTAAACCATGGGCGGGACTTATGTAAATTATACTTCTTACCTTTGGTAAATTATACTTTTTACTCATACTCTCCTGTAGTGTCTATGTCATTCAATTCTTCACGATGGATGCATTTGGAATTTTAGCATATCAATAATTAATTGCTCGGTTCTCACACTGTAGACTTAGTTGATTAGACATTATACAGAAACTATCATGCATTCATAATAATAACAATAACAATACTAACCCAAATAACAACATTAAAACACAACTTTTAATTTGTGTAATTTTCAATTTACCAGGGTGCATCAACTTGTAGCTCAAGTAAACTCAGACCAACCATTCAACAATCAACAACACCACACCATTCAACTTAACAGACCACTATAAAGAATTTACAAAAGTATCACTTGAAATTAAAAATTCAAGTATAACATGGAGTAACTCACCTTCAAATTAAGTATACTACTCTTTCCATCTTCCTTCTCTTCTTTGAAAACCTTTGACGTGAAGTACCTACTACCAAGGCTATTCACGAATAAAATCTCCATTTCTTTGGGCTCCAACCCAAGGCTTTGTGATGTAAACCAGCCCTTAATACACAACATACTCACAAACCGAAGACTTGGATAACCCAAATGATAACCCACCTTGTTCATTTTCAAATTCAAAAGATACCAATGTAGAGATGAATATCACAAGTCTAGATTAGAATCATGCAACCTGAATCAAACCCAAATGATCACATAATTCACCGAAGGTCTTACAAAAGTGTCAATTATGCTCCCCGAACAGATTCAATCATCTACCATATTCCTAAATGCAATGTCATTGTAACTCTAGTAACTTGTATATGAGTTCCAGCATAAAACAGTGTCTGATCTAATGTGCAAATTAGCTCTGCTAATCTCATGGTAACTTTCTTCACCCCGAAGTAATCAGCTCTCGGTTCCATCGAGGGTACGCAATGAAGAGAGTCACGTCATGGAAGTACTTGGAGACAGCTGCTCACCAACCTGAAGCGGTGCCATCATCTCGGTAACAATGCAGCTATGGTAATTGAGTACCGTCGATCGCGGACTGAGCCTGGAACCAACGTCTGAGCATGCAGAGATAGTACTGCATATGTATCTAGCGCTCTTCACCTTCGTCATAACCGTGTTTTTCAAGCTGCTCCAGGTGCTGGGACTTGCAGGGTACTGTTTTGAGAGTACCAACCTTGCCTTGTTTCTTATCTGGAGAGGTAGCGATGAATGGTTGTGTCTTGTGAGGTAGAAGCTGTTTAGTAGGTGGTTTGTTCCAGGAGTGAAGAGAGAGGGAGAGGAGAAGCGTGGTGTGATCGAGGTGTGGTCTTCAGCGTGCGGGGAAGGTGAGTTTGTGAGTTGTGTCTATGATTACTCGCTGGAGTTTGTGCATGTTCATGCATAGAGCTTTGGTTTGCACTTACATGCACAGTCTGCTGAGGTTTCTTCACTGTAATGTGGCCTGCTGTGGTGTGTCTTGTTGTCATGCAGGGACTGAGTGGTTTGCGGTCCTGGCTAGGTTGTGCTTGCAGTCAACAGAAGTTTCTCGTGTCCAGCAATCCGGCCTCGAGTTTGTGTGATTGTTTTGGCGTTCTGAGTGAGTAGAGGAAGACTCGCACATACTCACAACTATGGTGATCGAAGACCAGTACTTCACTGATGAGCAGGATAATAGCTCCAGTGATAAGTTCCCTGGTAAGCGACCTGAATATGAACGTTCGTGTGAATGTTGCACTTTGTACAGTAGGGTGCTTACTCACATAAATCTTATTTCCTGACAATGTATTCATGTCCAAACAGGCTTTGAAGCATATGAGAGTTACTATGGGTCGTGGAGGAATGTTACGCTCTTCAAAACTACAAAACTCCATCAGCGCAGCTTGGGAGTCCGGGGAGTCCGTGGTGGATACGAAGAGTATGATTGGGTACCTATTCACCATCTCCGGATATGCTCAAAACCGTATCCATCTTGCCATGAGA
Organism: Ceratodon purpureus; assembly: GCA_014871385.1. Taxonomy (NCBI): domain Eukaryota; kingdom Viridiplantae; phylum Streptophyta; class Bryopsida; order Pseudoditrichales; family Ditrichaceae; genus Ceratodon; species Ceratodon purpureus. The sequence continues at coordinate 14,475,868 of CM026428.1, read as the reverse complement.
TACACTGCGATTCCGACGTTACAGTAATGACACGGCATCCAGACTCGCGAGGACTTCGAGGAGGATTTCCAGGAGGACGTATTGTAATTTCCCAACATTCCTTGTTAATTCTTAAAGCTTGATTTCCCTTGATATTGCTCGATACCTGGCATACAAAAATAGGCAAGTTCGAAATGTTTGAAATTCCGTACCAACGTCTTCCTTGGGTGCATGACTGATTAATTAGAATATAGCAGTGATAATCAGGGTCCGACCAGTAGCCTGATAGGAACTACAGCCTGACTAGTCTAGGCACTATGGCCTTCCTACGTACGCCTTGTACTAATTGTTGTGTTCCTACACCTTGTACTAATTGTTGTGCTAAACTCAGGCAAGGTTCGATGCGAGGGTCATGAAAGTTGAGAGGAAGCAACACTCCTCTCATTCGATGTGTGAGTGCGTTTTTTGGATATCTCTCTACGAGATTCCAGAAAACCTCCCCCTTGACTGGAAGGAACGAAAGCTCTTGCCGGAGCATGACAAGGCTGTCAGAATCTCGGATATATTCTCTTTGAGAGAAGCCGCCCCAGCCATGGACTTTGACGACATTGTCGCTGCCTCCTTGGCGGGTCCTAAGATGGTCAACAGTCCAGGAATTCAATGGATAACAGATGGAAAGTGTTGGTATTCCACTTTAAAAACAGTAAAACCGGTATCCGAGATTTCTCGGCGCGTCGATGAGGAGTCCTATGCGGATTTCATAGAGTATCAAAGAGCTGAAATGCAAAAATATGTGGACGAGGTGAGTGATAGGCAATGTACAGACATACCTCTTCTCTGGTTTCTGTCCTGTTTGAATGGCCTGCATTTTATTTTTTGTTCTGTTCCTTATAAGGCTTTTTCTTCGGTACCCAAAAATGCATGTGAGACTGTCGTGTTTAATGGATAACCGTGCCCCGATGGGATTCTCTTCAGAACTTCGATGGTGAAGGCTATGCTGTGCTGGCCTTGAATGACCATAAGAATCAGCGTAGCTCCGATGATTCTCGACGAGGATATGACCGTTGAATTCCGTAAATGATACGTTCTGACAAAGCTGACTTAATGTTTCTCAGGAGAAGGGCAAAGATAAGCCGGGGCCCAGCACAATCGAAGAGTTGAGCGACGAAGAGTCCGACGGGGAATGTCACGAGCATGTCAGGGATTTCGATCCAATCCTTGGCTATGTGTGTGGAAAGTGTGGTTTGGTTCTGCTGGGGATAGCGGATATATGGACTACGGATGTAAGATCGTCTTTCACTCTTCTGCCATCCTTGAGTAGTATATATCGAATAATGTGTTGGATTGACTTCGTAGCAAGTACATAAGATTCAAGCAATGACAGACAATTCTTTATCTTAACCAGACTAGTTATTCTGATTAGCAGCTTGTTATCCAAGCCTCTTCCGAGAAAGGTGGTTTCATCTCAATTGTGTTTCTGATGAATCTGTTCAGTGTCCTATGTCTACGTCCATTACTGAGTGAAAATGTGGGCAACAGAACGCAAAACGGATCAAACCTGCGAAGCGTCGTAGACGTGACAACGATGACAACGATGACAACAATGACGACGATGACGACGATGACGACGATGACGACGATGACAACGATTTCGATCACGATGATAACGATGACAACGATGACGATCACGGTGACAACGATGACAACGATGACGACGATGGCGACGATGACAACGATGACGACGATGGCGACGATGACAACGATGACGATCTGCATAGTATTCCTGATAATTACCTCGATCATGACAACAGTTCATGTTAGAAAGGTCTAGAAAGGTTCTAAAAGGATGCGACCTCGGGAGCACCGACATGCAACTCCCGGGTGTCTTAGACTGAAGTAGACTAGAACACTAAGTTAGTCACAGTTAATCCCTTAGTATTATCACCCAAAGGGCCTTGAAGTTATCACCTATGAGGCAATAAATAAGTGGAGCCTGAAGGCTACCATATACTTTCCATCTTCATTTTCCCCTTTGCTCTTAGCTTTGTAACACGTTATCAGCACGAGTTGCTCTTGATTTGTTTACTATTGCTCATTGTTTCTTACTTTTGCTCACTGCTTCTCACTATTGCTCTCATTTGGTCACTGTTCATTTGCTCTTGGTCACAGTTCATTTGTAGATTTGGTTAATTATTGGCTGACTAGTTTCTCAGTTTGCTATTTGGTTAATTATTGGCTGACTAGTTTCTCAGTTTGCTATGTAGATTATTTCATCTCTGGTTTATTTCATTTCTGGTTTACCTGCTTTGGTTTTTCCAAAAGGTACTGGTCTGTTTGCTCTCGGTTCATCTGCTCTGGTTTTACATAAGTTCTAGAGCAGCCAGGAGGAGCTTCATGTGGAACAAGTGAACACTGCCCTTCTGTGCGTGCGTGGCCGTGGGGATTCGATCTCTGCACCCGCTCTATGCAAGCTAACACAGTCACTGTCGATTGCCTGGGTTGTTTGCTTACTGCTCTCTGTTTATTTGTTTCCCTTACTGGGTTGATCTGAATCCTGGGTTGAGTAATCAGAAGTGCACCTGCACCTGCACCTGCACCTGAATTCAATCACATGATCATTCAGGCTCTCCTTGCAATTGGAATGCTGCTGATGCTTTTGCTTACTGGGTCTCTTTTTGTTTATTTGTTTCACTTACTGGGTATGAGTCAGATTTGATTTATTGTTTTCTAATTGATTCTGCTCTGGTTGCTTCAAATTCTCAGTTTGATTTTGCTAACTGGGTTCTGGTTCTCAGTTTGGAGTTTTTCTTTATTTGTTTTCTGCTCTGGTCTAAGTTTGCAGTTTTTATTTTTATTTTTCCATTTATTTCTTCTCTAGAGTTTTTCACCTTGGTTTTTCCATCAACCTTGGTTTTTCCATCAACCTTGGTTTTTCCATCAACCTTGGTTTTTCCATCAACCTTGGTTTTTCCATCAACCTTGGTTTTTCCATCAACCTTGGTTTTTCCATCAACCTTGGTTTTTCCATCAACCTTGGTTTTTCCATCAACCTTGGTTTTTCCATCAGTATCAAGTTGTAGGACTGCAAGCACGAGGACCGCCAGCAGACCGCAAGACAAACGACTTCAGCCACAACCGGGAGTGATCTATTTCCCCTCACTCAGATTTTATTTCTACTATTGGTTTTTGAGTTTTTGTTACTAGGTGTTGATTTCTATATCTTCCCTAGGTAACATCGGAACTCACTAACCGTGCAACGAAGGTTTCTGTCACACAGAAGTTGGAGCAGTTTGTGTGGCCGTGCCCCTCCTAGGAATTGACAAGCTTCCGAGTGGGCCAGCTCTTGAGGAGCTCTTTCCTTCGCGATGGCTAAGGCGAATATCAGTCCAATCAACGCTATTACAATGAACGTCGGGATTATTCCAGGTATCACAACAACCATGAATATCATCAGCGCTATTAGAGTTAGTCTAGTCAGAACTAGTCCCACTAGAGATACGTGTCACCGATGTGGAAGACAGGGTCATTTTGCTAAAGGATGTCGTACCCCCAAGTACTTTGTACATGGAGTTACAGAAAATGAAAGAGGAGAAGAGAGAAGTGCACACTCTCGATGCACCCTCTTTCAACGACATTTGTCTAGAAAACTATATGGTCTATCACTCTAGTTCACGGTCTGACACGGCACTTCTAGATAGCGCATATACTCATTCTATTTTTCGAGATCCTCAGTTCTTTGAGGCCAATTGCTTGGAGGGTCCCTGGCAAGAGTGCACTATTACTACCATTGCCGGAAGACGGAAACTTAAGTTCCGTGAGGGCCGGGCAACAATAGTATTGCCCGGGGGATTCCCCCTCGAGTGTGAAAGAGCCATGTATGCTCCAGCCGCACCCCGTAGTCTGATCAGCTACCGGAAGTTTGCGTGCAAATGGGATCCACGCCTTCACCCAAGGGGAAGGTGATGATGAAAGGGCGCTAGAACTCCGTAAAGGGGCGCAATTGCTTGCCATGGTACAAGAAGGTACCACTGGACTTTATGAAGTATTGATTGCGGCAGCTACAATGCGCCCAACTCCCAAGCCCGGGAAATTCAGTGGCCTCAAGCTCTGAAAAGAGTTTTATGGACTTAAGCAAGCGGAAAAAGCGTGGTATCATCATCTTCAACGCTTTCTCTCAACTCATGGGTTTACTTGTCACACAACTCTTCTTTTCATCAAGTTTGTACTTCGTAAGGATATTGGTTATGTTATCTTGCTAGTATATGTTGGTCGGACTAGCTTCGGTTTAGGCTTGCAGGTTCATCACCTCTCCGACGGAAGTATTCTTCTTCATCAAGAGACTTATGTGAAGAAATCGAAGCACTTCAACATCGCAAATTCCAACCCCATCTCAGTACCGATGATTGGTCGAAGCAAGGCTAGAGAGGATCTTTATCGACCTTGCGAGGAGGAGGAGGAAGAACTTGATAAGCAACGTTACCTCGCCGTGGTCGAAGTTTTGATTCATCTTGACCAATTTTAAAGGACATACTCTTTTCTCACCCGAGAGTTTTCCCCACTGGGGTTTTTCCTCAAAGGTGAGTTTTTAATGAGGTGCTCCTAGGTCGAGGAGGAGTGTTAGAAAGGTCTAGAAAGGTTCTAAAAGGATGCGACCTCGGGAGCACCGACATGCAACTCCCGGGTGTCTTAGACTGAAGTAGACTAGAACACTAAGTTAGTCACAGTTAATCCCTTAGTATTATCACCCAAAGGGCCTTGAAGTTATCACCTATGAGGCAATAAATAAGTGGAGCCTGAAGGCTACCATATACTTTCCATCTTCATTTTCCCCTTTGCTCTTAGCTTTGTAACAGTTCAAGTGGGCAGGAGAGTGATTGAAGGTGAATAACCCTTCTAAGAATCAAACTCTTACTACAGACACAAACTGTCAATTGAATCATTGCTTGATCTTTATGTGACCGAAATTCTGAATTCTAAGTGATTCTAGTCGATTCAGCAGCCTCCAGTGACCTCTTCTGATGTGTGGGCTGGAATGCTAGGCTTCCTTGGGGAATGCAAGTACCGGACTATGGTCTGGAGGGACTGGAAATCCAAGACCATTTTCACTCAAGTTCAGAAGATGACCATGCGATTGTGAAGAAGAGCAATGCTTTTTTGGCGAATGATGAAGAAACAATCCAGCAAAGATGCCGTGCTCAACGCGCTGGAGCGACAGGAATGTGACTGCTTGTGATCAATTATGCAACAGTAGGATTCACTGTTGCAGGAGATCAGATTCTCCCACGTTGGTGACGTGTAATTCCAAGCCAGAAGGCTGGCATTTAATCGAAGCAATTACATAAAACACGCAGATCTTGTTCTCTTGTCAAACATTTGCAGCGTCTGCATAAGACGTGTTCGGTTATTCTGGTCACGTTGCGGTCTTTCTGACGATTATCTTGCATTGGTGGGTGTCTGTTTTTAGAATGATCTTTTGGGCACGCATAAGACTAGACTTGGTTTATTTCACTTGTGTTATACATATATAATATAGATGTCGGTACATTTGTACACTCTTAGAGAAATTGTCGTTCAATTGCTTCTATGCCTGTTGAATGCACGAATGAGATTCTGAAAGAGTACAACTGAGCCGAGGTCCTTGGAAGATGAATTTTGGAGCGAGCGCAGTCTGTTTTGGAAAGTTCTGGAGTTCAGGTCTGTCTTTATTGAACTGGAGTTTGGTTCCCGTAGTTGTATGTGGACAACTTTTCAGTGCTTGTGGTGGTTAGCATTGGGCGTTCGTTTCATGTTTATGCCAAATCGGTGAGCTTCCTGAACCTCTCCACGTTATGCTGCAGAAGGGTCTTTATGTGTGCACTCACGGCGTGACACAGTGCCAGTGAGAGGACTAGGCAGCAGGTCCTACAGGTACTGTGGGAGGACTAGGCCTCAACTCCACAGATACTGTGCCTTCTCCAGAGGGTATAGAGTGCCTGTCAACACACAAAACCTTGTGACATACAATCCCGCACACCAGTTATAATAATATAAGACTTGCGATTATTGATTTTTATTTTTGAAGTATGTGCTTATTTTTGGTTAAATTTTAAACTACCTATAGTGTGCAGAAGAATCATGATCAAGCTCAGGGAGCGATGTTGTGTCTAACCGCAACCTGTAGATAGCCGCCGGAGTTCCACAAATGGAACCCATGTGCAACCCATGGAGGCTTTCTGGAACCACGTCCTAGCCTGGAAAGAGTAACAATGCAAATTAACAATGCAAATTAACTTATTCAGAATAGAAATGTGGTAGTCAAGGTTTATATATCCGTCAACACTCATTACCATGACGAGCCTTGACAGCATCCACATGTGGAAGTATCTGCATCAAGAAGATGACTGAGGTGTAATAACCCGTCTTCAAATGTGTAGCATTTAGAAGTGCTCATTTGGTTTTACAAAGTAGTCATGTCCTTGAACACAGCTTTCACTGGTCAAAATTGACTAACAGGGCAAAATGGAATTACCAAGGCCACGTATATCTCGCCACGGAGTCTCGCCTCCCAACAGGCACAAGCAAACGAGCTCAATCCTCTATAGTGGTACCCTAGTCACCTAGTGCCCTTGCAAAACCCAGGAGTAGGAATACTAATTCTCAAGCTGCACAGTGGCTGATGTGCGTGCTACGACTCATGCATCAATGGATACATATATGCAGGCATAAGCTGCCACCTCAACACGACCCGCACCTGCTGGGTCTGTTCCATGCTTGTTCTCCGATTCGGAACTCACATCGTGTAGTTCGGCCTTTCGTTGTCAAGCGTACGATAGTCGTTTTCAACAGATGTACACTTTTTCATGAAAATATACTGCACACACTTTGTAATGGTGCATACAACCATCTCTAGAATAAAACACACCTTCCTTCTCGTGGTGCACGTGTATTCCAGATCAGGAGACGGATTAACGTTGTCGGATCAAGCCTTGATGGTTTTTAGCCAGTGCATAGGAACTTCCGAAATCAATCTTCGTCGAAGTCAGACACCACAGCATCTGGAACTCTTCAGGTTATGCTAACGTTGAAGGTGAAAACCTAGTTGAAGAAATATGGGGACTTGAGAACCTCTTTCATATCGAAGTCACCCCGAGCTGGAACATCTGGGAAATCCAGATCCGGAAATTGTGTTTGAAAATCCAATAACAACTGCAAGAACGATCAACAGTAAAACTCTGTCAGCTCAACACCGATGTTTACGCAAAATGGTTATGCAAACATGACAAAATACGCTACACATGCAGCGAATTAATTAATTGATAGCAATGAGAGTCTATAGCATCTTCGTATATCAAATCTGATTGCAGAGTGCTTATATAACAAACAAATGTAAAGGATGCCTCCATATATCAGCACACATTCCCCAAGACAAGAAACTGGTTTTGTGGCTACAACGTTCTAAACGGTGCAGCCAAGCATAATTGGTTATTCATGAAAGAAGAGCGAAATTAAAGAATTTGGAGTAAGTTTGAAGGTGATTAGATTTCCGAATATAGACCAGAAGGGGTAATGTGTTGCAGAAACTCACGTTCTCAAGAATGGGCTGCTTATAGAGTTTAACAAAGTTCTTCCGAAGTAAAACATTCATTTGCTCCACATCTCCAGCATGAGTCCAATAGGAATCGTGCACACCTGGAAAAGAAACAGACTTGTTGGCAACTCATGACATTTTCAATAACTTAGCAAGTCATTATAGACACTAAATGAACAAGGTTGCACTTCTACGAAATTAGAAAACACAGGAGAAATAATAAAGTAGTTAACTATATCCATTACACAGATGGGAGAGAAATGCTACAGTGGTGGCAAAGCAGATACTGTGAGAGAGCAGAACGTTCAAGGTGTAGGAGTGGAATACGGAACATTCCCATGAAAGCTTGGCAACAGCCAAAGAAGTCCAAAATACCAAACCTCTACTCAATTCAAGAAGGTCAATCTAGAGAGTGAGGCCCTAATAGCCATCGTCTAGAAAGCACAAATGAACACTTACCTGCAAAAGTAAGACCCGCCTTACTACATGCAAGAGCCGTCATCATCATGTGGGAGCTGTCTAAGGAGTGTACAAAATTAGGTGGAAAAGCACTTCGTTGTCTTGACGCCAGCACCTGGCACAAAAGAAAATGCTCCAGAGTTGAGCACATTGTTTTTAGAACTCTGGCTAATTATATACAGATTGAGTGAAGGACACACAACACACATTGTATACCACGTGTGGAAAAAAGTAGCTAAGAAGACGAAAACAATGAAGGGCAAGAATTACCGGATGAGTCTCATCTGAGTTTCTAAGAGCCAAGACTTGAAGTGAAGTTTTAACCTAGAAAATACAACACACAAACAAGAGGTTAAATGACATACCTAGACATCAACAAGGAGTGTGATTCTTAGTGGACATTAAGGTTCAGAAATAAAATTGTTTCATTTCTGAACCAAAATTCAGAAAAGTTACCTAAGCAACCTAAATTAAAAAATGTGCACTAAGGTAGAATCCACGGCACTAAATAACTAAAAGCCACCCCAAAATAATAGATTCAGGGAAACATCATTACAACGATCACAGATAGACACAGACCTCCCATGCCATGAGAATAGGACTTCCAAACATCAGACAGAGCATACATATTAGCAGATTATAACATACTAAAAAAAGTACAAATAATGTAAGACGATTACCAAATGTCTACTGTGCTTCCGATATGGCTGTACTACAGGTAGTCCTAAAGGAGAAGTCCATTTCACAGTGTGACCTGCAGCCGCAATGATCTGGGAATAGACACAAAGTACATGAGTAACAGAAATTCTAAACAATTACTGTTGGTAAGATGATGATGATAAAAAACAGTTAAAACTTGCCACTTCCAATGATGTGTAATACATTAGAACAAACTGCTCGGAGAGCAACGTTACCGACAAGACATAATGTAGACGTTAAGATATATAAAAAAGCTGAAAAAAATGTCAAGTAACAACAGAACATCCACCATTTTCGTGTTTGGCGGATCCAAAAAAAGACGCAGACGAGTATCAAATATGCTAACATGCTTGCAAGAAGCCTATTATAAACATTATAAGCTGAGAGATTACTCACCCTGGCACAGTCACCAAGCCAGGACATGATGCAACGAGCTTCCTTGAACATTTCTCCGAGAGCATCTAGTGTAACCTGTAACCAAACAATCACACGTCAAGATGCCTAGATGTACAAGATCCACAACGAAAACTCGCATAGAAGAGGCCAAGCACGACCCAAACCAACTAATTTGCAAACGTCATAACTAATTTGTTTTCACAGGCTTTTGCCAACCACTGTCTTGGTAGTCCCCTAACTGACAACACGTCACTTGCAAGAAAATCCTATTAAACCAGACACATACCTTGCAATGGCTACAAGAGAATTATTTACTAAAATAAATTATGTAATAAATCTGAAACTCGGTGCGCTCAACAAAACGTTCCTATGTGGCAGAAAAACAAACCTTAGCAGCATAACAAGCAGCTCGATATGTGTCAACTGGATCAACAGCAATAGGACTCCTCTCTTTCAGTCGGTTCAAAATTTGCATGCGAGCTCCTATGAACGTCACGCCATACACAGATGTCATCACAGTCTGCTTTACAAGCTTGCGGTCAATCTGTAAGCAATTCAAATGACAACAGCTTCAGAGATTTGTAGAAAATTATGAAAAGCTTGAGGATACATTTAAATGCAAATGCTGGTATTCACAAAAAGGACATTCACCTCTGGCTGCTAAAATCTGCAGTTGTTTCGTTACGAATTATATGCACAGTAACAACTGACATCCAGAACCTTGTTGAGATTTAACATAGAAATCAATGCAGACAGCAACCACCCACCTAGGAGAAAAAGCTAATACAGAGTATATTGCAATCCGAAGCATTCATCACGCAAGTGATCACAGCTACACCAAGATAGAGTGCAGGAGTGAACCTGTCCTTGAAGAAGTCTTGCACTTGCTGCATTGCGACTTGTAAGAGGATTTTTGAGCGCATCCTTCTCCATAATAATTTTTACTCTGGTAAAATACAAGTAAATGCGTAAAGACATGAAGATTTTTGTCAGAAATATTTGGGCATTTCTAAGCAGATAAAAATCTAGAATCGAAACCACTATCTGCAACATGAGATCGAATACAATCATATCATGGATACAATACGTACCTCTCAGCAATTCCAGAATACACATCACAGGGCTTGTCTCCAGCAACCAAATTCACTGACTGCGCTCCAATCTACACCAAAACACTCTCCAATCAGCGGCACTTGAATCAATTCCGAACAGACTATGTTGTTCTTATATTTTAGATATGATATAAGGAATTGCACTTGCCGCCCACTTACTTCAAAAAGTGATGTGCTGAAAAAGAGCAGGAAGTTACGATGACATACTTTTGGAGGCCACTCTAATTTTGTAGTTTATCAATCTTCTACTCGTACTAATTTGAGAAAAAACACATGTCAAGAGATAATAAAATTTCAACTTAATGTTGAAAATTAACAGGATAGTGCGATCAAGAAATTGAAACAGCTCCTTATCAACCACAGCTGCACAATAGAAGGATAAGGATTTTCGATTGACAGCTTACTCGATCTCGACCTAGTGCTGCATAATGCTGTAAACCATTGCATGAACCATCCTGTAAAACCACAAGGCAGAAACAGTGAACAAAGGTTCAGAGTTTTGAAGTTCTCAACATGTCCAAAATTTCTTTACGTGTACAGACTCAGAACATACTTCATATACACTAGTTCAAAGAACAACATACAACAAAAATTCCCAAGAAGGAAAATTGTGTTTACCTGGTGCACAGGCAGATGTGACACATAGGTCTCTGGATTTCCAGAAGCTATTGAATCTCTTACATCGATGCAAGCAGCAAGAAATTGAAAAGGGTCCTCAGCAGTAAGCCAGAACCTCTTTCCATCCAAGGGCCTTTCAGCAGAATCTAGTATGTCTTCCATGTGGTCCTCCGCAAAAGCAGCACGATCATTAAATGACATTTTCCCTACAGATCCTCCATAAAGATTTGCCAGCTGAATTTTGATCCATCGAAGACCATGTGGTCCTAAAGGCTTGCCATCAGCGAAGGTCAAAAGGCCACGACAGAGGTCATTCCCCAAGTGGTTCAAGTGTGGGTGCATCGGGTAAGCTCGTCCCCTAAAGTCAAGATTGTGAGGATAATAGAAAGCCTCTTCATCGCGAAGTTTATTAGCCACCTGTTAGCAGGACATCTCTCAGAAATTGTTGAGAAAAGTGAAGAAAAATCATTAATGCATCAGGAAAGCACTAATAGCAGACTTGAATAAAAGGTTCTTTACGCGACGACCATGTTATCAATTAGCTGAATTGTCTGTACTGGTTTCTCGTTTCACATCTATCGACGCTTAGAGTCAGAGCTAAAATTTCAATCTCTGTGATGGCATCCGAGCCACTTGAATGCGTAATGTCAACTCTTATTTCTCGAAACGAAAGTGTTGGTAACTAACTCCTAACAAAGACTTGATCATGATTGCCAAGAGAATAGAAAACGAGAAGCAATAAGCTACTATCGAACGACAAATAGTCAAATATGTACATGGCAACAGGTAAATTGCCTAAAATGTACCGGAGAATATCATAAAGAGTGGAATAGTACCCCAAGCTTCAGTTCTGTATCACACCGCAAGGAATGCCGTTCACTATTGGTACGCTTGGCTTGAGAGATTGCCTGCTTCCATTTGAGCCAAGCCTCCTTATCTGCAGATGATGGTTTCTCAGGGATCGGAACCTACACAGAGATGCATTGCAAAGCATCAAAAGAAGCAGCAAGGCTTCATACCTAATATTACAGTCACTCAAGAAGTATAAGACAAGCACAGGCCAGAAACAGACTCCTACAAGCTGTAGAAGTACGTAAACTAAGATCCTTCAAACCAGCTCCAAACGTTTTTCTGAATTCCTCAAACTAATTATTTGAAAACTAGAGGCTTGACCCTTAGTCACTAAAAACCTTGAAGTAGATGGATCAATGGCAGCAACGAAAACTTACGTCGCTAGCCTCAACTAAATCAGCAATTCCTCCGCCAGCCTCCCACAACTTCTCTACAACATCCAATACTGGCTTGTTGATCTTCCAGCCTGTCTCTCCTAGCACATTTAAAGCCTGCGCACTCGAACAAAGGAAGCACCTTAAATTCCCAGTGACTGAGGATGTCCTCTGTTCTCAAGCAAGTCTTGCCATTATGTCAACGTCGCAAACATGGACTTGGCATGACTTGGCACAAACTATTGAGCCGCCAAAATAATTTACCTCAACAACAACTTTCATATTTTTGCGTGGAGTGTCGATAACAGCCATTCGTTGCTCTTTCGCACCCTGTGTCCGCATGATGGACGATTTTAAATACAAATATCCACCTTCATAGAACCTGTCAACCAATAAGCATGTGCAAATTCACTAACCACCGTTTGAAGAGGATGCACATAAAACTGACCCAAATAGTAGTTCAAAAAATAAGTTGATTCCATGCCATCACAACCATCATAAGCAAAATAAAATAGATTTTATTAAAGCGGTACAAAACACGATAACAACATCAGAAAAATCTCAACTCACCCCTTCCATGGTAAAGGTTTCACCAGCATAGGCATATATGGCATTACCATATGCCTAACCTGTCAACAAGCATTCATTGTGGTGAGGGAGGGGGAAATTTATGCATTCGGAACAGCCAAAACACAATTCAATTACAGAAACCTCACAACAATTTAAGCAGCCAAGTTTTTGAATACGCGCATGAAGAGCACAAGAAAAAACAAAAGCTGCACGAAAGGACCAGGACAAGAGATCTTAACAAGAATAAATACACAGAATTACTTTTTTTCTGTGTTCATTATGACCATTGGGGTTGGCTTACCGATTGGTCAATCTCAGCTAGTACCAAGGGATCGCACTCAATGACGCCATAGATTCGATTAACGCTGCAAAGAAAAAAGATATATTCCCTTACTTAGATTAAGGCTTGCAATACTAAGAAGGTTCGACATGTTTCGGAGTGTAAAAATATCACTTGATGACGAGAGCAATTCAAAGAATACATCTGCAATTGGATGTTATAGTCAAGACATAGCAAAATAGTATGTCAGGAGTTTGTATCTCACTTTTGCCGAAGCACGTGGTTTTTGAACTTGTGCTGAAACGCTGGTCGTAGCTCACCAAAGTCATCACCATCTTGACTTGAAGGTGCTCGCACAAAAGATGTTTCGAGCATCAACTCTAGCAACCGGCTTCCCAGCTACAAACACCAGAGGAACAATAGCAATAAGAGTAACGCGAGTCCAGTATCAGCAGAATCATTAAGCTACGTTACTACAGGATATCAAAACGAAAGCTAGAAAATAATTTGAACAGTCTCCCACAAAAGGCTTACATGCAACATGAAAAATTGACTTCATACCTTGACATGAATCACGGTATTCCAGGGTTCATCTGTGCTTGCATGTTTTAATATACTATCAACCCTTCGCAACTTATTCTGTCTTACCAACTTTTTAACTTTATCCCTAACCACTTTCTTTGACTTCAAGTCAGCCTGCCTAGTTGCCTCAAGTTCTTCTTCGTTAGCTACATCTCCATGCGAATTTGTGTTAACTTCAGCAACATTCGATTTCTTCTTCGAGTTCATGAGCTGGAATATTCGAACCTGCACAACCCACTTGTGTTCAAAACTTGAAACAAAGAAACCGTACTTTCATCGTACAAGCAGTAAATTTACAATGGAATCTAGTCAACACCAAAAACGCCGAGCAATTAGCTTGTAACATAAATAATGAGTACCCATTTATACTTATTTTTTAGAAGATCAAAAGACTCCAAAGCATTATGGCCCCAAAAGTCGCAGAATTGACAAGACTGAGCAGATAGTTGTAAAGCATTGCATTACCTCCTGCTCCACAGCTTCACCGATTACAACTGCAGCATGAATGACTTTCACACAACCGTGTTCTTGATCACTCATGAGTAGCCCCATCAGCCGATGCATCGTAATCACCGCAAGCATGTCAGCAGGTAATTGACAGATATATGGACCGTACATGGATCTGTGTTCTCGATGCTCACGGTTAGCGTAAGCCCTCTGCTCTTCAAGAATGCCATCTCTGCCACCAGCAGTTTGATCCACTTGTCATTATCCATCACAACCCTTGTCAACAATCACAAAACATCGAATAAGAAAGTTAAAATAACTATGTCAAAGCTCACAAACCTGAGGGGCTCAAACCAACTCAAGAGCAGCGACTGAGCAAACGGCAAATTGGGCGCAAGACTCTTCCGACACATTTCAGTCATCAAATCCTTGTACTCGGTGGCCGCCCGCTGCCAAGCCTCAGTCTCGATCTTCACCTGCCGTTTGTACAACTCCCTATATTTCTTCTTCCTCATCTTTTGTTCTAAACAGGCTTCAGCGTCAAGAGCTGAATCCCCATGTGAGTCGTCAGGAAAGTTTTCCACGTCATCTTCATCCTCATCTTTACTATCGATCTCTTCATCACACAGTTCATCTGCTTCAACTGCACTTGCATACGCTCGCGTATCCGAGCCTGGCAAGGGCGACTGAGGCTTACTGTGATCCTGGTTGAAATCTACAGCAGAGGAGCTGCGCCAGCATTGAGGGAGAAGATCAACAAGCTCAACAAACGCAGAATCCAATGGCGACAAAGACGGAGACGAAGGCTTCAAAAACCGCAACCCAGACTTGAATTCCGACCCGCGATCCAACTCTGACGTCCTCTCTACAGACTGCGCACTAGCTGCGGCATGATTCGCAGTGCTCTGGTAGGTTACGACCTGCCGAAGCCGAGGAAAACTCCCACCACTCTTCCCCTTCCCCACAGCGTCAAGCTTTTGTCTTGCAAGCTGCTGTGCTGCCGACCTCCACATGCCGGCGAATGGGTACCCGATCAGCACAACTTGCTTGACATGCTCTGCGTTACTGCACCACAAAATCAACATCAACCTATTGCAAAAATTCACTCCATCTAAACCCCTAAACTCTCTGAACCTGAAAAATCGCCGCCAAAACCAAACATCCTCCCACCAGCTCCACCACCTAAAATATATTATCAAGCTCCCCGACTCCGAACAGAAAACGAACAAAATAATCAAAACTTCACATTCCACCTAAACCCCTCAACCCCCAAGAATTCCCCCTCCACTTCCCCATTGCAATGCAATCCAACCACGATAACCCACAACCTAAAACCAAACACTAGCATCTCTCACACCTCACAACTCACAACGTTCCGACGATCCCAACACAAGCAGGCTTCCAAAATCCCCTAAACCCCTAAACCTCAAAATCACGAACTCATAGCATTAACCACCCTAAACCCAAAATCATGGCCAGAATCAAAGGAATTGCGCCAGAAGCTCCAAAACCTAAATCCTCACATCACCATTCCCCAATTCCAAGCTGATCAAAACACGTAACCCCTCACTCCTAAACCCCTAAACCCTGCTAAACCCCTCGAATTCCCCACGCCAATGCCACCCACCCACCATGACCCAAAACATAAAATTCATGGAAATGGGACTCGGAATGGGAGGAGGGCAGAATGGAGGAATGGGGGAATGGTGAGGAGGAGTGAGAATTAACTGACGTACATGAAGGCAGATGAGGAGAGGAATCCGCGCGCCCAGCAGGCTTCAGCGGGCATTGTCTGAGATGGGCGAGAGGGGGAGGCGTCTACATGGGGACGGAGTGGCAGGCATTCGCATTGGCATTGGCATGGGGGTGATGATGATGAGCGTGGTGGAGGTGGTAAGTTAGCGATGGCGATGGCGATGGCGATGGTGGAAATGTGCAAGGGAGAGGTGTGTGCATTTCGGCAAGGGTCGGCCTCTGCAGGGCTTAAACCCTGCGCAGGGTTTTCGCTGGGAGGTTCCTGCTGGATGAGCCATTGTCATGCCCGGATGATGTTTAGTTGTGGATGGACGATATTTAGTGGATGGATGGGTGGATGGATGGAGAACGTTTGTTCGTGAGTCCTGGAAGTCCTAGGTTTGAGAGGGAGTGAGTCTGGATGATGGGGGCTGGCGGCGATGGGTTCTGCAACTTAAGTTCACTTCGGAACTCAGGCGGAATTGCACTTCAGAGCATCCCCAGTAAGAGCATCCCCAGTAAGTTAAGGCTTGTAAGGTAGAGATGGGTATTCCCATCAGGGTTCTAATTCCGTGGCCTATTAGTGCACCAATATCTGAGCAGACAGCACCTGACTACCACACTCAGCAGATTGTATAACAACCTATCATGTTCTCCATGCAAGAATCTTTGTATTGCATATACCTACTCACGGAAATAGTGATCTACAATGTTGCACTTCAAATATTCATGAAAATTTGATAAATTTCAAAACAATATTAAAAAAATCAGATTTGTGATTTTCGACCTAACTTCTATTTGTATAAATTTTATCCCCATAGTTTTCTCAATCCCAAATATGCTGAATGGCTTAAACTGACGGGAATACCCATCTCTACCTTACTGTAAACCTGAAAGTGGAAAGAAGTGGAAAGACGTGAATTGCGGTTTAGGCCAGTAGGGGAAAAGCCTATATTCAAGCTAGTAAGCCTGTAATTTAGAGGTTGAATCCTGGTTTAGGAAGGTTTTTTAGGGGCAAACATGTAAACATGTAAACGGTTTTGGAATGTTTTGCTTCGGAAAGACACTCAGATTTGGGAGAACAACGTTCTCAGGCTTACAGGCTTACAAGCTTACAGGGGATGCTCTTAGCTTCTGGAGGATACTCGAGAGATAATAGCTCAGGTGCCTTGAAGGTAGATGAAGAAGAATTCTAGTCCTTGCTGTAACCGGGAGTCCCACTATATAAAGCGGGAATAGCCTTGATATTCATTTAGAACCCTAATTTTGTGTGTACTTTTTGCTTTTGTCGGAGTTATCTTCCAATCAATTGTACAATCAAGCTACTTTTGACCTACAAATAAAGTAATTTGAAGTGATTCCTTGTATGTACTTTCGACTTTTGCTTTAAAGGGGAAGTTTAGGATATAGATAAGGAGTTATTTTGAGTTACTCAATTTTGAGGGGAAAGTTGTTTGGATGCTCATGTGATTGGATGCAGATAAGGAGTTATTTTGAGTTACTCCATTCTGAGGGTAAAAGTTGTATGGCAGCTCGTGTGATTGGAAGAGAGATCTGAGAAAGGTGGAGAATCTTCACAAAATTAGGGTTAGAAATGACATAGACTATTGTTGCTTTAAATACATGTACCCTGATTTAAAGGGGAAGTTTGGAGTGTAGAGAGTAAGTTATTCCATTCAAAGGTCAAAAGTAGGTTGACTTGTAAATTGATTCAAAGAAAGCTTCAAGAGAGGTGGCAAAGAATTAGGATTAGAAATGAGCAAAGGTTGTTGTTGCTTTATATAAGGCGGACTCCCAGTTTAAAGAAACCGATATGAATTAAGTGTCTTTTTGTCAAGTATTTTTGTATCTATATGCTATGAACATTAGATCAAAAGTATAAGCCTTATACTTAGTGTTGACATTTGATAAGAGGTAGATATTGTAACACAAATTTAGACAATGTAAGCATCTAATATCGCAATTGTGTAATTAAATGGTTTGTTGATGAGTTGATTCCAAAGTCATAATTCCAAAATTATTAATTTAGAGATACTATTCTAGGGCTATTTATTTTGCATAGTAGTGGTACAAGGTATAACATCATGTTTGATAAGATAAAAAAGAATCTATTTAAAGATTTTGGTAGAATAATACTATAACGTAGGCCACCAAAACCTAGATATTATATGCTACACTTTTTATTCCTTATTAAAGGTAGATATAAATGGTATTTTGATGAAAATATCTTTACAATCCTTTAGTATATAAATTATGTTTATTGTATATGAATAAATTAGAGTCATTATTTTTATTGTATATGAATAAATTAGAGTCATTATTTTTACTATTTATAGTCTTTATTGACATCATAAGTTGCACCATATAACTACTCATTTAACCCCTAAATTTCCTTGTGTTTTTGAGAGCTTGAATCCTCAAAACTGCGATTTTTTACTACTATGCCCTCCCGAGGATATGAAACAATTTTTTTATCTTTTTTTGGAAATTCAACCGTAAGATCTTGTACCTAACCCTACTTGGAAGAACAGATCCAAATTTCAACCGTTGGATGTTTTTCATTAGTGAGATCGTAGTGTTCAAAGTTTCAGCAGATATTTTTTCGGGCCTTGGCCGAGAGGCATGGTGCAAATGGGCCAAAGGGAGACTTGATGATTATTACTTCAAACATTTTGGTCACATTTTTTTCCATGTAGCTAACTAGGTTAGGTATGCTCATGCAAAAAATTAGGCCAAAAAAACGCTTTTTAGACCTTCATAAAAAATATTTTCTATAAGAAGGTATAAAATTGACAAAATAGTAAAACATGCATTACAAAAACATTTTGTGAGCTAAAGAAAAATTGAACGGTGAGTAGGTACCTTCATAAATTTGTGATTTCCAGAAGAAAAAAAAATTCAAAAATTCAAAAATCTCGAATTTTGACAAATTTTTAAAGGAAAAATTCAAAAATTACTAAAAACTGTGAAGCTTGTCTTTGTAAGTTTTGGAGGCTGCCCTTGTAAAATTGGTAAACTTTTTGACTTGGATCACTATGGAATTTGAATAGTGATTTGGTTATGAACATATTTCAATTTTTATTTTTGTAAAAAGACCTAATTTTAGACTGCCCGTTTTGGATTTGAACCCTAAAATTTTCAGATGAAGGTTCTTAAATTGGAATTTGGCTTCAAAATTTTTACTACATAGACCTTACCGTAAAGGAAGCATCCAGTAAAAATCTTGAAAAAAAATATTACTTTTAACCCCTCCATCTGGGCTGCCCGAAAGTGCAAAAACCCATTTTGGGTTTTAAGGATAGTTAGGGGTTAAAAGCTTCAGCTCCTTAGATAAGCAAAGATCTAATTTCAACCATCACTATTTTGTAAATTTCTTTAGCAAATGAACCTTAATATGAGTTTTTTAACAATTTATCTTAAAACTACTTTGGCAGGAAAATTACTTCAATAAAGGGTATTTTACCAAAATTCTTAAGATCTAAAATAAATAAACTTAATTGAATTCCTAAGATGATTTTTTTGAAACATTTTATTGTTGAAGTTCAAAGCTAAATTGTTGATGAGTAGAAATGTATAATTCCTAAACAAATCCACTCTATGGATTTCAAGATTAAAGTATTTGATAAACCCCGTACTTCATCCTTTCAAGTAAATTTTTTACCACAAAGAATCTTCGGAAATTCCTCAAGAGAAGAGTATGAATGAAATTCTAGTAAACTTTGACGTAATACTAAAACTTGCTTTACAAAAAGGTTTTCAAAACATTTCAAAGCTAATAGTAAAACATGTTTTTGAAAGTTTCAAAAGACATTCCAATGCCTAAAAGCACAAGAAAAGACGTTGATATATCACGCCTCTAATAAAAATATTGTGAAAAATGGGGCGTAGGATGCCAATTATGTGCCCCTCAATCCAGTGGCTTAGCCACACGCTTACTCAGCATGCCAATATTTTGGATTCTCAATGCCAACAAGATAGAGTTGAATTTTGTACAAGTAGATCCGATTTGAAGCCGTGTTTGCACTACTTTCTATATATAACTCTCTATTTGTTGCAAATTGATTATTGTAGTTGTTGGATTGAATGCCATTTCTTCTCTTCATACGAACTTACAAAGCTAACATCTCCATCAAATCTTCAAGTTTAAGTGTGAAGCTTAGTCGGCTAGATTTGTACTTAGTTCCTTACTAATTCTACATATGCTTGCATTTATGCCTAATTGCTAATAAATACAAGTGTATGGTTTGACGGATTATGCATTTAGAGTGGAACTAAATTGTTGTAATCAATTCTGCGGAAATGGAAGCCGTTGAGGATGGCGTCCTTTGCTCTAGATAAAATGGTGCATACCCAGCTTGTGGAAGCAAGTCTTGGTTTACATACTACAGTTTCTTAAGTTTTTTGTTTCCTTTACTTTTGCATTCATGTGCATTTTGGTATCCATTTTCCTTCCATTCTTTGTGATTTTGCATCTATGTTATTCCTCATTTCTTCTCAATTTGGATATGGTATTTGGTGCCTCTTAAGCATGGTTCAAAGTTGAAGTAACATTTGCAAGCTTGAGGAGTTTAATTTTTGTAACATTGTAGTTTGTTTTAGTAGAGTGGGGGATAATTTTGGACATGGAAGAAGGTAGGTTCAACATTAATTTTTCTTGGTGATTGAAGGCAAAGATGGACACATTAGAGCAACGAGATGAAAGCTTCATGAGCGATGTAGATATAGTGGAAGAGATCCAACCACTTATGTCTTCACAACAAAATTCAGCACATTATAGCTATGGACAAGGAGTAGAGGAGGAATTGGGATTTGAGGACTATATGGTACAATTTGAGTATGGGGTTAGAAGGAGGTATGAAAATTCAGCACCTACTTTACATGTGAACTCCTCTAGTATTGCAAATCAGCAAGAACATGGGGTATGTGAGAAGGGAAGAAGATTAAGTTTAACAAGTTCATCACTTTTAGTGTACCAAAGCACTTCTCAAGTTGAATTCAGCAATGAGGGAGGAGGTGCACACCAGTGTTGGTTTGTTATCACCATTTAGTCATACCAACCGGTTTAGGATAATCAAGATTCCTTAGAAACCCGGATGAGTAGGGTACATGATATTGCATTTTTCCCGTTTTCACAAATATAGTACTAATATGAATAATGTCATCAGCTGCAAATTCCAGATAATATAAGAATATGAATATCAGCACATGAGATACCAGACAATTATCAACTTAGGTAGGCTTTTTTTTAGCAACACATAGACATTGTAAATTTTTATCAAAAGCTCCGCAACCGGAGAGTACATTTCAAAGACACTTGTTCGTCCATGGGAATTGTATTGTTGAATCCTGCTCTACGTCATTCTAGCTACTGTAATCGCAACTGCCTACAACTGCCACGAATCCATTTGGCAAATTTGCAAACAACCTGCAACCGCAATCAAAGATCAAAGATAATCTCGGCATGCAATCCAACACCAAGTTGCGACAATTGCCACTTGCAATCCAACATCAAAGATAATCTGTACATTACTGAATAGCACCAAAGAGACACAATTGCGATGTGCAATCCAGCAACAAAGATAATCTGCACATGCCTCAAACAATCAATCTGCACATGCTATTCATCATCTTCAGTCTACTCTTCGAAGTAACCAGCCTCCTCGATCTCTGCTTCGAAATCATCAACCTGTTCCATCTCCTTCGCGAAATATTCTTTCACATCTTTGACCACCGGGGTGACATCACATTCATGCCGAGAATCATCTTCCTTGACCTTGTGCCTCTCTCGCTTGAATTACTTGACTCGGCTTCAGTTGGGTGACAAATCCAACACCGCAACTTCTGTGTCTCCCTCACATCGACAACCATGTCCTCCCCCTTCAGCGGTAGAAAGCCCACACTACGCTACTGCGA
The DNA here is from genome assembly GCA_014871385.1 of Ceratodon purpureus. NCBI lineage: Eukaryota > Viridiplantae > Streptophyta > Bryopsida > Pseudoditrichales > Ditrichaceae > Ceratodon > Ceratodon purpureus. Next base: position 14,454,286 of record CM026428.1, on the reverse strand, counting down.
TGGTAGGGTCTCCAAAACAAAGCATTCGCCTTCAATGCCAAATACGAAGCTCACCAAGCTGCTTCGGACTCAGCTGCAAAATCCTCCGAAATTTGGCGCAATACATCACAGATCCGCTGGACGCTCTCCAAGTCGATGCTATCACTAGGATCTGCAGTTTCAGCACACGAGGGTTGAATGAAAGACGACATTGTGCGGAAGCTCAATCACAACCCAAATCCCTAAACAAAGAACACAAACTCAGGTGCAGATGTTCATTTCCAAGCACAAAAACGCAGCACAAACAGAATTCAAAGATGGGTTACCCTTAAAAAACTGTTGCTGATCACTGGAGCTGCATTACAGTCCGCAACCACTCCGCAATCTTCAATTAGAGCCACTCCTCTCCACATTGAATCACATTCATTGGTGCATTAACAGGTAATCACATCGGCATATCCACAAAATCTATCATACTTGCTCTCACAAATGCAAGGCCAGTTCCAATAATTGTTTGCGGCACATGAAACCCGCACAATCTGGTACAAAGCGCAGTTTGTAGAAATGCACATACATGACACACTATGAATAAGCTTCGGGTTTCAATAACACATATACTCCGCATGTCGGATCTCTTGATACCCTATTGATATCCTTCCAGATACCCGCCGGGTCGCCTAATAACAGTTCAACACTGGTGCACACCACTTGGAGAGACCTCGGAAAGTTGTAAATATTCTCATACAAACTCAAGCAAGAAAAATGACAATTAAACAAATGCACAACTTAGAAGAGTAATGGATGCAATTACTGATGAGAAGGTGAAGTTGAATGCAGTAGTCCGTATGTTTGGAGTTCCTGCAACTTCACATAGAAACCATTTGTATAGAAAAACATTAGGGAAAATGAGAGGAGCCAAGCCAATATTGAAAAAGAAGAAGGAGAGGAAATGAATGGTTTATATGTTCAAAATTTAGGATTTAGACCACCCTTTAATCCCACGGAAATTGATGTTGAAGGTGGTCGAAGCTACACAAACTAAGGAGATTCCTTGGAGTGATGTGGGAGTCGTTGGAAGGAGCTGGCTGAGAAATTTTAAGCATAGGAACCTTAAACTAGCATCTAGGAAAAATGAGCTACTAGAGGTTATAAGAGCAAGGGAGCTGTATTCATCTACAGTGGCTACTCTTTATGAAAATTTGGATGATTTATACAATACCTTCAAGTATCGTTCTTCCCTTGACACAAATGGAGCTGTGATGAGAGTGTGGTACAAGCTGAGAGGAGTCGAAGAGCCACTGTCTCAATCGAAGTGCGCTGTAAATCTCTACACACCATAGAGTTAGATCAAAGAGAACACTTGTCAGTTTCTCTTGCACCAATGTTGATGAAGGCAAGACACCAAACTTCTACATTCTAAAGGGCACATATTTTTACAAGATTATGTCAAGAATTATGAAGAAGATGCAGTTATGGCAATGCAGCCCAATACATGATGACTAAATAGATGTTTCAATCATGGATATCACACTTTATTGAAACTTTGAAGAAAATAGCAAGTATAGACAAAGAAAATAGGGAGTTATTAATTTTGGATAGCCACAATTCAAATGTAATACTTGAGGTGCTTATATTAGCCATAAATTTTAGCCTAGACATAGTCACTCTATCAACAAACACATCATATGCACTACAACCATTAGATGTCTCTGTTTCAAGACATTCTAATCAACTTTTGGACAAATCAGAAATTCATAGACTCAAGAAAATAAGATGAATTTGGTGATATCATTTACCTTCAATCAAACGCATTAAGATGATAAAATTCAAACCTCATTCACCTTCACTCAAACATATTAAGCTGATAGATAGAGCACACAATACTTTGGCAAAATGTTGAAAACTACCACCGGTATGAGTTTAAAACTATGTACAATATAGTGATTTTGGAGCTAGTATTATTTTTTAACTATGTATAGTATATTAATTCTGGAGCCTAGAAACATGACTCACCATTCTGGCCAAAAGACCAACACCATTTAATAAAAAAAAACCACTGGCTTAAGACTAGGATGTGGAGGTTGATTAAAGACCAAATTATTGCAAAAGCATGGAATAAAATTAGAGGATTGAGATGGGATCAAATTGGAACTGTTTGTTTCATTGAGTTTATTTTTATTTTTTATTTTTATTTTTTTTTCATAGTCAAATAGTGAGTTTCATTAAACTTTGGCACTGCAGATCAACTGAATCCTTGCTTCTACTTGTAATCAACTTGGTTATGGGTGTATCTTCAGCTGCTATCCAAAACCATTCTTTCACTATTAATCTGGAATTCTCACACAATTTACATATTTACAGCCCTACATCATTATACCCCGATCTTGTAACATAGCATGGTTGTAGTCTTGGGGATAGTTGTCTTCTGTAATTCCCTCTTCTTCTTGCATTCCGGTTAATTGATGCAAGTTGTGATTGTAGTCTTGGAGGTATATTTCTTCTACTCCGTCTCCTCCTCCTTTTTGGATTTGTGTTGTTGTTATTGTTGGAGGCTCCAACTTGCATTGATTCGAGCTCCTTTGGACTCAAGTCAATCTCTTTGAGGCAAGGAGGATAGTTGTTGGTGAAAAAATTACCTTGAAGTACGGTGTTCTATTAAGAATGAAAATTGAAGTCAAGTTTGGTTCCTTAATGAATAATTTTTTCCTTTGAAATTCACTATTGACAATTGTCAAAAGCATTGCCATTGGATTATCCCGTTCCACCACCGTAGTAGCCCGTGCGCTGAATTTGACAAATGTTGGGGCCATTATGTAAAATTGGAACCCATTCACCCAAATTTTTTTAAGTCGAATGAGATGTACTGCAAGAATCATTTCCAACAAAATTGGGCCGGTATAAACTGTGGGTCCTACAACTGGCTGGTGTCTCTGACTAGGTAAAACTTCAATGTGGAATTTATCAAGGTGCCGTTCCAAGTTTTTTAGATCTGCCGGCAAATTTTCCGTCGTTGGAATGCATACTACACATTTGAATTGCTTCTGATCTGCCAACTAAATCAACCCTAATTTGGCTAAAGAGCTTTCATATACGAATAAAGTTTGAAGCCGCCGGTGCCGTTTGCCAAGGAAGTGTTCATCAAGTGCTTCTGAATTGGACGGCACTATAGTTTTACAAGGGAGGCACAATTGCCCCTCAGAGCCTCTATGCTTACGTTTACCACGCGACCGTGCCATGCTGATCAATTGTGTCGAAGGTTCGGCTCAGTCCCAAATAGAATAAATTAAATGATTCGATGCACCTGAAGATGGTTTTATACAATTTTATACAGTTGGCGGATCGTAGAAGCAAAACAGATCTCAAAACTCCAAACTTACAAAATAAAAAATTACAAGAGTGCTAACAACGTTGTAATTGTGCGTTGTGCAAGAGATAGGAGGGCCGAAGGAAAGACACATAATAGCATTGGAAATACAAGTGAGTACATCCATGCAAGAAGTAGGTATTATTTGTGGACGTTCCAAACCCACATGAAAGTAACTATGAGACTTGTGAACAATACGTGAAGATAAATCCAACTCTCCGGGAGGAAATACAAAGGGACATGAGGGGGACATTTTGCACTTCTTATATTTGTCTGAACTGATTCCAGCAAAGAAGAGGAAAAGACAACAACCGCTTTTGAATTACATCCATAGCAAGATTTAACATCGCAGGAATTCATAAAAGGACTAGAAGATATAAAAAGATGCAAATGCAGCTGTTCCAAATAAGAAAAAGGAAGAAAAGGAAGCCACTAAAGAACAAAAGAAGGATGTGAAGGAAAAACTACAAAAAGAGAAAGAATATGCTGCCCAAAGAGCACAAAAGCGACAAGAAAGAGCACTTCAAAAAGCTACAAAGAAAATACTTACTCGAAATTGGCGCGAAGGAGGGCGAGGAAGCATTGTAGCAAGTGGGGGCGGGGTGGAGGCTCTTGAGAATCTCGCAGGAGGTGGAGGCGGGGCAACATGGAGTGTGTACATAGGAGAGATTTGGCGACCAACCCTGGAGCCCTTCAATTGTAGATGCCTTAGAGTGGAAGGGCTCTGAGGCTTGACAACCACCTAACACCCCCCACCCTTTACTTCTACACCCTTTGTGGCTTCGTGACCACCTCCCAACCTCCTCTCCTTTGTAGTAAACGGATTCGAGGCAAAATTCAGCAACGGTGGATCCTTCCCTTGCACCCGTCCTCGTCTAGTGCCTTCCCGCCAATGGGGTGCGACCTATACCCTCGGTCTTCTTTCTGGGATATGCACGTCTTCTTTCCGCGACATGCACGTCCTCATATGCCCCTTTCAAACCTCAATTATCTGCAAGTGATGTAAGGTTTTCAAAGAATCTGCTACAACCCTCAACAAACACAACCACGGCCGTAAAGGGAGGAGCATAGGACTACAATGGAGAGGGAGCCCAGTGAAGGGGAGGAGCGAGACCTCAACGGATCCTTAGTAAAAGATGTGCAAGTGAGAAGGGCGGGGAAAGGTGCGTTTGCATTTTTTTTGGAGGGGGGGGGGGGGGGATGCTGAAGAAGGCTCTGAACGTTGGAAGTTTGAGTGGACGCGGCTTTGAGTGGACAAGATGTGAGGCAGAGGGGGCCACAAAAAAAGGGCCTGTAGATTTTGGATGGAAGGCCGCGGTGACGGGCTCAAGCTCGTTGACCTTGCTTTTGGCTTCTACTCTGGACGGTTTGGAGGATCCTAGAGCCCAACTTGGAATATTCTGCATCTCATGCTCTGGCTACCACTATGTCCGGGTTTATCTGACTTTCGTGACATGTGACAAGGGGGGGAGGGAGGTTGAGATCTTGTAGTTATTTTTGGACCACTACAACGATGGACACCTTTTAGGCATTTTTGAATCATGAAGCACCCTATTTTAAAATACTTTTGTAACATTTAGTGCACAATTTCCGGAGTCCAACCTCCCAAGAAAGATAGTACTCTATGCTCGGGCGGCCACTCTACAACTCCACACTTAAAATTTCTTAGGAAATTAAATACATACTCAAAAAATACTTTTTAATTTTTTTTTTGGCATGAATTTGTACTAGCTTTGTAGACCATCCAGAAATTCTAAATTTTTTTCAACACAGTTCTAAGTAAGCACACCTGAAATTCGGTCGATTGTGAGGACCCTTCCCTTAACTCCTTGTCTGTTCCAAGCCACTGCACACCCATAGATTTCAGCTCTGTAGCATATTTGAAGATTTCATCAAATCCCAAAAAAACACAACAGCGCAAAGCCTAACACAACAGTGCAAAGCCTGCATCAGTGCAATCCCTTAGAAAGGAAAGTTAGGCCTCTAACCCCACAACGGCACTCCTCAGCCGTGTCCGTGCCGTTGCTGCCCCCCCAAACGGACGCCCCAGATCGCCCCCCCGGCGACGGAACCCTAGGATGCCCCGCGCCACGCCACCCCGTAGATCCGCCCCTCGAAATCACCCCCTCTCCTAGATCTGCCCCGCAAAAGCCCGCGAACGCACCCCGGGAAATATGAATTTCCCTCCGTTTGGCGAGTTCCCGCCACCGCCCCCGAGGGGCGCCTTCCCCTTAGAGCGGCTGCGCGGCTTCCCATCGAGGCCACTCCCTCTCTCTCTCCCCCCTCTCCTGCCGCGCTCCCCCCCGAGCGCCATCTTCCTCCCCTCTCCCCCCTCCTGGTGCCCAATTCCCCCCTCGCTCTCGCCCTGGCTTCAAACGGCGCCGTTTTCTGTCCAGGTACGCGGTTTTGCCACTTGGGTTTCTGCAATGTCGGCGCTGAATGGCCTCTAGGGCTGCATCTGTGGTAGGGATTCGGGTTGGATTTGTGAATGTGGGCAAGGGTTTGGGAGCCTTGGGGTGCATTCTTCGTCTGGGTGTGATTTGGTGTGTTGGGTTTGTGGAAATTGTGTTTTGCATGTGAGATCTAGGGCATTTTGGGTAGTGTTGGGGTGGGGTTGTTTCCGTTTTTTGGGTTTGGGTGGGGTGTGAGATCTGGGGAGGTTGGGAAGAGGGAAATGCAGTTTGTGGGATTTGAGGGTGTGGTGGTTGGGAGATACGTGAATGGTGTGGGGGTTGAGGGGAGAGAGAGGGGGATTTGTTGTTGGTAGTGTATGCGGCGTTCGAGGGAGGGATTGTTGTTCTTGTGACGGTATTGTGGACGAGTTTAAGGTTTTCCATGTTTGGGATGTGAATGTGGAGATAAATGGTGATGGTGTTTGAGATCTGGGGAGGTTAATCGTTTTTAGGAGATTTTGAGTTGGGTTGAAGTGGCTCTGATATTTTGGGTGATGGTGCAGGGGTAGGATTTTCAGGAGAAGGAGACGTTGTGGACGGTTGGTGGTGTATTTGGGTTTGGCTGGTGAGAGATTTGGAGGCTAATAGGTGGAGTGGAGGGAGGTAGGTAAGGAGGTAGGGCAATGGCAGAAGATGGGATGAAACGGGAAGGGACGGAGCTCTTTGGGTTACCGCCGCGGAAGCGGTTCAAAGTGATGGAGCAGCAGCGGAAGAAGGAGATTCAAGAGGAGACGCCGGTAGTGGTGGACTCGCATTGCAATGACATCACGAATGTGATGCCGCTACACCGCGTTTCGCCGAAGAAATTGACCTCGCAGGGATTTCTGGTGCTGGAGAAGCAGAAGTACAAGCTTCAGCAGCAGAAATTGCAGGAGAATCTTGTACCGGCTATGCCCCCGTTGCCACCACGGCCCGTCGCTGTGAAGCGGAAGGAAGCACCTGCGCTGCTGCTACCTGCGCCGCCCACCAGTAGGCTCAAGTTCCAAGGAGAGAAGGTTCATTCTCCCTCTTCCAGTGCGTTCAAGAGCTGGGGCGGCCCTTCTCCCAATAAGATTGTTAAATCCGAAGCTGCTCCTGTGGTTCCGAAATCTAGTGAGAGCCCACGAGAAGCTCGGAAGGACCAAGAACATAAGCCGAAACGTCATCAACAAGAGAGTCTGAGTGCTACTGCTCATGTGGAGCAAGCGAAGACGTGGACGATGGCGAAGGGTACTACTTGCTCCATCAACAAAGCCCAAGAAGACGTTGAAATGCTGGTGTGCGAGACTCCTGCCTTGAGTTCGGACATGTGCAGCTCGGACGAGGACGTTGTCATTTCGACGAGCACAACATCATCGGTTCCCATGGAGGCACTGGATCTCAACGTCGCTGCTGAAGGCGACAATGAGTTCCAAATCGCAAGTGACGACAACATGGTGGAAGCACCTCAAGTCCCTGAGACTGTGACAATGCCGGCAATAGTACCTTCTGTTGTCATTGAAGATGTCATTCATGAAGGTCAAGATTTGGAGGATGTTGCTTCAGATCTTGTATGCCCTATGCCGTCGGAGGACATCCATATTGCCGACGTCTCCCCTGTTCCATTTGGGAACACGGCGACTGTAGACGAAACAGCACATGTCCACATTGCGCAATCGAATGAAGACGAGGAAATTGTTGAAATCGCTCAACAATTGGATGGATCATCACTGGACACCCATGTCGAGCAGACTGATTTCTCTGGAGCTCAGGAGTCGAGGGTGGTGGAAGCAAGCGAGACATTGATAGATATACTAGAAGTAGCGGAAGAGCCCAAACTAGACACGCAGGAGGCCCCTATCGTTGAAGAGCCAGAGGCTTGCTCTCCTCGGCTTGCAAGTCCACTTGCCATTGATTCTTCCACGGTCGCGTTGGCAGAGTGTCATATCGATTCTGAGACTTTGAACACTTTGAAGGCGTCAGACGATTCGGCAGTGGCTGTCCGCAATGAAGATGAAACTCTTTCGGGTCCATGTGACAAGGCAGACGATGAAACCTGTTCAGAAAGGAAGGGTGAGGAGGAAGTTGCCCTGCCGGTGATAGATGAAGCTGAGGTACATGATGCCGAAGAAACATTGGTGGTGGCCACTCCGAGGGATTCACTCGAGGTCACAGAAGGACGGAATGAACAAGTGACCGACATGGAGCAAGACGGATTACTTGCCGAAATCGACGAGCGGGCGGAAAAACTCTTCAAGCGAATGTTCGAAAAGGAGAGAGACACGGGGTGCGATGATGAGGAAGACGGGAGCGAGGCTCAATTTTTTTTTGCTTCCAATGGAGTGAACAATTTTAATAGTTTGGTGGTTGGCATGGAGGTTGACGGAGAACCTACGTCAAACTTTCAAAATTTAGACGAAGCATCAACACCTGAGCAAAAAAACGGTGACGGTCGAGTTGTTGATGCATCATCCTTAAAAAAGGATCACCAGATAGCTCTGGAAAGACCCACCGTGCATGTACCGAACAAGCCTCCTGAGGAGATGGCGTGCGAGATGCCGGAGAGCTCTTCCAGAGATTCTGAAGGGAACGAGGACTCTGTGTGCTCAGAGGATCAAGAGTCGGACAGTCCCATTGCAGCTCATGCGAGTATGAGGTCGCACCAAACAGTCTGCAAGTCTTCGAAAGAAGACAGTGATTGGGATCTGGAGGCGGAAGTCCCTAATTTCGGTCTGGGAAAGCGGAGTGGAGGGATGACTCAACGTGTGAAAGCACCTGGTCGATGGTCACAAAGCTCCGAAGGCAAAGCCATGAATCTTGATGAAGAGGCAGATGAGGAGGCAGACGAAGATGAAGAGGAAGGTGCCTGTGATGTATGTCGTAGTGCAGACGCCAAACCATCAGATCCCATCGTGTACTGCGATGGCTGTGATATTCCAGTTCATGCTGATTGTTATGGTAAACCCCTGAGTCATGGGATCCCAGAAGGAGATTGGTTCTGTGCACAATGCCAAAGCAAACGCCCCGATTCTCGAAACTGCTGCCTGTGCCCCAGATCTGGCGGTGTCATGAAAAAGACGACTGATGGGAATTGGGCTCATTTATCCTGCGCTGTCTTTGTACCCGAGGTAAGTTATTTTAATGTTTTCGAAATTCTGTCCAAAACACACCAACTTCGGCTCCAAACTCTGGTAGAGCATCGAACAGGTTTTCATTCTGTCTGAAATGGGTAATTGTTTTTCGCAGGTATTTTTTCGCAAGGCCAATGATATGGAAGGAATTGATACATCGCATGTTCCAAGCAAACGGTACCTTGCCAAATGTTGTGTGTGTAAATCACTGGGTGGTGCGTGCGTGGATTGCACAGAAATTGGCTGCAAGTCAAAGTTTCATGTTTCTTGCGCATTGAAAAAGGACCTTGCTATGGAGTTTCGGAATGGTCGAAGCGGTGCCATCGTTATTTCCTTCTGTCAAGAACACACGGCAGCTTGGGATGAGGTACCACACATGCTCTCTCATGCTGTGTTCGTGATAAGTGTTTGGTAGAAACTGTTGTAGCAGTCGATCAGTCTCCTGATGGCGCTCATTCAATTTGAGAAGAAGTTCCATTTGAGATGCCAAAATATTTTATGGATATTGAGCTGTTCGGCACCTTTGAGTATAGCATTGAATATATGTGAACCCGACTTCCCTATTTGTGCTCTACTGATGTCTATCGGTTGGTTGTTGCAGCAGCAGGAAAGAAAGGGACGTTCGAAGTACAAAATTGTTTCCCGTGAGCCTCAGAAGCCCAAAGTGTTTCAAAGGTCCAAATCAAGGTGACGATATAGGTCGGAGGATTAGGTCTGAATGTTCCATGATACTCTGGCTTCAGCTCTTCTGGCTTACGAAGAATTCTGTCAAGAGTTACTTGGTCACATTCTCTTATTTGACAAAACTGTAAAATAATTGTTAGGCAGGTTAGTACAAGGGTTTAGTCTTTCATTTTAGGCATTGAGACTTGAAATGTAATTATGGACCATTCCGGAATTGTATCAATTGAGTTCAGAGAATTTTAATGTTTTGCAACAAAATACACATGTGGAGCTCGTTCAATGTTTCTAACTGCAATAGCTGCCAAGAGCCATTGTTTTGGACGATTCTATGGAGCGTGCGCTGATATTTTCCCGCCTCAGAAGTTTGAACATTATGTATTTTATATGCAATTCTAGTGTCAGTCCGACCGTCAGAAGGCAATAGCATTACAGAGATGGTGGGAAAATAGGTAAACTTGGTATTTATGCTTCCACGATCAAACAATACCTCCTGGAAGCCATTCTGTGTGATTGCAGCAAGAACATTGAATCTTTTATCGCAGATCAATCTTTGAGATTCAGTTGTTTGATGTACTGCTCGAGTTGCTTCACAGTCTGATCAATGGAGCCCAATCTCTTTCTTAGAATTTTCAACGCACGATTGTAGAACTTAGAAGCCAGCGGCTTGTTCTTGAGTGCCACATGCACGTCGCCCAAATACTTCAGCGTCTGCATACTCACAATAGGTTGGATGTTACCTGCTGTTTCACAACATAGACTACCTACAGATGTCAAAAGAAGATCATCAAGTTTTCTAGTAGTTAACCTCTGCAACGATGACGCTGTTTCCGCCATACTCTTTTTTCTGAAGAGCTAGGAGCTCCTCAAAAGTTTTCCTAGCATTCTCCACCTCATTTCCATCATACATTGTGATCGCTTGCTGTTTTTTGAGCAGCATCAGAATTGGGTCCGATTCACCATCCGGCCGAGCAATACCCGAACAATACCCTAAACCCCTATCAAGCGCATTTTTTGAATAGGAGTATTGCTGTCATTCCAGCACAAGAAACCCATTCACTTAGGCACGTTAAGCATCTTCTTCTTATCTTAGCATCCGTTGATCCAGACGACCAATCTACTTCATGAAACACCATGGTAACAGATTCAGCTAACCTTGGCTTTGTGGTAAGTGGCGCCAAGTTCATAGCACATTTGTGCTATTTTCGCCTTGTTGGGCTTGGATGCACTCTCAAGGCAGGCGACAGCCTTCTCGTATATCACTGCTGCTTCATTATCATTGCCCATCTTGCTTCGAGTCTGCTTCCAGAAAACGTAGAATTTGTACCCAAGTTTCCTCTCAAGGATTGATGTGATGGAAAGGAAATGGTTTCACAAACAGGAACATAAACACCAAATGCACATCCACTCTTCGAAAAAAGATAAGGTTCATGAAGGAAAACCCCTAAACCTTTGCAGCATGGCCGAACATGTCGCCCATTCTGGCATCCTTGGTCGACCCTAAACCCCCGTAAAATGCAGTGGCCTTTCCACCACCTGCTATTTTGGAGTAGGCCTGCACTCCAGATAACAAAATTCGAAATGACTTGTCTGAAAGTAAGTTAACATCTCCCGGACATGGTTATTCAATTTAAGGAGGTGTGCTAGATCGATTAATTCACATGCGAAGGCTCACCGTTGCATACTCATCCATGGCTTTTTCGTAGTCATCAGGCTCTTGCTTTTTCTTGGCATTCACGTCGACGGACGTATCCTTCTTTGCCGTGGTTGCCTTGTACAACGCCCGGCTGTCTCCAAGCAGCACATAGAAGTCACCAAAGCCCTCGTGAATTCGAAAATTTGAGTCATGCTGCCGCGTTGTTATGCGGCCATGCAACCCAACCATCAGATCATCAACACAGACTAACCTCTCTGTCTCGAAAGACAGTGGATTCAGTGTTTTTAATCTTAACTCAATTTACTGAAGACTTCCTCTATTTTATCAAATCAATCACTTATCTTCAAAGCATGTCAAGAGTGACTATGGGTAGAAGGTGTACGTCTGGACCGTTCAGCTCATGGTTTACCACCAAAGCCCTTTGCAGGAAATTCACGCACTTGGGATCACTGCCTGTTCAAGCGTACACATGGCAAGGCAAGCTGCTAATATCTCAGTATATAGTCTCAATTTAAGCTAGTAATTGAAGTACTTGAAGGATAGTTTTTGATATGGATTCTAGTTAGATTTGTACGTTGAATCATGGCTCTGGCGATGGCCATCATGCACGAGACAGTGAAGTTATTGTTCTCGCCTTCGCCTGTTTTGCGAGGGTCCACTCTTTCTAACGCCTTCATCAGCATTGCAATGACGCTTTATCAAGGAGTAATTCACCCTTAAAATATGCAGAGTTAAGCCATCAACAGCATCAGTGAAGTCATTTCGATTAAATTATAGCTTAATGCATGCCAAATAGTCACAGGGTTAACACACTACCTTTGTAGCAACTTTTGCATCTCATTGAAAAAGCTGAACGAAACTCGGAACTGAGAGAACTGTGAAGATGGAAATTACCTTCTGGGCATGGTAAAGAGACTGATCCCCAAGCCCCTGCAAAGTTAAGCAACACAATATGGCATCCACTGGGGACGATGAGTATGAGACATCCTGAGCGAATTTGCATACCATATATAGCTTGTATGTAGAGGTAAATTGGGTGAAGAATCTTAGTACCAATTTAATGTAAGTTTGATCGTGAGTGTTCAATTTAATCTAGAGATTTACCATTTCGTAGTAGATGACGCTGAGATTGTAGTGCGCTTGTGCCATCATGACTTCTTTATCTTTAGTGTTCGGCTCTTCGTAACACAGCTTTGCCAATGCCAGTTGCTGTCCTACAAGCTCAATTCTTCAGTTGCGTATCTCATAATGCAGTATACAGTTCCTAAATTTCATAATTTGGATATTGCTTGTACAGCGTCACACATGTGTTATTACGAAATTAAGCATTGCATGCACACGATCCACAGCTTCATTTTCAAACTGCTTAAGTTTCTTGATTAGCAAGCACATGACATGGAGTGGCTTGGAATTACGGAAGAGTGAAGTTTAATTTTCGACCTTTACTGATCAAATGAGATAGATAGTTCGCATTAAGTGTAACGTGCTGATTGAACTGGTAACAATTGTTTGTTCAGACACTGGCCCATGGTTTGAAGGATTTGGAGAGTAGGGAAGAGAAGCACTTGCCTGCATTCCCAGGAAGAGAGCTTTCTCAAGATCACCATCAGCAAAGCTCGAGGCTCCCTCACCTTCAACTTGTTTCAGGCGTACACCGGGCTCTTTAAAAGAGCCCATTTCTCCGGCCAACTCTTTATCTGCAAATGTCTTGTCTCCCATGGTGCCTCCCACCAATTCCTGTCACCCTTAAATCATACAAATAGGATTGATCAGAGTGCTTCTACGTGGTTGATCTACAATGTAGCTGCCATTTAATGTTTTTCTTGAGTTTCTCCAATCAATTCGTCTTTCACCGGCATCTATGTTTGATGAGCCATCTGAAATGTGTTGCAAGCGTAAATTTCTTTTGGACAGTGCTGATAACTGGTTGGCCTCACTTTGCAGAGGCCATAGATTCAGCACTGGCCAACACAAAGGCTCAATGTTCAGCAATGTGGGTCTTGTATGGTGAAGAGGCAATCCAGAGAATTATGAAAGGGAGCTTAAACCCTTCGGAGATGAGAATTGGTGGATCCATAACGATGAACAGGAATGGACAAGGGCAAGTGACGATTGACTTCTGAGATTTCCAAACGCTTGGACAACCTGAGCAGTCCTTTCATGTAGAAGCAAATTACATATGCAATATAGTTAGCCAAGTCTTACTGTGATGTCCATTCATACTTAGAGATAAGAACAGTGAATGAAACCTTGCATTCACATTAGATTCATTTCTTCACACTCCAATTACACCACTGAGTAGCAGTACCATTTCCATCTGGACTTTCACCACTCTAGTATTGGGTGATCACATGTAACTTGTGAAGTGCCTGTAGAGGATTTTGGTTATGTACTTTGAGAACTATGACAAGGGATTGGTTTGATTGGGATGATGAGTCTAAATGGGCACAAGGTGTTTGGAATATCCACATGCTGTAAGTTTCTTGTGGGAGACGCGCGCAGAGCTTTTCTATCAGCTTGGACAAGTACTCTCGAATCTGGTTTTTGGGAAGCCACAACATGTTTTGTACTGTCCTTGAAGCTGGGGGAACACCTTAAATTGCAGCTACTGGAACTGAATGTATCAAGGTGTTGCATGCAGCTTCTGTGAGGTTCTCATAAGCTCCCAGTTCAAAAAGAAACCAAAACAGTTTGAGATTTCTTGCATGCCAATTAGAGCATCTCAATCACTGAGGCCCCATGGGCCCCATTTCCCATGACTTAGGGAGCAACTGTTCAATTAGCAACAACATTAATTCCAAAGACTTTCCTGAATTGCCATCTGGGTAGTAGTGTCTCTCATGGATTTTTCGGCAAAGGGCTTGCCAGGAATCACTGTATGTGGGGTTGAACAAAACAGAAGCAGGTTTTCTCAACAGATGTACGGAAAATTTCACGTGGGCTTTTGAAGATTGTTATTTTCCTCTTCTCTTTGGCAGTGAACACTGAGCACCTAAACAACAGCAGTGCAGAATTACCTGCATGCCCTCTCTAACATACATACAAGGTCACCCCAATCATGCAGATAATTTCGCACAGTAGCACCTCACACTTGAAACTAGACTTGTAACTAACCAAGTTCTGGCAGTTTTTCGTCATACAGCAGCTGCAGCAACATTACTGTACCTCCAAAATTTGTCATGAAAAACTGTGAAATCTTATCATCCTTGTTCCTATACTTGCTCCATTATCAACAAAAACTTAATCACATCCTAATGGTGATCCAGTGAGTGGCAAAGGTCTCCTCAAAATTTCATGATCAGAAAAAGGGGAAGTAACCTGAAAATCAATCTCTCAATCTACTCGAGTTGCTGACCAGGTAAGGCCCTGAATAAAATCTAAATACATGCATTTGCAACAACTTACCAGGTGACTATGATGGAGGAAAGCATTTCCGTCAGGAACCTGTTGCAGTATCCTGTGAAAGAGCCTATGCCCAACTCCACAGTGCACAATTCAGTTACCTGGGTACTTGACTATGAAATGGGGTGTCATTGGAATGGTGGTAGTAAATTGGTGGATGATGTGCACAAGAATGGGTTAGTCTACTTACAAATATAGAGATCTGTAAGAATTGATTTCAATAATTCATTAAAAAATCATAATTAGTTTTTTTTTAATTATTAAAAAAAAGATTCTTCACATGAAACATAAAATTCATTACGTACGAGAATCTTAGAAAACGACGAGACTAGAAATGGGCCCAAAAAGCCCTAGCCAAGCAAGACTGTGACGAGTAATTAGAGAAAATTACAACCTCTCAACTTCTAAGAGGAACTAACCTCCAAGCAATAAATCTCGTCCTCGTCTTAATGACATGGCGCGCCTTCTCACTCTTCATCTCGTTGTTGTCTTTGATTTTAATAAATTTGAGTTTTTTTGGAATCAAGGATCCCAAATTAACAAAATACTAATAAGGGATTTTTTGCCTCCACCAATGAGAACCTTGCTTAGGGACCCCTCGTCATTAAAAGAAGGGCAAGGTTATTGTTGAGGGAACTAACCTACCTTGCATGTGAATGTTGTTAGTTAATCACCTAATTTACCTACTTGACTAAAAATTTGGATTTAAGCTTCTCACTCTAAATTCTGTCTGCACATTTTTCTTGCGCAACAATTATTCTTGCAAGGTTGCTGCATGGCATAAACTAAAGGGAATAGCATTCTGTACCTTATGATTTAATATAGATTTTCTTGCCATTTTTGAGTATCTCTGGAGACTACGGTTCTACAGTCCTAAAGTAGATGTAATGCGAGGTGGCCGGCCAGGTAGAATGCCCCTTGGTGCCATTTTAATATTTTTAATTAATTTTAAAAATTGAAGCAAGCATGTTGAGCTAAAAGGTCCCAATTCGCATTCCCACATCAATCACTGCTTTCCAAGTTTCCAGAGGACATACCTCAATGTTTGTGCCTCTGCATCAAAACTGTAGTTCAGAAATACCTCAAAAATAGGCCAGGCATAACTGATAACAACAGTCAGCCTTGCTTCTTCCTGGCTCTCAGTCAGTTTAACTCCGGACTTCCAAACTGAGTCAATGTTATGATTTTTTTGCATTCTAAGGGCCGGTTTATACTTGGGGCTGGGTTGAGGGTTAGTCCAAACTCTTCAAATTTCAATCAATAGGATTACTCAATTTTTCCAAATCGGGCCCAAGGGCTTTATACTAGGGTTGGACCAGAACTTAAATTCATTCTATGTGGTATCCTACGTGGTACTATGTTGGTGCCAAAATGTTTGGGCCTTATTGCTGCAATTTGGACAAGGTTCCCCTAGCCCGAACTCCCAACTTGGGCCAAAACTCTGGGCCCGATTGGAAATTGAATTAATAAGCAATATGGTTCACCTTCCGGCCAGCCTCGAACGGCGTGTAAAGTGGGCCTAAAATTGGAGTATGGTAGCTTTGTTGTAATCCTAAAAAAAATGCCAAGAAAAAATCACTTATGGATTGTATGTACTTGCTTAGTTCAAGAACCACTTTTAAGGAACAATTTGACATTCAATAACAATATAAAACTACTTCATTCTTATGGTGGAGCATCTTGGTATAACAATAATCAATGTGTTGTTTCTATAATTCTATTTTTAATATTGCTCATCATTAGGAAAGGTTTAGCATTTGGATAATGGATTATTTGATGGAAATAACAAACTATATTTGTTTTCTTTTTTAATAGTTTGTTCTCCAAGGATTCTTAATATTTCTTATCATTGTTTCATTTGGAAATAAGAGCATCTTGCCACATTACTCCATTCCTCTTAAATCCATTCATGAACGGCAGACTTCTCCACCAAAGTGTAAAGCGGCCCTCAGTTTCATGACATCTCTAGACCTCCCCAAAAATTGGCCTCAGCTCCACTCCAAGAACCGCTCAAAGTCTTACAGGAATTTTCACTTCTAGCTTCTTAGGAAGGCATCAGAGAAAAGGGAATCTTTTGGGCTCTGGCAGGCGCAAGTCCAAAGACGGCGCTCTGCTCCCACCCCAAACACTCCCCCCAAGAAAGCTTCCAAACACCTACTCTTTTTCATCTTCCGCTTCTATCCCAACTTTTCCTCTCTAACTTATTGCCGTCATAACAGAATGTGCATACATGTAGGCTTCATGAATCATCATAGCCCATAAAAGGCCGCAACTGAGGAGGCTGTGCCTGTGCCTGTGAGCGGGCTGTGTGCAAACTAGTCAGTGGCAGGTACCCTTTTGGCAACAGGAGCTTGACAGAATCTTCAGTTTGTTTGGTGGTGAGCTGGGCCACTGCCTTTTGCGACCTTGGGAATGAGCTATGGTAGGTGCCCCATCCATGTGCACATCCACTGTAAAAGCCTTACATACAGTTTTTTCCTTCTATGCTTGGATCCTGGTGCATTGCTCTGAGAGGTAGTCATGATTTCTGCCTGCCAGTTTGCGAGCTGCAAATTTATGGACTCGTTTATGTACATGTTAAATCTTTGAATTTTCTTGATTTGGAATCGGGGTAGGGGAAGAAATCAGTTGTTTGAAGTTTGAAGGAGTTGGCCAAGTCAACTCTGATTGGTGTGCAAGTTCCAAGTGATAAATGATTAGAGTTGTTTGTAAAGATATCTGGTGTGTGATTTAGATATCATGAATTTTGATTAATCTGTAACAGATCGAAGTTTTTATTTTATCACTGAAGGAACAGTTATAGTTTAGAAGACATAAGGTTAAGCCACCCATAACCAATCAATTAAGGATTTTAGCATATGATATCAAGGTATATAATTTATTTAGGATTTTTCATGTGTGCATAGGTAAAGTCCTTGTTGAATTCAAAAAGTTATGTGATTTTATTTCCACTATCCAAATAATTATAATTATTTGAAGTAAAAAGTTGCTCGTAACCGACAACCGATCTGTAATAAACCTTCCAACATGTTTGCCACCAACTCTCAAACAACTTCAATAATAAAGACAAAAGAGAGAAAAAAACTATACAAACTACAAAGATCAAAATATATTGTCTAAGGTTCACCATCCAACCATAGAGAAGTGATCACAGAAGAAGTGTCTTACCTTCTCACCCCCAAGCCTTTATATAC
The DNA here is from genome assembly GCA_014871385.1 of Ceratodon purpureus. Classification (NCBI taxonomy): domain Eukaryota; kingdom Viridiplantae; phylum Streptophyta; class Bryopsida; order Pseudoditrichales; family Ditrichaceae; genus Ceratodon; species Ceratodon purpureus. The sequence continues at coordinate 14,436,467 of CM026428.1, read as the reverse complement.
TAGTTCCTTCTAAAAAGAACTAGAGTCTATCTCAGAGTATGTCTCAGAGTCTATCTTATTCATAGATCTTTCTAGATCATTCTATGTCATTTACTCCTATATCTGGAGTAAAGATAATCCATAGATCATTCTAGATCCTTCTATTTCTTTAACTTAGAGACTCTTTTAGATCTTTTTATCGTCTTTACTCGTATATCCAGAGTAAAGATAATTCATAACCATCAGTAGTTTAATTCTAGTGCACCTCCTCTTGAGTTGTCTAACTCTTATCCACATGTTCCCAATGTGCAGCGGTCTGACTCCAATGCACTAAATATGGAGTTGTCTAACTCCAATGCACATGTTTTCAATCTGGAGTTGTCTGACTCCAATCCATCCATCTTCAATTGGGAATTGTCTAACTATTTTCATCCTCTGCTTACACACGGCCACATGTGATTAGAAGATTTCATTCATCCATCTATCATCATAGTTACCTTACACAATCTATAGTGTGCTATATAATCGCTCACTGTATCACTAGTACAAATCCCGTCCAAAAACCTCTTACGGTAATGACATGCTGTCCAAAGTTTGTCATCAATGACTTAATAAATGACAGATGATGTTGTCCAAGGGACTGTAAGTCCAGACCTGGGACGTGTCATCTTCCCCGAATTTCCTCAGTGGGGACCGCAAGGTGATGAGGAAAAGTGTTTTACCGCCTTCAGCTTTCGTTGATTTCCATGTCTCCGGACTGTACATGGTTTAGGGCGTTGTTTTACATGTTCACCTGGGCTTTTCGAATCTCTACATTTTTTTGGTTGATTACGGTTGACGATCTACAGCTACTGATGCGTAGTTTCCTGTGACCTTCGCATTTAGGAATGATGATCTCTCATATTGAACATTTGAACAATTTCTTAAACAATCTATGTGACATATAGATTAACTGAGTCGCAGATGTACACTGTATGGAAACGCGTCATTGTTCGATGATATACTCAGCAGTGACATAGCAGAGATGTTCGTCTGTGTATAATGAAAGATGTTCAAAATCCGAGCAAAGATTGCGGATTCTCCTCTGTCTCGTATCATACAACACTAATTACAATTTATTCATCATATGGAGCTTCGGATAGATTTGATTGCTTTACATAAATGACCCACGAAATATGTATGCTTCGCAACTGAAGTTGCACTGATCATGCGGAGAAACTGATCGAACAGGATGTGCATGTTAAGAAAGAAAACAAAATTAGAGTAATACTGTAAAGCACTTTTACAAAAAAAAATAGAACAAACAAACCCAACATGATCCCATTAACTGAAAATCTAACAAAAAGACGTAGACCATCATTACAATGTTAACTAATGAACTCACTTACAGAATCATGTATTGTCTAAATAAATTAAAGAACACAATAGCGGATTAATCATTGCAACATTCGGCCTGAATGCAAATTAAAAAAAAAGAAACAGACATTACAGGTTATAACTTTACTCAATCACGCTTTTCGAGATATATAAATCACCATGATTATACAATTCGTAAGGAACATATCCATGGAAAAAGCTGCCACTCACAGTTTCATTCAGGATTCATAAGAGAAATCGGACGCACACTCTAATGCTGCCGGACTTGCCTCCCATTGTCACAAAAAAATACTTTATTTCTCCAACGAAACCTCCTGGGTGAATACAGTCTTCGACTTTCTAACCTCTCCTATACAGAAACTCCCCATAAGTTATTCAGGTGTTGTATACATTAAAAAAATATGTGAACCAGCTATATGTACAATTCCGTAACCTCTTAAGCTCCGTTCTACTGACAAGTACACATAGTCTGCATGGAAATATGTCGTTCGACATGTGACTATTAAACTAAACTACCAGATCACTCAGACTAGGATGATAGAATGTGCGAGTGCAACCTAGCGTTACTTTGCATGCATATCTCTTTGCCCTGACTCGTTATAAAACTGGAATCCCTCAAAACATATACCATGTAGCAAATCACAACCTCTTGATTCTGTCATGCGAGACGACTGTAGTGATGGACGAGTTAGTTGAGTGTGTGAGGAGACTTGCGACCGCAGAGATGAACACTCTGATCATTACACTGGACATTCAGGTTTTGAAGGCCGAGCTAAACTCGATAGACGTACCTGCACTTAGGGAGGCTTTGATAGACGCGCAGGAAGCGTATGAGAGTGAGCTGGATGTCCTCGCCAATATTCTTCAACTGTTCACTCCCGCGCGTCCAAGGCGTGGATTGACCGATGTTGACAGGAGAGTGGGTAGGCACCTGAGAGATGTAATGAACGCGAAGGAGGAGAAGGAAGGAGCGACAAAACGTTGGTGGCGTGGAACACGAAGGGCTCAAAGTTTACAAAACCAGATCAGAGTTGCGGAGGTAGAGCTTGTTAGTCTTGAAGCAGTGGAACAACTCACTAGGGAAGACTGTTATGCGCCAATTGTGGACTTGGCACGTGGTTGGACAGGTTCTAAGGCAGTTCGTAGAAATTCTCGATAGAAACTCCCTCTGTAACAACTTCACAGTAAGTACAATGTGAGTAATTTTGAGCTTAAACTATACCATCTAAGCAATCAATATGCGAATGTTATCAGGCTGTTTTTCCAGAAGCACTATGTTTACTGAATCGTTACTCAATCCCTATTTTCAGTAAAGAAAACATGCATCAGCTTCAACTCATCCAATTCTTTTCATTGTGAACTGTTTTGGTTAAAAGGTTCGTCATTCTGTATTACAGAGCATTGTGTTTAGGATAGTATGGATTCAGTTCTATAGGTACATGGCGTTTGATCCTAAACTCCTACTTGGCAAACACTTTTTGGGCAGAGTCCTGTTTTCTTCACCAAGTCACCAGCATCAACATCAAAATAATGTAACTACTTTAAAATAGATGGTTCATGAATGCGTTACCGAAAATTCATATATCTCTTGGTTCCGCCTGCCCTCCTTCGTGTATGAAGCTTGAAATCTCCAGTGACGACTGTATCATTAACTTCTCATCAAGCACTTCCTCTTCCCCCTTCTCGCCTTCTCCCAGTGTAATAGCCTTCTCAGTAGACATATCCAAACTACAAGATTCTTCTTTCTCAGCGCCGTTTGTACTACCCCCCAACTCCATTACTTCCAACATTTGTCTGAATCAAATCAAAAACCGACCCATCAGGATAATACTCAAAGACCACTGTATTCAAGACAATACACCTCGGTAACTATGTTACAATGTAAACGAATTGAAATAGTCTTTACAACAAGAGGCAGCTCTGAATTGACTGTGCTGAATGTTCACTTAGTACTGAAAAAACAAGCAACATACATCGACTACAAAAAGTTTTTAATTCCATCTACTCTTCGAAGACTTGTACAAACGAGAGTTACCAAACAAAATTTACACTTCACATGCACCTTCTCGACTGACTGCCTAAGGTTCAAGGTAATGTACCCTGCCATACATTTAGCATGCAGTAATTATGATTTCATCAGAAAACGCTTAAAATTTCACAATACACGCAGAATATGCACAAGTGAATTTCATTCCCAGATAAAATGATGATACAGTGATAGTTTGAAGCTCAGCGATGCTACTGTGGCAGCGGTGAGCAGTGAGCAGTGAGCAGAGAGCAGAGAATTTCACCGCCGGGGTTCAAAAGTGAGCAGAAATTTTCGCCGCCGGGGTTGAAAAAATGACCGCCGGGATCGGTAATGTGGAGCCTATTACCGTGGAAATTTGGCGTGGTACCTTCATTATATAATATTTTTAATACAAAAATGTTAATGTCGGTAAGGTTGAGCTGTCTAGTCAAAGCTAGCATACTAGCATCACGGTCTACTCTTACTCCTCCGATCTCTCTTGGTTTAGGAAGGTGAATGGGTCGGGTGAGGCACTACGCTCAGACTCCCAAACAACATCCTGTAAGTCTGTAATATCCACAGCGGCCGACGACCCGGGGTTCCCATCGAAGATCACATGAGCAGGCGTGAAGGTCGAACTAGGACGAGGAATGTAGTACTGGAAAAGCTCTGGCTCCACGCTGGTTATTCCAGTAAGGAACTCGATGCGCCTGAGCGAGCGCACGTCGTCCTCTGTCCAGTCTATCAGGGCTCGATTGGATCGAAGGACTCGATTCATCTGCTCAACCTCAGAAAATACATCAACCTGTTTGCCTACCCGCCGGTCTTTGTCCTCGTACGTCACCCTCCATATATATTCACGCAACTCCCAATTGTGCCATGGCAAATCGTCCTGCAGTAACATTGTGACACAGGAGTCATACGAATCACGCCACATATGTTTAATATTCAGAGGTCTGTCTAAAGATGGCGAAACCGAAATAACACCGATGCAATGCCGATGGTTCAACAAAGCATTTCATGAGAAATGAGCAGGCCAATCCAGTTTCAAACAAAGGGAGGTGAAAGAAAAGGAGTAAACCTGTAGCATTTCAGAGTCTGCTGGCATCGATGACTTGATCTCCACTCTTCGAGTTGGAGAGGTTTGGTCCGTGACGTGGGTCGGAGCAAGCGCTCTGGGCAGAGCGGATGAGTCCATGACTGCAATGCACGCAAAGGAATCAAAGAGTAATAGCAAACACCTTCGTAAAAGTGAGAGGTTCCCTAATATTTCGCAGAGATTACAAATGAACGATCCATTGCGCTTACAAATGGAACAGTCGAAAAGATAGTCCCTGGGTGATACGTTTAGGATGAGAGCTCGCTTTACTATCTTCACATCATCTCAGAGTAAATGTCTTCTGTTACCAAAACAATGAGGAATGACGGCGATGTCTTGGGATGTGGACCACATGTCTTTCCCATTGGTTTGTCAGGATACTCCATATTTCACAAGGGACAAGTAATTACACACTGAATGAGAATGGCATGCGTGATAAAGCAGTGCTCCAACGGAGCTAATCATTTGCACGTCGGGAGTAAATTCATCTAGTAGAGTTAAGGGGCAATGTAGGCAATGTAGGCAATCTATGGCAATGTAGGCACCGTAATAATCAAAAGAAGTAATTGAGATACATGAAGATCATTCATTAGCCGCCATGTATGAGTACCTGCCATGCCGGTGCCGTCATAGTGCATTAATTTTGGCTTGAAACCCTGAACTAAACGGTCTATCCCTGATGTTGTAATTTACTTAAATGTCTATGTCGGATCCGACAGCCTAAAATTGTAGTAATTGGTTAGTGTAGTACCTGGCATAAAGAAGCCAGAATTAGGGCAGGCTTCCAAGGATGAGGGAAGATATCAAGAGAGCAGTCAACAGATTCACCTTATATGTGTCTGGGATAACGTTTTATTCCGCATTTTGCATTTGTCATTTGTTAATTTCAAGGATTTCTTCCGCATTTTGCACTTGTCGTTTGTAAGTTTCTACAGAGCAGGATGGACTTTGCGGTGATTACGGACCTCTTTAGTCAGAGTTGGGTCACTCCTGAATCTGCGATGGCAGAGTTGTTTCCCGACCTCATGCCGGAGTTGCACCCACATTACACTCAGAGCTCAGAGTGGAGTTATGACTATATGACGCTTTTGGAGAACTTGCGCCAGAGAGGTGACCAGTGGGAGCGACTGATAGATTCCATGCCCGCATGGTGTGCGTATGTAGTGGCATTCAAGGAGTCGCGAGATGTGAGGAAGCGGAAAGATGAGTGGGGTACTGGTATGGTTCATGCGTACTGGGCTGAGGCACTTGTACTGTTTATGACCGATCGGATTATCCCGTTTGAGATCGACGAGAGTCTTGTCAACACGGAGCTCTGTGAGTTATCGCTGCAGCAGAAGGTCATGCTGCGTGACCACCTTCGGAACAGCTACGAGATGGAGGTAATGGGTCCACCTCCTGGCTACAGCATGTGTTCATCCTCTTCTTCCGGACCTGGGTCGTCGTCAAAGGAGAGAAAGGTATTTCCTAAATACTGGGCACCACGGGCAGTCTATTGTGGATACTTGAAGCTGCCAATACGTCCTAAGGCGCACCTGAATGCCGTACTCGGGAAAGGGTCAGCAAAGTGAAGGTAAACATCACGGCCTGGTCGAAATAGTTTTGCATGAAGAAGTTTTATGTAGTTTGAACTCATGTTTTGCGCAGTGAGTTATGTTCTAAAATTTTGAGGATTGTTCTTCGGTTAGGTATTGCTTTCAAAGTAATTCAGAGTCCTCAAAGTGTTGTAGGATGAACTCTGCCAGTTGAACTTATGTTCTTTTTATGTCATGCTGTAGAGTGTCTTCGAAAGCAATGACATGTAATAAGGTTGGCTGTTTTCAGGGGTCCACGAGGAGGCGAAATTCAGAATTTTATCAGAGTTATATGTATTAGTCCGGAGCGGGAGTAGTTTAACGACACTGAAGTTAGAAGCGTAGCATCCTGTGCCAAGCTATAACTAGTTCGTATGTGCATAAAGACTTCCAGGATTAAAATCTGCAAGGTGTGTGTAGTTTTGTTTCGTATGTGCATAAAGACTTCCAGGATTAAAATGTGCAAGGTGTGTGTAGTTTTGTCTAGGATTCAGAATCCATCGTTTTCATCAGGATGGTTAATTTAGAAACTTATATAATAAGGACCTAGAATTCTCCATGCGTCGACGATGAGATATCATCCATGACATTTGAAGCATAACCACAGTTGGGTTTCAGAAATTGTTACCATCACTGGATGTTGTAATCTCATCTTCCGAATGAGCATTGATATCCATTCTGTAGGATCATACCCGCGGACTGTATCTGTTACCCGCGTACGGACGAGGCAACTCAACTTGCGAATGAACATTGATATCCATTCTGTAGGTTCATACCCATGGACTGTACCTGTTACCCGCGTACCAACGAGGCAAGCGAATGTCAATCTCTCGACCCCGGCCGTCTTGCTAGAACTGCAAAACTGATTGTCGGATCCGACAGCCGATTTCCGAGAGGAAGGCAATCCAGCGACCCCCGTTGCGCGCATGGTTGTACTCCTACTACTATCATCTTTACTCGCTTACTTCTGACTACTTGATTGTTTGCACGTCTTGAATAGAAATCATCGCGTTCGTCAAAGTTCGTCTAGTTAGTGGATCTTACAACGGTGATGAGTCCTTTTGCTTTAAAGTTCTATTATTATCATCGAGATTTTGCTCAGCGCAGTGGGACCAAGCTCTTCCTTCATGATGCATCATTAGCTCTTAGGTACTTATTCTGGAGAATCTAAATCTAGCATGTACTATTTGAAAGCTTACTTCATATGTATTAAAGCTTGCTTCATAGCACGTAATCCACGGAATGCAAAAATATGTTAAAAGCCGATATATTTATTTACAAATAACTTATGTTGGTATACATTCAAAACTGTTCGAAGGGCTCTAAGTGCTTAACAGAAGCATCATCTCGTAGAGCCGAGAAATACGTATGCGATTGAATGTCAGATAACTAGAGAAGCCCACATCTACATATCCGAATCTTCGTCGTCGTCGCTGAGAAGTACGAGTGGGATACCAGGACCATCTACCGCATCGTAAACCTCTTCTCCAGCGTACTCTAAACAATCCGAGTCTTCATCCACAAATGGGTAACAACCATCCTCCGGGTAGAATTCTCGCCCGTCGCCTCCAGCAGCGACGTCGTCCATCCACTTCTGGACCCACTCGGGGAGACCATCGTCAGAACTCTTCACTTCAAAGCAAATAGAGCGCCCGTGACCTTCAACACACATCACGTGCATACGGTCGTTGGTTGGCGATTTAGATTCGCCACAGTGGTCAGAGTGCTCCTCGGGTGGAGTTGGAGGCAAACTGTTCGGGACCGGGACTTCGAGCACTGGTGGGCTACACATTCTGAGACAGGCGCAAGCACCGAGGGAAGGGCAAGTCTTGCAGTCCATTGCAGCATTCGAGGAACATCTAGCCATCTGCAAAATCAAAAGAGCACGATGAGTAGGCACACACAAATTCAATCAAACAAAAGTTTCAAGCATATTTACAAACGCAAGGCCGGGAGATGCTTCATCGGCCCTGTCGAGCCTCGGCCCCCCACCACCATAGCCGCAACATTGAATCACACACACTAGCAAATGAGCAGAGGCGAGGCCGGGAGGGGCTCCATCGGCCCTCTCGAGCCTCGGCCCCCGACCACCATAGCCGCAACATTGAAGCACACACACTAGCAATTGAGTAGAGGCGAGGCCGGGAGGGGCTTCATCGGCCCTCTCGAGCCTCGGCCCCCACCACCATAGCCGCAACATTGAATCACACACACTAGCAAATGAGCAGAGGCGAGGCCGGGAGGGGCTTCATCAGCCCTCTCGAGCCTCGGCCCCCACCACCATAGCCGCAACATTGAATCACACACACTAGCAAATGAGCAGAGGCGAGGCCGGGAGGGGCTTCATCGGCCCTCTCGAGCCTCGGCCCCCACCACCATAGCCGCAACATTGAATCACACACACTTGCAAATGAATAGAGGCGAGGCCGGGAGGGGCTTCATCGGCCCTCTCGAGCCTCGGCCCCCACCACCATAGCCGCAACATTGAATCACACACACTAGCAAATGTGCAGAGGCGAGGCCGGGAGGGGCTTCATCGGCCCTCTCGAGCCTCGGCCCCCACCACCATAGCCGCAACATTGAATCACACACACTAGCAAATGAGCAGAGGCGAGGCCGGGAGGGGCTTCATCGGCCCTCTCGAGCCTCGGCCCCCTACCACCATAGCCGCAAAAAAGAAGCACACACACTAGCAAATGATCAAAGGTGACACAAATGGGAGAGGAGAGAATGAGACTCATCGAGAAGGATCGATGAGAAGGTGACAAAATAAGGGATAAGAGTTCTATTTATAGTATACCGTCAGGGCACGCGGGCCGCGGCGGCTAGGTCAGAAGAAAGTGGGATGGGATGACAGGGCGCAAAAGTGTTGGGTGGGCACAAGGTCGTGGAGGCCAAGAACGAGGCCGGCGGAATTTGTAGTAGCGAGAAATCCATTCTCGGATCCGAAAGCCAAGTTCTTGCTTTGCAGAATGCCGCCGGGGTTCAGATTTGGAATGTGCCGGTCGCAATTTTCGGGTATGACCATCCCGGGTATGAGCTGCCGGGGTCCGAGTTGCAGTGACCAACAGTTAATTTGGCTTGTGGGAATGTCAGTCAGTTTAAAGGATAAGATGATGGAGAGCAGATACTGGCTCTAATGTCTTAATAGTTGGCTTTCATATTTACGAACTCAAGTTTCTTCATGCCGCTGTCCAAGGGGGGGCCATTAAGAGACGCCTATAAGGATCTGAGAGTGTTTTTTTCGCGTCCGGGACCGGGACCTCTCAATCTCGAAGAACAAAGAACATGATTGTCGGATCCGACAGCCATTTTTGTGCTTTGCAGGCTGCCGCCGAGGTTTGCATTCTAAAACTCTGGGTCGAAGCGGCCAGGTTATGTTCTGCCCGGATATCAGCTACCAGGAACCCAACGGCGAGGGTATGGGCTGCACGCGTAGACGCTGCCGGGGTATGTGCATTCCGGATATTCTCTGGGTGTCGCAGCAAGTGGCAGGGGCCGGGGTTTCTTCATCCTGCGTATTAGTTGCCCGGATATCATCTGCCGGGATATGGGATCCCCGGGTCTCAGCGGGATCCGACATAACGGTTATTTAATACACCATTAAATGCTGGAGCCAAGGCTGATGTCCAAGGGGGTGCAAAGGGGAGATGCGAATGGGGTGTCAATTTGGAGTGTTGCAATGTGATTGTGTAGATGATGTTTGCTTGCAGAGGATGGACTTCATGGATATGAAATAAACACACATGGCTATGCAATTTATATGGGAATGAGATCCTATTGAAAATGTTACTTAGGAAAGAAGTACATTCACATTCTCTCTACGTTTACATTTACATTCTATCTACGTGATGCACGACTATAATATTCCCGAGACTGTCTACAATTCCAGTGGCGGCGCCTCCTCCAATATCGCCTGGTCTGTTGGACAGGGCACGGTAGTATTGCCGGAAGGGCAAAGACTACATGGGCTGGCCTCCTCACTCTTATAGGCGATGAAGGAGAGGGAGGAGACATTGGCGGTGAATCCTGTGGAGGAGAAATGGGCATGAAGCCTGGGGAGCTAGGCTCATACACTGGGGATGTAGGCGTGTAAACTGGACAGGTAGGCTCATACACTGGGGATGTAGGCATGTAAACTGGAGAGGTAGGCATGTAAACTGGAGAAGTAGGCATGTAATGTGGAGAATGAACCTCGAACGGCTCACCACCAAGACTCACAGGGCTTGCTCCAGCACAGGTACAGAACTGCTGATCATATGAATCCGAGAGATCGGAAACATTGATCACTGGAAAGGAGTTGGAGATAGACCTCTCAGATGCATCGGAATACACCTAGGAAAGCAGAGATGATAAAAAGGTTAGATTTCACTTTCAAATGAGAGGTGAGCAATACATTACGAGGCAGGAGTCATGTTTGTAAATCAGAGACATTTTAGGTTTAGTGTACTATTAATCTAGTACCTCGGTTTCAGCTGATGGCGGTACTCGATCACGGCTCCCCATTATTTGCTTTCGAGAACACCTAATTAAAAAAAACCAATGAATTGCGTATTAGATTTTATAGCATTCTTCAACCAGCAAAGAACAGCCTCGGCCCCGCACTACCATAGCCGCAATATACAAGCTCACACACTAGCAAATGATCAAAGGCGAGGCCGGGAAAGGCTTCATCGGCCCTCTCTAGCCTCGGCCCCCACCACCATAGCCGCAACATTGAAGCACACACTCTTAAAAATGAGCAAAGGCCAGGCCGGGAGGGGCTTCATCGGCAATCTCAACCTCCGCCCCGCACCACCATAGCCGCAACATAGAAGCACACACACTAGCAAATGAGCAAAGGCCAGGCTGGGAGGGGCTTCATCAGCCCTATCCAGCCTCGGCCCCCCACCACCATAGCCGCAACATAGAAGCACACACACTAGCAAATGAGCAAAGGCCAAGCCAGGAGGGGCTTCATCAGCCCTATCCAGCCTCGGCCCCCCACCACCATAGCCGCAACATAGAAGCACACACACTAGCAAATGAGCAAAGGCCAGGCCAGGAGGGGCTTCATCAGCCCTATCCAGCCTCGGCCCCCCACCACCATAGCCGCAACATAGAAGCACACACACTAGCAAAATGAGCAAAGGCCAGGCCAGGAGGGGCTTCATCAGCCTTATCCAGCCTCGGCCCCCCACCACCATAGCCGCAACATAGATGCACACACACTAGCAAATGAGCAAAGGCCAGGCCGGGAGGGGCTTCATCGGCCCTCTCGAGCCTCGGCCCCCACCACCATAGCCGCAACATTGAATCACACACACTAGCAAATGCGCAAAGGCCAGGCCGGGAGGGGCTTCATCGGCCCTCTCGAGCCTCGGCCCCCCCACCACCATAGCCGCAACAAAGAAGCACACACACTAGCAAATGAGCAAAGGCGACAAAAATGGGAGAGGAGAAAATAGCAAATCGGTAACAACGCTAAATAACAGAAATGAGAAGAGAATGAGACTCACCGAGAAGGATCGATGAGAAGGTGACAAAATAAGGGAAACGAGTTCTATTTATAGTATACCGTCAGGGCACGCGGGCCGCGGCGGCTAGGTCAGAAGAAAGTGGGATGGGATGACAGGGCGCAAAAGTGTTGGGTGGGCACAAGGTCGTGGAGGCCAAGAACGAGGCCGGCGGAATTTGAAGTAGCGAGAAATCCATTCTCGGATCCGAAAGCCAAGTTCTTGCATTGCAGAATGCCGCCGGGGTTCAGATTTGGAATGTGCCGATCGCAATTTTCGGGTATGAGCATTCCGGGTATGAGCTGCCGGGGTCTCAGTTGCAGAGGCCTCTACTTCCCAGGTAGCAGGTGCGGGATGTGAGCATTATCGTCAGTCTATGTGAGCATTATCGAACGTAATCAAGTTTTTTTTAAAACCGAATAGCGCAAGTACCAAGGCTGCTGCCGAAGGGGAGGCCATGGGGAGATGCCTTAGGGATCTACATCAGTTAATTTGGCTTATGGGAATGTCAGTCAGTTTAAGGGATAAGACGATGGAGAGCAGATATTGGCTCTTATGTCTTAATAATTGGCATTCATAATTACAAACTCAAATTTATAGTGATTCGAATACGACTATAAAATGGAAAGAATCACAATGATATGAATTGAATATCCTTTTCTCTTTTTTTTGTTAAATAAGTATAGTAGTGATGCCTCTCATTCTCAGAAAATATTACAGTTCCAAGTGCTCCTGTTTTGGACGCTTTGCTGGTTGATTATCACCGTCAGGTTCTCTTGTCCGCTTCCGTATTGGAACCCAGTCGTATCGTTTTTCCCAAATTGATCCTGTTTGTCCACATCCAACTCGATCCAGCCAAATTCCTTCATTATCTGCTTTCCATGCGCAATCTATACAGTCGATAGGCATTGAAACGTGGTTCACTAGAGGAGGTTTCCATATTTTGACATCTCTACGATATGCCATACTCCCCAGGTCTTTAAATTTGCATATCCAAGGCGAACTGAGTAAACGCTCGTCGGTGCGTGGATTTAAGGATATGTAAAAAAATCGTTCGGAAATGTGTGCTAGAAGTCGTCCTGGAATTTTCACAGTATTCATTGGGGCATCCATAACTCCAAATGTAAGCAATAATTCATCATCGAGATCATTGAAAATAGAAACTCTATACTCCTTCAGAAATTCGTGGTGGTCCTCGTCCTCCTTCCATTGCTTAAAAAGCTTGTACTGATGTCTACCGCTAAAAGGATGGAACTGAGAAACATACAGACCATCTCGTTCAATATTCCATCGACACAGATATAAATCAGGGCTAGGACCTTGTTCACAGATAGGGCAATTATCATCGTTGAAATTTGAATCCTTGTGCCGCGTAAGACGAGCATTAGGATGCTCCCAGATGCACATGAAATCAATCTCATATTTTAAGGCACAGTTCCATTCGCGGATTTCGTATTCAAAATCACAAAACAAATTATCTTCAAAATCGAGAAGACCGCGGCCAACTTCGACATTTGCATGAGCTTTGATTTGATCATTTACTACGTGTTGCTTTTTTGGCACACCATGATCATACACCTTTTCAAAGCAATCTAGCCATACCTTCCTGTTTAAATTATTTGTAATTTCAACTGGCGACAATACATTCTGTGGAGTTTCCTCATCGAAAGAATGTACTTGTTCGTAGCGAAATAAAATTAAGAGATTCAACAATGATAAAACGCCTCTAAATCTCTGAAGTTCCATAATATAAAATAAAAGCGATATTTGATTGAACTTTGACTGTAGATTACGAGTTTCAAAATTACGACAACATTACTGTAACTTCTCAAATGTTGACAATCAAAGTTGATTTTCCTTCCATATCACTCATAATGCCTTTTCAGCAACGGTTATACCTTTTAGATACAAAAATGCACACGAAAAGTGGTACTCGAAGGGAAGAGGTTTATATTCAAGAGTTGCATGAGAAAGGTGCGACCCATCATAATGGCAGATATGAAGGGACGCTATTAGGTGATAGTTGGGAATATAGGTAATCAAATGCACATATTTTGCCGACAAGACTCACATGTCTTTATAAACGAGTCAAGTAAGAAATAAAATACATTTTATAAAGTTCTTTCCCAAGCCTAGCACGACTGGTCAGAGATGAAAGTATGCTCTACTTCTGCCTCAATATCAAGGAACCTTTGAGCTCGTCCATCGAATAGTTTGGTCCTCGCTATTGGAGATGGTGGTGAGTCCAGTGTGCTCAACACCTGCGCTTGGTTCTCCGCGTAAACAGGAATTCGATGCATCACTGGCGACGGAATAATCTTCCGACTACACTGCATGAGTATGCCGGAATGGGGTTGCACATTCGGATTGCTGCGAATAGATTGCAATTAGAGACTTTCAGTCAACTTGAGCAATAGTGAGATTATGAGAGGATACGAAGGAATTAATCAGACCATACTCACTTACTCAAGCGCGAGTTTCTTCAATCTCTTTCGGGCAATGTATGAGTTTGTGGAGATAGGAGGCTCCGCGTCCGCTGTGGTGGTCTCTTCGGTGGAGGTGTTCTCTGCTGTGGCAGGCTGTACTAATGCTTGATTAGATGGTGCTGGAGGATCCAACTTCATGAGTACCTCGTTGAAGATGTCTTTGTCTGCCTCTAATGCAACGATATGGCGCCCAGTATCTCGGCAGGCTTTGATTGATGCTCCTACAATCCATATCCACTGAATAGTAAGTACCAGCAAGTACTTCTTCTAAGGCAAAGGAATTTGATAACAATTCGGCCCTAAGACCTACCTGTGGCGGCGGTAACGTCCACGACCACGTCCCCTTCATCAGTCGTGGCGCGAATTATGCTCTCCATGAAGAGCTGATCCTTCTCACTCGGACCGCGCCAGGGTACGCGATTCCTCATGGCCTGGGTTGCCATCGTTGTCCAATTCTGGATGACATCGTCCTCGGCGATGTCGATTCCGTGCCTACAAAACTCTGGCGGTACCGTCCGAAACTCGAACTCCGAATGAGTAGAATGGGTAAGAAGGTGGACCCGAAAACAATTTGTCGTGGATCCGCTCTTCTTCGAAGAACTGAGCCGCAGGCGATTGTATCCTAACCAGGACTTGTGAATCTTAAATGGGAACCATTTCAACCACTCCTCCATTTCCGTCTCTACTGCTCCGGCGTCAGCGCTGTGAATTACGATTAGAGCGCCGTTGTCATGCAAAATATGTCCAGCGACGCCGAAAACTCCTGCAAGGAAAGTGTCGTCTCGATTGTTCCAATCTGGAATCTCATCTGTTCGCAGTGAGACACCTGGAACGCTCAACTTCTCCGGCACATCCACGATGACGAGATCGGCATATCCCCCACGAACAAGTTTGCCATTCTTGTATCTTGGCCGCTTATTCGTAATGCCCTTGATCCAGTCAAATACTGCATGGAAGCCCTCTGGCATCCCCTTGAACGAAGTGATCATTCCCTCCTCAGCCCATACCGCTACAGATTCGTTCTTGATCAGCTGCTGCGAGCCCTCTATATGCGCAGCTATGGCGACCACTGGCTTCTCGGCGTGCTCGATGCTTGGAGAGAGGCCAACCCTCTCGGGTGCTGTGGTCTCAGCCTTCTGATTCCCTGGCTTCTTCGCCGTCCTCTTCCTCTGCGATGGCTCCTTGTTCTGCGGTGGCTCCTTACTGGTCTCCCTTGACGTCGTCTTCGGCTGACCCCCTCTCTTTCGTTTGCGCGCGCTTGCATCTGCAGCCCCCGTCTCCGCGGACACAGCATGCGCATCCGAGTTGGGTAGACTGTCTAAATTTGGGGGGAGGATGTCGTCGACGAACTCACTCACCTCCTCTTCGCCATCCTTCTTCTTCGTGTGCTGTTCCTTGATTGCCTTTTCTTCCTCAGTGACCATAGTCTTTGGGCACTCTAGGTACCAGCATCCCTCATTGAGGTGCTGCAAGTTGTATACCTTTCTTTGGTTCACTGTAAACATATACTCCGAGTTGTTGGTCTCCTTCCAGCTCTCCCAGGCTGCTGGGTACGCGTCTACCACTCCAGCTGGGATGAGCTCCCGCTTAAAGTACCTATAGACCAGCCTCTTCATAGCCATGTCAGTTCCGGCTTGCGACGCGAAGGGAAGAGATCTTGTGTAAGCATTGGCACCTGTAAAGAATGCCCCGTACGCCTTCTCCCAAAGGAGCACTCGCCACTTCTCCATGTAAGTCTCCATGGAGACTCGTTTGGGCCTTATCTTGGGGCCGGATTCAGACGCCTCTTCTTCCTTTTCAATTGTTTCAAGCCAAGTTGAGCACTCAGCTTCCACGGCCTCCTCAATCTGTAGATTCCATAAGCCCAAAGAAAGAGATTTAGACAGAGATATTAGTAGAATCTCCCATATAAAACGAAGTGATGAAGGTGGACATTTACGAAGCTAAGCAGGAGATTCTTACATTAGCCCAGAAGGCAGCTCTTGAAAGCCAGGGGCCGAGCACATTCTCCGAGCACGGACTCGCAGGGAACTTTACCGTCTTTCGAGAACTCTCTGACCCGTTCCACATTCGCAGCCATTTTGCCTTCGCTTTGGGTAGTGCTTCAGTAGTGGCAACCATAAGCAATTTGTCCAAACTCATCTCCACCTTCGTCGGATGTTTGTCGTAGTGGTTTTTAATCTACAAATCAAGTCACCAAATTTCAAAGTTACACGGCATGCGTCAAGAAAAATCCGACATCCCCTCAACATTTGAAAACCGAGAAAACCGCTGTCGGATCCTGCAGAGCATTTTGAAGATCAAACTTTTTGAAGACCCCTCGCAAAAATCTCAAGAGTTTGGCACCGATTATTAAAGTTACAGAACATGCATCCGGAGAAAAACGACATTCCCTCAACATTTGAAAACCGAAAAAACCGCTGTCGGATCCTACAGAGCATTTTGAAGATCAAACTTTTTGAAGACCCCTCGCAAAAATCTCAAGAGTTTGGCACCGATTATTAAAGTTACAGAACATGCATCCGGAGAAAAACGACATTCCCTCAACATTTGAAAACCGAAAAAACCGCTGTCGGATCCTACAGAGCATTTTGAAGATCAAACTTTTTGAAGACCCCTCGCAAAAATCTCAAGAGTTTGGCACCGATTATTAAAGTTACAGAACATGCATCCGGGGAAAAACGACATCCCCTCAACATTTGAAAACCGAAAAAACCGCTGTCGGATCCTACAGAGCATTTTGAAGATCAAACTTTTTGAAGACCCCTCGCAAAAATCTCAAGAGTTTGGCACCGATTATTAAAGTTACAGAACATGCATCCGGAGAAAAACGACATCCCCTCAACATTTGAAAACCGAAAAAACCGCTGTCGGATCCTACAGAGCATTTTGAAGATCAAACTTTTTGAAGACCCCTCGCAAAAATCTCAAGAGTTTGGCACCGATTATTAAAGTTACAGAACATGCATCCGGAGAAAAACGACATCCCCTCAACATTTGAAAACCGAAAAAACCGCTGTCGGATCCTACAGAGCATTTTGAAGATCAAAGTTTTTGAAGACCCCTCGCAAGAATCTCAAGAGATTGGCACCGATTATTAAAGTTACAGAACATGCATCCGGAGAAAAACGACATCCCCTCAACATTTGAAAACCGAAAAAACCGCTGTCGGATCCTACAGAGCATTGTGAAGATCAAACTTTTTGAAGACCCCTGCACTTTTAGTTCTCCGAAAACCATTGTCGGATACTATAATACGATTCGTGGTAGTTCAAATATCACAGGACTTGCACTATTTTCACGAATTCTAGCATGTAGAGTTAGTTTTTAACGCCAGTATCATGAATTTAAGCTCATTTGTCCACTAATTGGGTGATATTGGACATATAACCATACAATTTAACACGGTACCTCGAAATTACTTGAACCAAATTGCGACTGTCGGATCCGACAATGCATTTCTGACCTCTCGGATTTCCGAGACCCTTGCCCACATTTAAAAAATATATCTATCCGAACAGCAGAGAATTTCGACAATATAATCTCCTGGACCAACAGTACCGCAAAATTACTTGAACCAAATTACGACTGTCGGATCCGACAATGAATTTCTGACCTCTCGGATTTCCGAGACCCTTGCCCAGATTTAAAAAAATATCTATCCGAACATCAGAGAATTTCGAGAATGAAATCTCCTGGACCAACAGTACCGCAAAATTACTTGAACCAAATTACGACTGTCGGATCCGACAATGCATTTCTGACCTCTCGGATTTCCGAGACCCTTGCCCAGATTTAAAAAAATATCTATCCGAACAGCAGAGAATTTCGAGAATGAAATCTCCTGGACCAACAGTACCGCAAAATTACTTGAACCAAATTACGACTGTCGGATCCGACAATGCATTTCTGACCTCTCGGATTTCCGAGACCCTTGCCCAAATTTAAAACAACAGCTCTCCGAACAGCAGAGAATTTCGACAATATAATCTCCTGGACCAACAGTACCGCAAAATTACTTGAACCAAATTACGACTGTCGGATCCGACAATGCATTTCTGACCTCTCGGATTTCCGAGACCCTTGCCCAAATTTAAAACAACAGCTCTCCGAACAGCAGAGAATTTCGACAATATAATCTCCTGGACCAACAGTACCGCAAAATTACTTGAACCAAATTACGACTGTCGGATCCGACAATGCATTTCTGACCTCTCGGATTTATGAGACCCTTGCCCATATTTAAAAAAATAGCTCTCCGAACAGCAGAGAATTTCGAGAATTAAATTTGAGTGACACGCAGTCCCGCGATATTACTTGAACAAAAATACAAAAATCGGATCCGACAATGCTCTTTTGTTCTCTAAGTTTCACGTGACCCTTGCCCAAATTTACAAAAAAAGCTTACTGAACATTAGAGAATTTCGAGAATAAAATTTCAGGGACACAAAGTACCGCAACATTACAGATTAAAAATTATCATTGTCGGATCCAACAATGCTCTTTTGACCTGTCTGTCTTACGAGACCCTTTCCCAAAATTGTAAAAGTACCTCACTGAACAACACAAATTTTCCACAATAATATTTAAGGAACACACGTTACCACGATATTACTTGAACAGAATTACCAATATCGGATCCGACAATGCTCTTTTGTTCTCTAAGTTTTACGTGACCCTTGCCCAAATTTACAAAAAAAGCTTACTGAACATTAGAGAATTTCGAGAATAAAATTTCAGGGACACAAAGTACCGCAACATTACAGATTAAAAATTATCATTGTCGGATCCAACAATGCTCTTTTGACCTGTCTGTCTTACGAGACCCTTTCCCAAAATTGTAAAAGTACCTCACTGAACAACACAAATTTTCCACAATAATATTTAAGGAACACACGTTACCACGATATTACTTGAACAGAATTACCAATATCGGATCCGACAATGCTCTTTTGTTCTCTAAGTTTTACGTGACCCTTGCCCAAATTTACAAAAAAAGCTTACTGAACATTAAAGAATTTCGAGAATAAAATTTCAGGGACACAAAGTACCGCAACATTACAGATTAAAAATTATCATTGTCGGATCCAACAATGCTCTTTTGACCTGTCTGTCTTACGAGACCCTTTCCCAAAATTGTAAAAGTACCTCACTGAACAACACAGATTTTCCACAATAATATTTAAGGAACACACGTTACCACGATATTACTTGAACAGAATTACCAATATCGGATCCGACAATGCTCTTTTGTTCTCTAAGTTTTACGTGACCCTTGCCCAAATTCGGGGACATACCTCAGCATGAAACGCCTTTCCGTGCGCCGGGTTTGCCACCGACTGCTCCTTCTGGAACTTGCTTTGCAACTTATCCTTCGCTTCTTTGACTGCTTTCTCCACAACATTCTTCATCTCAGCCCCGGTGTCTTCGTCTGGGTGCTCTGTAATCCAGAGCTGCACTGCCTCCTCAGCGACTCGGGCCAGTGTCCCCTGAGTAAATTGACATGTCAATATTTGTTTCTGTACCTCAATGAACCAATCATCATCTTCGGAATTCTGAAATTCTGAGTTACTTACCGCGTGAAGAAAGGACACAAAGACTTCGTGCGGCATGGTATGCCACGACCTCTTGGGAGCCGCCTTCGTTCGGGCCATGAGATCTGGGGGCAAAATACCACTCTTTTCCAAATCCTCAGCGGACATGCCTCCATAGGTTTGAATCTTGTGCAGTGTGTGAGGCAGTCTCTCTTTGATGAAAGCTTCCTCGTTGGCCCTGCATAGGCAGAGATGTTAGTTCCATTAGGACAAATAAGGAAGTTAAAACCCTGGACTGCATAAAAATGGAACAAGCTGAAAATTGGAAGTCTTACTTGTTGATCGCGTGCATAGCTGTCACTAGCGCTTCGCGACTGTCCTTCACCTCCAACAGTATGCAATCCGGTCTTCCATTTGCATATGCCCAGTCGTAGTCATCTGGGTACTCCATATCGATAAACCCGCGCCACGCCCTTGTCCGATGATTACCATCAAAGACGTAGAACATCTTCCCACTAAGATCACGAGTTTCCTCGTGTTTTGATAGCTCCGCCTCGAACATACTGTTCAAGATATGCCACACTGAACACCAGGAAGACTTCATCTCTTCCGTCACAAGTGTCTCCTCGCCCATATGCGACGTTGCCGCAACGTAGAATGCCCCTGAGCCGGGCCTTATCCCATTGGAGAACTCGGTCTGCAATTTCTGAACGTCACTGAGCATCGCGGGTTGAACGAAATCACATGGCAGCAATCGACATAGAGGAATCTTTATCAATGACAACTTGTCTGGTTTACGCCTCATTCTTAAAAGTGCCGAATAGGGATCCAGCTGCATTTCCGATCGAATCTGCCTTCGTGCTTCGTTAACCCCAACTCGCCCCGCAGGTTGCAACTGGACCGCAGCTGCACCCTCCCCCGTTCCAACTTCGGCCGACATGCTCATCAGAGCTTCAGCACCCTCGCCTGTTGCAGCCTCGGCCTCACATTTGCCTGATGCAACAACCGCGTCGGCATCGATGTTGTCGTCGGGTCCTTTGGGCTCTTCCTCCCCGGTCGGATTCAAACCCTCACGTGGGTTATCCGATTCCGCGTGATCGTCCCCATCCACAAAGTCCTCCATGAAGACGTCGGAGCCAACTTGACCACCAACCGCGACGGTCGGCGGATGTGAGCTGTCCATATACTCGTCCCGAATCGATCCCTTCTGTATGTCTTCCAACACGGCGTTGACTGTGGCCGCGTTCTCGACAACCACATCAGCAAGGTTCTTGATCGTTCCCTGCACAGAGATGCGGGTACATCATAAGACGCCCATAAATAACATGCAAGGAACCCTAAAAACATCCTCTCCCGAAACAACATGCCAAAAACCCTAAATGATGTTCAACCCTAACTCATCTATTTCTCCCTATATCCGCGACGCTACCATTTCGGTTACCTCCATTACTTGTGCATGCGACTTGAAGCCTTCTCGAAAAGCTGCTCAACGGAGCTTTGACACCTTGAAACCAACAAAAACAATGCAGCAGTCGATCACCAATTCCCTCCAACAAGCGTTGCACACTCTGTCCTCCGTGAGCACTGTCCTAATCTTCCATAACCTCACATGCTATAAAGCTAACAACAATTTAAATCTCAGGCTTGACAGAACCCACGAACAATACAAACATGTTTCTCTTATCACACTCGAAGGCTCTCCTCCCTCTTCCTTCTCACCCAAACCCCGTGTCTGTGGATAGCTCACGAGCGCCCCCTCGCCCTTTATGCTCCGAAACAGCCAGCCAGCAATAGCTTCATAAGCACACCTCAGCGATCCGGCGGCTCTCATCCCCAAACCTAGCCGCGGCTCTATTGTCCTTGCCACCAACCCTCACTGATGGCTTCAACCAAAACCGCGTACTAAAACCCACCAAACAATGATGACTTTAATCGAACCCATAATTCTTTAAAACCTTAAACATCACATCACCACAAGCCGCGTTTCGCGCTTACCATTACATGATCGTGGGTACTTTCGAAGGGTCTCAGTCACATCACTGTAGGCCGCCGCTATCGAGTACCACTAAGCTATCATGAAAAGAAGCTGTCCATACAATCATGTAAATAGAGTACCTCCAATCCTCAATCTCAACTGTGCCAAGAACCACTTCAAAAGAACGTACCAAGAAGTCATGCAGGGAAGCTTACATCTGAATGAGGTCTCTCATTCACCAAATCATCGCCGAGGTCATGCACCACCCCGGTCGAATCGTCAATCGCCACATGTCCTTCCGAGCGATGGCTGCTGCTTACTTCGGTGCCAGACTCCCGTGTGTTCGAGCTCGGACAGCCCCCTACATCACAACGAGGGTCCCCAAGAATTGCCGTAACGGATCGGGTTCCCTTACTGACCTTACTATTACTTTGCTTACTATTGCTGCGCTTCCTATCTGTCAAAATCAACCCCTTCTTCTTCGTCGTCCTCTTCCCTTTCGCAGGTGTAGCCTGCTTGGGTGAGCTCAACTCCCCCATGCAGCGTGACTTAGGCATTGTTGACGGTGAGACCTGTCAACCCTGTCGACGGCTCCGCTCATTCTGGTCCGAGCCCGAAGGTATGGAACGAGAGAAGTGAGGACATTACTCCACTCGGATAGATGAATGAGACGAGTGAATGCCAATTACTGGATGTGGTAAAATTGCACTATGTGCAAACATCACGACCTGCATTTATGACATCCTCTTTGACGGCTCCTAGTAAAAAGCGCTGCATAATTAAATATCACAAATCCCTCTAATTTTTAAAATAGTCCTCCTTCTTAAGTCCCTAACCAATTTTGTTCAACCGTAATTTGGTAATGATGCGGTCGGAATCCCGCTGATTGTAGTTCCTTCAACACCACGCTCTAAGCGCAGTCTGTATATGGGACTTACCATTCGTCGCGTCTCCATAGTTTAATCCTGATTTCTCGCGACCATGGCGCAAATTCGAGCTGAGGGGCACGAAGTTCCTCTCCATGTACCTTGTAATGCCGAGGGAGTCGGATCCGTTAGCGCTGGTCTTCTAAGCGTGAGATACAACCTTGTGCTGGAGAGCATCCATCTAGAGGAGGAGGTTGTCGATGACGGCGGGAATTTGGTTCACACGGTTTATCAGATGCCCAGTAGGACTACTGAAGGGAGAGAGTGGCTTCTGGAGGCCAGAAAGTATGTTGCTAGGGGACTAACTCCAGACCGATGGGCAGCATCGACTGAGATACTTACACCCGGGCGCTCAATGACTTCAACTGTGGATGCAGGTCCTGGTACTGAGGCCGCGAAGTTAGGTCGAGTGGTAGAAGAGATCCATGTGCTCAGGGAATCGGACGATTTGTTTAGAACTCCGCAAGAGCACCCCATACCGACGCAGAAGTCATCCTTAGGTAGCCCGAGTGTCGTCTCTTGTCTCAAACGCCTAGCTTCACGATCCGGCGCCAAGAATGCGTTGTCCAGGCTGAACTTCAGTACGCTGAGGACAGAGCGGGTACCCTTCCTTCCGGGCAAATTCAATGGCGATGTGCTTTTTGAGCTTCCTCCCGCGCCCCCCGCGACTCCATCGACGGCAAAATCAATGGCAGGAATGGACAAGAAGTACGACGGACATCCGTGGTGTAAGACGATGACGTCCAATATTTCCAACGACTCTGGGCTTACGTTTCGATACTCCGTTTGTGCAGGGCATCTGAGATGCTGCAATGACAATTGCGACTTTCGCAAACGAGGGGAGAACCGTCTGAGCGAGGTCAACGAGGCTGAGTGGGATGGAGTGTCGCTGACCCCCTTCCAGGTAAGTTGTGATCCCCCTGCGAAGTCTACGCTCGTGTGTAAGATATGCAAGACTCCTCCGCAATGCCTCGCCCAATGCCCTGCTAGAATATACTACGTCCTAGGGGGGGCTGACATGACCCGTGCGTGCATCCATATTGGCACGCACGACCATCCCGTAGGATACGCTGACTGCAGGTTAAGCAAACAGAAGATCCTCAACCTCGTCGAGTCGCATGTCGGTCAGAATCCAGAGGGCAAAACCTCTTCTATTGCATTGGAAGCTAGCAAGGACTTCTTGAGTGACCTCCTCCTTGCCCAACCCGGCGAAGTGCGTAAATATCTTTCGGATGAGGAGCTCGATCAGGCGTTTAGGCTCTATTATCCTCTTAGCAGGCCAGGTCTGAAGAACGACGTCACGACCTTCAGATCCGTCGGCAACAAGGGAGTAATGGACGGGATAGCCGCGCTGCGAGGTTGCAGCAAATGGGAGTTTATACACGAGAACAAATTTCCGGGACAGGGGGCGGAGGGCGAGAAGGTCTTCGTCTTCAAGATGTCGGAGAGGGGCCCCGGGTCAGGGGTGGATCTCGTGAAGCGGATGCAGCCTGGCGGAGACTTGGAAGATGCGTGGATCATGTTTGATCACGTCAGGCGAACGAAGGATTGGTCAACAATGGCATGTCATGTGTATGACTCCCAATACTGCCGTGTTATGACAGTTGCCGTATGCGATATGCAGTCGGAGGACGCTCGGGCGCAGAGTTTGCTCTGGCGGGGTCTGAACGGGGTAATGGCAAAGCACAAGGTGAATAATGTCAATTTTAAAGGCTTCATGGCGGACAGCGCACAGGCCAATTGGAACGCTGTTCGAGTAATATATGGAAACGGAAACGCGGACGATCCAATGCCCGACCGTGAGCGTACCTGCCAATTCCACTGGGCAAGTTCATTGAAGAAGTATACGGAGGCTCACATTCGAGGTCACGATCTCCAAAGGCAACATTACGCTTTGTGCAGGCAGTATCGAGATGCAAAGACATGGGAGGATGCCGACATTCGTTACCATGCCATCCGTTCTTGGTGGATTTCATCCGCGGCCTCGACACCTGCTGGACTCGAACATCTGGAGCAGTGGCTCGTCTTTTGGCACTATCGGTACCGGCAGTGGGGCGGTTACATGCAATTAGTGAGTCCTCTTCCGCTAAACTTGTCATTCTATTCGATTCCCTTGCTGCCACTGAACGTAGAGCTTGCTAAATTCATGGAATTCTCTTTGAATGCAGAACCTCACAGACGAGGAGAAGGACGAGATGCCGTCGTGCAACCTCTCAGAGACTGTCCATAATATCTGGCTTCAGATGTCAGGCAACCGTGGGATAAGCCTGTACACGGCCACAGTCGACGACTATGTCCGGGGCTTCATGCAGTGCACGAACTATAGCGCCTACCTCAGAGGAGAAAACCCAGGTAAAGGACCGAGCAAAGCCGAGCTCCGTTTACGCCGGGCTCAGAAGTCGGGCATTCCCAAACGTATTGCTGATGCCACGGAACACTTCGACGTCGCTCCACAGATGCTCTCCCGTCAGCCCCACAGAGAAGGCGAAGAGGTCTTTGGCTCAACGAAGCGGAAGCTCGATCAACCAATTGGATCCGAATACGATTCTCACAGACCCGACAAAGTAAACTTCTCACAACCACGGGTGGCCACTAGGAAGACGCGTGCTCGGGTCGAAGCTGGACCGGTACCTGTGGACGCAGCCTCTTCGCCCGTCCGAAGCCCCGACGAGAATACGACTCGTCCACACGTAACTGCAGTAGAGGAGACGGACGTGGACGACAGTAAGTGGCATCTTGTCAGGCTGCCGAAGGGCTGTGCAAAGGCATGTTTCGCACAGCAGGCAAAGACAAACAAGAAGTGCAAGGCCAGGCTCGTACGCGGAGGGAAGACCACAGTTGTGCCATGCTACTGGGGCACCTTTACAGAAGTCAGGAAGGATCGTCAGAAATGGATGCAGTTCTGCTTCTGTAACGACGACATTCAGAGATGCGTCATGGGCACGAAACGGAATTGGGTCTCAAGCATGGCGCCCCCTCCGCTTATCTGGCCCGTGAAGCGTGGAACTCGCTTGACAAAACGAGAGATTTTGGACCTAGAGGCTGCAGGTTTTAGACTACCTCAACGTCAGGAGCTACCCTCTCAACGAGTTTTCCATGACGGCGACGGCAGCATTCCACAGCGGCCACGGTTTGAACTCTCGCACTTGGTTGTACCCGATGCTCCTGGAGTTTATCCTACTGTGCGTGGAGGTTTCAAGATTCGTCGCTGCAACCGGGTACCTAGAACCGAGCACGAGAACAATTGGGCGTCGTCGCTTCTACTTACGGTTCATATCCAATCCGTGACAATGATACCAACACCTGGGTTTGGTTGCATAATCAGCCTTGTCTCCGAGACTGTTTCCGAGTCAAACTTGTACAAGATCACAGTTGGCCCCGAGCCCGGATGCACCTGCCCCAACTTCAAGGAGATGTCCGTGAAGTCCCTTGGGAAACGTCCTCCCTGGGTCCCTTGCAAGCATCTTTACTACATCTACAACGCGATATGCAACCTTGAAATGCATCGGGACTCTTACATCCATGCTCCAACTCTCAGCTTTAACGAAGTGAAGACGATCCTCGAGAGCGGCCTTCTTGAGCTAGTAACATTCTAAGGATCGTTGTTGCCACTTCAACCTCCTAGCCCAACTCCCGTGGATGCGAATCATGAACCGGCTTCGCTCCAACTTTAGGGTCGACTACCTTGACGACTTCGTTATACTATCTACGTTCTAGAATAAGGGAGAAGGCACTACTCATTTTCCGCAAATCTCAGATGCGCGACCGTTGATGCATGCATCCATGTATGACATTCATTACAGCTTCTTAAATACATCTATATTCCGTGTGAAATATGCCTTCTCACTCATATTGCACTTACGCAAATGTCTCGGTTTACATGGCTGCCGGGACAGTCAGACAATCATCACTCATGTAGCGAAATATCATTCATCTAGGTACGTCCCACTCTGAATGGGCTGTCTCAATCATGGAACCGGCAGCCGCGATAGATAACCCCACTGTACATTAATAATGGGCCGGGTGTGAGCCAGCCGGGGTGCCACTCCAACCCGGCTGTCGGGTTTCATTGCCACTCCGGCTCTTAGGGCTAGGCCGCAGTACCCCGCTTTCGACCTCCTCCCGAAAGTGATTGTCGGATCCGACAGTGGGTTTTGGTTACTCAGCAATGTCGCGGGTGGCGCCAGGCGACCCTCGTCGGATAGTTTTCTGACGGACCCCTCCTCTGGTTATTGCCACTCATGAGAGATGAAGTATTTCTCGTCCACCAATATTCATCTTCCAGTGGTTAAAAAATATAATTGTTGAGCGCACAGAGCCGTTTAGATGATGGTACGATGCAGGTGGCCGGTTACTCCGCATTTATTATCGAATATAACCGTAGCCACGGCATTGATCTCATGTTCACCCTAAACAAATTCTCAGTCATCTAGCATCTTCCCACTTTCAATGGGTTCTCTAATTCATCGAACTGGCACCCATGTTACTTCAAGCGCGCTCCACAGTAAGAGGGGGCAGTAAGAGCAAGCCCGGGGGGCTACTTTTAGCAGGCCCCCGAGTTTCTAATGGACTCCAGCTCCGACCGTCAAACCGCAGTACCCCGATGTCGACCTCCTTCCGAAAGCGATTGTCGGATCCGACAGTGGGTTTTTGCCCGTAACGAATGTCGTGGGTGGCCTCGGTCGGCCCTCGTTGCATAGGTATTTGATGGACAGCGAGTTGGGATTTTGCCACTGACGACAGTACTAAATAGTAATGATTGTTGAGAACAGTGGGCGGTCTTGATGACTTAACTCTGCAGGTATCCGATAACACTGTAATAACCGCAGCCAAAGCATTGATCTGATGCCTCAAACCTAGGTGCAGGTCTTTAGCCCTAAACAGGAATCTAGGACTTTAACGCCTAGAAGTTGTTTTATTGGTAATCCCATGGTAATCGATAGTGAAGCAATCTGTTGGAGGTTACTGACATGTGCGCCATCATAATGACCTCGGTTTCATAAATTTCAGTTTACTCACCTTAATACAGCCTTAACACTGCCGTATTCCTCGGACGATGATTCACCGCACCTTTTCACCCTAAACCATTACAGCAGTATCGTAATTGCCGGCGGCTCACTCATACTGCCTGTGGGCTGATCTCTATATATGAGGTTATTGCAGAACGCTGGGTCATTTCCACCTCATGCCAATAGACCTCGCAATGAATCCGATTTGCTTTAGCCTAGGCCTTAGATCGCGAATTATGTTAGACACCAGCTCCATGATGGATCCGCAGATCGGGGATATAGTGTTTCGCAAGCCCTCCGCGCGTGCCAAGATTGAGTTTTCACTCTATCAGTCCGCTGAGGATTGGTCTCAGAATTTTAAGACGTGGCTTTTGAAGGTGTTTACGTGCAGTGTGCTCTATGATGATCAATTTTTTCATTCCAATGACGCTCCAAAGAAGATGAGGTGCATCATGCTTTTCGTCTGGGTACCTGGCCAAGGATTTCAGGAAGCACCTTCTGGAGGAATCATGACACCTCATATTCCTCCGAGTGAGTCCACAACCTTCCATCGACTGAGTCAGGTGGGGTTCTCCCCGGACGGCAACAGCGTCACGTTGTGTTTTGCGCAGCCCTCCCCACCCGACCCAGTCACGTTTCTCAGAGTCGATTTCTGGAGGGACACGTACCGCCAGGAAGCGTATTCGGGGCTGCAGGTTCTTAATGTTGTTGACAACCCTTCGATGCAGTGCCCTACTCTGCGCATGATTTCTCTATGGAAACGAAATGGCGAAAGATGGATTTGTGATAGTTCTGTGATAGGTCCAAGTCTGCAGTCTGTATCGGAGGTGGCGATGGAAGTTCCCGTTTGACATCTATTGTTGCAACATTTCAGTATTGTCCTCCGTAGTACATGGCCCGCTAGGTTGCTGAGGGACAGCCGTATGAAGAGAGACATCAAATTTTCACCTACGTATATGAGTATATGAGAAGGAAGTAGACAGCGTGAACTGATCGCAGATTCGCAAGAGGCCTTTGCGAGAATCATTGTATTGTTCTCATTTTGATCCTTTAATACATACATAATCACTTTGAAATCAGCACCACTCCTTACATATGAGGTTTGCAAATTGCACTGTATGTATTATAACGCTTCTATCAATCAACCGAAACCTTCCTCATCAATCCCCATGACCATTCCGCAATTTAGGCGGGCATGCATGATGAATTCCTCGTCCCCGATGCGAACCGACACCCATGCGGGCAGTACTCAAACTATTATCTGGCTACGTATCATCTGGACCGGATATTGTGGTAACCCGGCTGTCGGAATTCCATGCCACTGCAGCTCTGTTCCCATGTCCGTAGTACCCCTGATGGACAGATCCCATAATGTTGCTGTCGGATCCTACAATGGGTTTAGGCCACTCATCCATGTCGTGGTTACCCCCCGACCACCTCCTCCAGTTTCCTTCCGAAAGTTCCAACGGTGGCTTATGATATGAGGGGATATAATGGAGGGCCTTTTCGTTAACGCCTTAATCATCCCTTTATTGCTCGTCGACACAGTTGTTACAAATCATCGCACTCTAGCCATTTGGGAATCTAACAAGACAATGCCAAGATGTCATCACTCCTTGCAACCTATTCTTGTGATTACTTGAAGCTTTCCAAGTCTAATACCAGGCCTCACCGCAGCAGTCGTTTACATACGCTGCCCTATGCGCTACTGCTCAACTTAGCCGTTCTCTGTGTACTCTTCCAAGAAATCTAGCCTCTCCCAGCCCTCGTGGTCTTGAAGGTTGATTCCAATCTCAGTCTCCGTCGACGCAGGCACACTGGGTCGCACATAAGGCTTTCGCAGCAGTGACACGTACATCTTTCCGTCCCCAACCGCACCTCCGTATGGATTCGACACATTCCAAACTTTCTTTGGTTGGCTTGGAGTGAAGCTCTTCGGTTTCCACGACGGACTTGAAATCTTTGGAAGTACTCCAGAAGTGCGAAGCTCGCAGTATGATCCAACTCTTGGAGGAACCACGGAATCATCATGCATGTTTTCAGCTCTATCCACAGTAGGACCTACACATGTACTCACCACCGAATAGTCACCCAAGTTTGAGAGGATGTCGATGACCTCACATTCCTCCACGTTGGGAACCCAAACATCAGTTTCCTTCTCTACCCTCTCCATCAAGTGCCACTTCTAGTTCAATTTTGGCAAGTGTCGGATCGGATATTAAAATCCACGGACATGTTCAAGAGGGGTACCCTCCTAATTTTGGCACGTGTCGGATCGGATATTCAAATCCACGGATTCGTTCAGGTGGGGTACCCTGCTAATTTTCTCGCTCCCCGGTGCCGCGGAAATAGGTCCCATTTCACGAAATTTTGGTGGCCGGCGGTGAAATTTTCTGCTCACCGCTCACCGCTGCCACACCAGAATTCCCGGTTTGAAGCTCTACATGAGAACAATTACCTTCTTCGTTATGTGTGGACTAGACCATAGTAGGTGGAGAAGCTGCGAAATTCAGAAAACCTTTAAAAAACAAGCATTCCTGTCGTCTACTTTCCCAATGTATCTTCTACTACTCTCATCTCTGAAAAGTACTTTCCAGTATATTAAACGCCTGATACAAACCGATGGCCTCTTCACACATTCGGATATATACGAATCTAATGTCATTCAGAAGGCTTCCTCTCCTATCCCGCTGAAACTTACTTGCTTTCGGTTTTGCTCTGTTCATTGGTTGCATAATCTGGTTCACTTGCCGTTTTATCCTCTTCTTCCTTCCTCCGCTTCCGACGTTGGACTTCCTTGAACCTGTTCGCCCGCATCCTGAACTCCCTGTCCGTGTACTTCATCGGTAATCCAAGATCAAGACATTCACGCCGAATGGTGTGAAGATTCTCATCGGGTCCAAACTCCTCTTCGTCGATTTTTTCCTGGCAACAGAATTCATCAAACGTCATTTTCATGTCCCAAACCTCTGGAGATAAATCAGCCCTCTGACAATGCTCGTCGTACTCACGCAACGTCCTCTCAAAGTCAGTTTCACCGGGTGAAACAACACTGTCCTCAGAGGTTTTATCCTCTTTTTCATGTGTGTCACTCTGTTCTCCCACAGGTTCTTCTGTTTCAATAGTGACTTCCCTTTTCCTCTTGAGGCAAAGGGATCTTCTCATTCCTCCCCCAAAAGGGGTCACAAGTACTTCCCTGCCTTCCGCAATATCCTTCTTGCCTTCCTCGCCAGTACTTTGTTTCTGAACATCCTCCTTCTCTTTCTCTGGCGAAATCTGCTTGTTGTCGGACGAGTTCGGACTTGAAGATTCTGACATCTTACAATATCCGTAGACGTCCACAAAAATATGAACGACACTCCAAGATTCTGTATACACTAACAATGTCCCTCGCATATGTTGTATCCTGCGAACAAACAGGTAGACTACACTGTTAACATATGTACTGTAAATTAATCCATAACAAGAAACTGAATAAATTGTACTAAAGAAACATATATGACCTGGTGTCAATATGATAAATAATGCAGAACAGAAGACAAAATGCCAACACGAATGCAAAGAATTCAAAAACACAAATGATTCCCCACTGCTGCAAGCGTACTCGTTCTCTGTTGCAAAGGGTGAGCACTAATCTTAATTACTTATTGCAGAAAGTAATGACCTACTTATGGCACTTGAACTGTAAGTAAAAGAAGTAGTTGACGATGTAAACAAGGCGGTGTAGTTCCAGCAACTACGGCATGTACCTTGAAGTGTCAAAAGACTTACCCTCATCACGAAGTTGGACACTGACATCTCTAGCTCCAGGTATGGTGCGCCATCACTCGACAAAGTTACAAATGAAACACATGCCAGACTGTTTTTCAATGCATGTGATCCAGTTAGTAGTTCGATCTAGACTTCAACATAAGAAACACAGCTACTTAATAATAGAATCGTCTTTATCAACCATGCAATTACAGAACATGTGACAATCAGGACATCCCAAACTCACTCTAGTAGATAGACCAAGACCATAAATACCATAACTGAAAACCAATTATACTGCAGCCTCCAACATCTAGGCATTCACACATCGTGACAAGTACTGCACAAACAGATCATTTTTGAATTGCACACGTTGTCAACCAGATCAAACGATTACACTTTGCTCTCCACAGTAAAACATATTTTGAATGCAATGTTCAGCAACTACAATTCCAGTAGGATCCCAACATTGAGACATTAGGATCTTGTGAACGAGGTTAAAAACATAACATCTTCACCCCAGTATCGTCAGAAAGTAAACAAGTCCTGAGCAGTGTTCATGCATTGCATTGATTTTTTAAAAGTACGGGTAATCATGGTTCATTCGTTCGTAAACACTTGAAAGACTTAGATCGTCTAAAGCGTTTCGTTAATTCAATTCAAGCACTTCTGCCCATATATCCCTAAGGTGCAGTACATAAATCCGAATTGCCGACTGTGCTTAGAGACTCCTGGAAAGTATTAAAAATTATTTAGGGGTTGACATCAGTTCCAAAACCTCAAACCCCCGCCATTGAAGCCCTACGTCTACTATTCAACGTCTTCGTGGACAGTTCCTCTAATCTCCTAGGTTTCTTCAAAAATCATAACACCGTCATCATCTTCTGCTCGTATGGAAATGATGTCAGGATTATGATAAGCTCCAGTTCACCTACAAAATCAACATTTCAGAATATACTCTAAAAGCGACACCATATATTAATTTCTAAACCTTGTTCTACGACACGACATAATACACATTTCCATCTCTACATGCACATGTGAAGACTTTGTAGTTAACAAAGGTAAAAAAAAAATAAAAAAATACAGAAACAGTTCATTCTAGTACAGTCTTCATCAGTACACTCTCATACGCTGCAAGACCAATGGAGAAAACGACATAAATTCATACATTGGTACCTTCTGAAATTCTATTCCATTTTTTCTTTCCCTTTCCGGCTAACTGGACGGTTGTTGTCATCACGTTTTGGAGATTCTGGTGGAGTTGCACATGTGCAACCACCGTCTTCCATTTTTTCTTTCCCTTTCCGGCTAACTGGACGGTTGTTGTCATCACGTTTTGGAGATTCTGGTGGAGTTGCACATGTGTAACCACTGTCTTCAGCATCATCGAAATTAAAAGTCAAATTGGATCCATACTTGGGAGGCTGCACGGCACTGGACAGTTTAATTCGCTTTCGTTGTACTTCAGGGTCTTTGCTGCCAACCTCGAGTCCAACCTGCTTAGCCCATTCCAGAGTATTCTCTACCCCAACCACTGGAAACCCTTTTTCATACTCCCACTTCTGGAGTGGAGTGAAAGTCGGACGGAGTGGTGGCGGAAAAATAAATACTCTCTTAGGCAGTGCGATCGGACGTGGTCTGTTCCGCCCTTCTCCAGCATGCTCTACCTCTCTCGGAGTATTGGTTATGTCAAGTGGCAACGTAGCACCTTCAATCGGAGGGTCATAATTCGTGATATCGTCATCGTCATCGTCGCTAAGAGTTATTATCTTGCTTTGTGGTACTACCTCCAGAACATCATCTTTCTCGGAAGCCTCGTTCTCCGTTGATGGATCCGTGCTACCATTGACCGCATCCGTGCTAAAGGTGTTATTCTCATCCGACATGTCCTCAGCTTCATCACTTTCGAAAACCAAACCCAATACTGTGTCATCTGCCATATCAATGCCGTCAACGGAAACTGGAGTAGGGGTAACAGATCCGAGAATAACATCTTCAGCAAGAGACGTCTGCCCTTTGTTTTCTGCATTTCCGGGTACGGCCTCCTCGACTTCCGTGGGGTTGGTTAATACGTCATCCTTATGCTCGCTTATATCTTCCGTTGAGGTTGCAGCAGCCATTGGTGCGATACCGTTAAGGAAAACCTGGCCCAAACGTGGTGGATGAATACGGCCAGTCAATATGAAAACACGTGCGCCATACGATCGAACGGGATCCGGGCCTCGTGGTTGCTCAGATGCACCTCCTACGCAAGGTACACAAGAAAACAATGAATGAACCGAAAAACACATAAACTCAAGCAAAGACCGCATTGAACATGAGAGAAAACAGTAATGTTGAAGACAGAATAGTACTTCATACTCGATTCAATACAACGCAACATAATGAAATAGAACACACTCAATTCGGTTCTGTCATCGTTTGAACTTGAAACCGAAGCTTTCTCAAATATTATCATGTTTGGAGCCCGAAGCTCTAGCGTGTATAGAAGCTGTGATTAAAATTAAAATCACACTATACACTAGGTTCAACAAAAAGTACGCAAAGAATAGTACCTCTCTTAACCGGCGCGCCGTCTTCATCCGACGAAGAGGACAAACAAAATTTAAAACGCACCATGGTCGACAGAAAAAAGGATTCTTCAACTGATGCAATTGGCTAGAACAATCCCGAGAAACTCACCGGCTACTTAGAGCTGCATAAACATCAGAAGTATGTCACCATAAGGTACAAAAACCAAGTTGACAACACCCAATCTCACATGCTCTGACAACATAACTGAACCACGAAAACAAACACAATGAACCCGGACATTTCCAATAGTATCACATAATTGAATACACAGCAATATCCTCTGGAACACGGGGAAGAAGGACCCTCACTTAGTAGACAATACCAGTCTCCGATACAAATCGGAAAAATCAGAGTCTACAACGCTACAAACATGCCGCTGATGCGGTATTGGAGAAGGACCAAAATGAACCGCAAACACTTGTATACTTGTTCTACAATCTGAATTGCATCACTTAAATCAATGCAGACTCGACCATCACCATGAAACAGCGAGAGTATACTATGTCGGCCTGCGAGAAGAAGCCAACACAATCCAGGTGGAACTAAGACTTGCGCTGCGAAGTACACAAAACACATAGGGAGGAGGAAAACATCTCGGTTTCGCAATCTCATGCAGCCGTTGATCACAATGCCCCAGATCAGATCGCAGCCACGACATTAAAGTGGTGACAATGAAACATAGGTTGTACATCCTGAGCACGATTCCGTCCAGTCCAATGATGTGCCCATCTTCGAGGTAGTCACTTCCTACACTGTTTGTCACATCAATCTGAGTGAGACGAGATACTCAGTGTTCAGCAACATTTTTGTAATCATGAGAACCTAAAGGAAGATCGGACACTCAGCGTGAAATTATAATGATGTCATCTAAGTAGTGACTAGTCTTCTCATTGCGACATGGACCACTATCACAACCTCATCGTGTATCAGGGAACAATGATGCTGAGGAGAACATATTCGTTTGAATAAAACCATTCTGATTTTTTATACTGTTTGTTTTCGCAGCATTGAATGGTATTTCAGTTGTTCTCATCTTCTTTGTTTCGCTAACTACATTTCTAGATTTAAAAAACAAAAAAAATAAACCACATTTAAAAACTAGTAAATGACCTTGCAGCAGTGAATTACAGTTCCAAAACAGACTAGAAACTCAATGTCGTAGTATAGTGTAAGATAAAAACATGATTGATAAGTGCATTGATCAAACATATTAATGTCAGTTTGCTTGCTCTTTAATTTTTAATTTTTATTGTTCTTTTTTGTGAACATACATAATATATCACTGTGGCAGTTTTAAAATATGTATGTGTTTACAGAAGACGGGGTTGTGTCTGCTGTTCTGTATTAGCGGAAAACAAACAAAAAAAAACTGTACGTTACTTGGTTCTCATGCATGTCAATAATCCTTTTGTATTCAAACTTCTCCTCAGAGTGCAATTGAATCCAACAGCTGTCTGAGAGATGAAAATTAACGAGCAATTATTTACTAATACGAATCACAATTGTCAAAATGAAAATTGCCCATACTAGAGCACAAACACTTATATGAATACAATGAGGTTGTCTTGAATATACATTAATCGACATCATGTACTAATACCACAAAACCCCTCTTCTTCCTTCCCTGTTTCAATCATCGTATGTCCATTTCAGACCCTAATATTATATCCTCACCTATGTATGGATGACTATTACAGAATATATATATATATATATATATATATATATATATATATATCTACATATGTATTAAGATAACGTGTATATATGTACATACATTCACAATTAGCCGTCCTCTGTACAAAGATTCTTATTACGCAAGTTATGTAAAATAAATGTACACCAAAAAGAACATACCGACTACGGTTGCCAAACAACGTATGTACATATTCAAATTCTGACACTTCGTGTGGTATGATCTCTTCTGATAATGGAAAAACATATTACAGACGTCTAGAATTATGAAATTCCTAGTACTGAACTTAAGTATTAACACCGTTGGTATTACAAATTCTCCACACAACGCATATGAGACATGTTACGGATGTATGAACTGTCGGATATGTCCTATACTCTTACCGAGAACAACGCATTCAAGATATCAAAAACATGTCAAGCACTCACCATGAACTGCGTCATTGTGTCTTACGCTGTCTCTTCCTGCGGTCAGCGGCCGAGGTGGTTCTTGCCGCACATTTCCCCGTTCTCTTTCGCTTCGCACTCCTCTCAAACCCCTGGAGAGCTAGTGCATTTTCAAAATCATTCAATACAATAGCACCGGTGAGGTCTGGTTCTGATGGAGGCAGACGAAATGCACTACTTGGGAGTATACCGGTTCTGTCCGCGTTGGTTGTGATAAAAATATCGTCATCGTCCTCAACCTTCCTTCTTGCTCTGGCTTCTTTTCGTAAGACCACTCTCCAATCTGAGCCTTTTGGATGTAAATCATCGTTTGCGTAAAACACTTGTGTGCATTGACTGGGAACACGAAAGGTTCTACGGCTCTAGAGACGTTATGCTTGAAGTTGACGACAAGGAAGCCATCTTCATCTCGAATATACGTACTGTTTCCATGATTATCACTCCTCTTCTTCCATAGACACGAAAATAATATAACTGGGGTCTTCAAGTCGCCATAGTTTAAAAGAATTATGTCCTGTAACACGCCGACGCAGTCCCTCCCCATTCCTGTCAAATGCTCGGTCGCTTCAAAACATGCCACACCGCAATCATACGTCCCCATACTTCTGCTATTATCATTGTCTGTTCTCCAATGATTACCGTAAGCCTTCATTTTTGCATACTTCTTACAAGTCAGAGACGGTGAATTTGACAAAAGAACTGTGTCATGCTGATCTGAGTCTGCCATGTCTATCTCCAGAGAGTGAACTCGTTGTTTTATCCACACCTCCACAGGACAGGATACGACGCCAGGCAGTTGCTGCTCACGCTCCCATTCACTGCATCAGATGTAAAAATTCAATCGAATATATACTGAACGAACATAAATTTTTCTAAGCCAGTCCTTTTACGAGGCTGCAATATCTATTGTACATGGCACAATAGCAGAAAGTGGTGTTGGAACACCTGTATAAAAACATGATTCAGTGAATAAACAAACAAAAATTCTTAAACGTGAACGAAGAGCGCTGTCATTACAGAATATAATCAAGCTAATGAAATAAATTAATATTACGTACCTGTAAAAGGGGGCCGTCAACGTATTGTTACGGAGGACATACTTATGAGCAGAGTCTCGCTCACCACGTGATAGTGTAACCTCAGTTGGAGCACCTTCCAACACTTCAAACTCTGCACAATCCTCCGGGTCCGCATCCCACACTCTTCGACGAACAACATCAAACCCATGAATATATGAGGTCGCAAAGCCCATGGTTTCGTCTAAAAGGTAACCGTGCGCTATAGAAGCCTCCGGTCTAGCTCTGTTTTTAACGTGGCTCTTCAAAGTCATCATAGTGCGCTCTACAGGATACATCCACCTCACCTGAACTGGTCCTAGAACAATCAACTCGTCTACAAGATGCTCGGGCATATGAGACATTATGTCAAAGAATGTAGGAGGAAAAGCGATCTCCATCAGGCACATAGTTATGGCAACGTCTTCTCTCAAATTTTCTGTTTGTTCTGGATCCCAAACCTTGCAACAAATTCTTCTGAAAACGCGACATGCCCTCATAATAGCCATCCTAGTATTGGGTTCCATTAAACCCCGTAAAGCCAATGGTAATAGAGTCTGCATTAATATGTGGTAATCATGCGACTTTAATGCACCAAACTTTCGATTTCTAATATGAACCCCAAGCTCAGAACAATATTCAGAAGGTACCTTGAGGTTCTCTAACCTTGTGCAAAAAATGTCGAACTCTTCTGGTTTTAACACGTAATTCGCAGCCGGCTTCAGAAACTTGTTTGGGTTCTTCGGGTCTCTAGTCATCCAAAGGTGCGGTCTTATTCCCTCTCGTTGCATGTCTCTCCTTACCCTGACACTGTCTTTCTCCTTGAACCCGCATATTGTTTTCAGCAGATTCTCACAGAAATTTTTCTCGCAATGCATGACATCCAGCGTGTTACGAATCTCCAGGTGCTGTTCAAATTCAACGAAGACGTATTAGTTGTCACGTTCACAAACATTGAAACATGACTGCAACTTCCATGCACTTACACTTTTCACATAAACGCAGTAAACAACTTCAGCATATACAATACCATTCGCAGATGGAAAAAAGAATTGAACAAAAATTTTGGTACAGTGATTTTTGGGCATACTTCCCAATATGGAAGCTCATAAAATATGCTTCCACGCTTGATTCCGTGAATCTTGGAGGGATCTGGTGTTCTCTCTCTTTTTCTCTGCCTCCTCTGGTTACCGGTTCTCCTTGGTACATCACGGTGATGGGAAATATCGTCGGCAGGCACATTCTCGGAGGCTGGTGAGATTGCCGAATGTAGCGGGCGTCTGATTTTCCTCCTACGGCTCCCTTCTCCCCTCAGAGGTCCTGCTTGACTTGAATGAGAATTTTGCACTCCGGTTCTGTTGGCTTCAACTCCAGCAGCAGATGCAGAGTTGAGATTACCAGAGTCTACCTGGTCAGCGTTATTCATGTGCGCATGAATATCCATTCTATCTGCTGCTCCACCGTTATTTCTCCTACGATGTTTTGGTCTAGCTAAATACGCCTCGTATTGTCTGAGACCCTCTCTCTGCTGGGCTGGTGTTTTCGCAACTGGCCTTTCCCTTTCTTCTGAGCAACCGTCGAATAACGAGTCGTACTGTGGGGATCGGATAATGTGGTCTGTCTTCACCCAACGCCGAGCATCACGATACGTTATCTTCTTGCTCTCGTAAGCATACTTCCCACGAAGTTGATCTCCACAAGGAGGACAAGCAACGTATCCTTGATGAGATGCACCGGACACTGTCCCATAACCCGGAAAATCGTGGGTAGTATAAAGCACTGCTGCTCGAAGATTAAATACATTTTTTCCTTCATTCTCTAGAACATCAAATGCAGGTACACCCTCCCAGAGCTCCTTCAGTTCGTCTACCAGAGGTCGCATCCACACATCGAAAAATTCGAATGGAACTTGCGATCTTCCTGGTATCAATAAAGTCAGGATGGTAAAAAATTTCTTTGTAATGAGCCAAGGGGGTAGATTCAGAATACTCACAAGTACAGGCCAAGCTGACCACGTTGACCTGTGGAGCTTGAAGGGGCAAATGCCATCACAGGAGACTTGTAAGCGTACATCCTGAATTAATCTTCCGAATCCTTTTGTATCGAAAATGTCTGGATCCATGCTGTCCAATTTCTTCCAAGCTCGTGAATCAGCGGGGTAGCGGACCTTTCCATCGCGACTTAGATTCTCGGCGTGCCAACGCATCAACTTCGATAAAACAGGGATTCTGTAGAACCGCTGAAGCCTCGGAATGGTTGGAAACTGTCTCAGCACTTTGTAAGGTCTAGTTTGGTTCAGCATGTCTCTGTATCGGTTTGAACCACAGACAGGGCACCTATCTAAGTTTTTGGTGTTTTCCTGATCGAAAAGAACACAACCAGTAGGGCAACCGTCTATATTTTTGAAGCTTAAACCTAGCCTTTTTGTTAAAGTTTTAGCCTGGTAAAGGGACGATGGGAGGCAGTTTTCACCTGGAAGTAGGCATTTTATAGTGGCCATTATATCGTCAGCAGCTTTATCTGTGATACCGCTGTGCGTGGCGACAATGTTCATGAGCATCACGGTCGCCCCGAGCTTCGTGTGTTTCGATCCAGGATATAGCAGGCACATTGCATCCTCAAGTGCCTTAGCATCCTTGATTCTCTCCTCGTTGAGTGCACTCTGTTCTCCAACTTCGGCCCCTTGTGCCCTAGTAGTTCCATTGTTCGGATCGTCCCTTTGCAGATTTGTTTCATCTGACCCCGAGTTACAGTCCACTTCGCGTTCCCTGCTGTCGTCGTTGTTGACTTGATTGATTCCAGTGATTTCATCTACTTCATTAATCGCTGCCACCGTGATTCTCTCTATCTCCTCTTCAGTCTCAGTGAATGCTTGCACCTCTTGATACATGTGCTGCATCATGGTTCGCATTTCCAGTCCCTCGTCAACGCATCGATTATCTCCAAAGCCTTTCTGTAAGTTGTCAGCGTAGTCTCGCTTCCATTCCTCGTCGGAAGAGTCGGGATCACCGGGGCCCCTCCAAGTCCGGCAGTCAGATGACCGTCCATTCTTCAGAAGATGTCTGTGAACTTCGTTTATTCCATACGGTCGACCTGTTCCTTTGTGAACGGTACAAGGGCAGGATATTCTATGAAAGTTGTATAAGGCTGCTCTCTCTTGATCCCTAATCCATAGTTTATTGTCCCGATTTCGAATTCGGCGTGGATCCGTCAGTGGGAATCGATTTGCCATAGTATCCAAGCTGATTTGACGTAGTTGCCTCTGCATCAGAGTTTAATTTACTGAGGAGTCAGTAACACCATGACAATGAGCAAAGGACGAATATACAGACTTATGTGGATTACAACTATAACCAACCTCACGTGACTCAAATCGAGAAGAATATGACATATGATAATTATGTGCTAAGCAGTAGTTTACATAAGGTTAAGGGTTCAGGTTATTGAGAGTGGCACTAGGATTATGAGTAACATTCTTAGTCAGAAATGATTGTCAATTTAACTTAACGGGAAGAAGTAGAATTAGTTTGTGAGAAATGACTTATCTGCATTCTCAGATTGTTCGAGTACTATTCTTAAACGTGAATTGAGATGTTTTTGCGAACTCATTTCTATTTGCTCACAGTA
The DNA here is from genome assembly GCA_014871385.1 of Ceratodon purpureus. Classification (NCBI taxonomy): domain Eukaryota; kingdom Viridiplantae; phylum Streptophyta; class Bryopsida; order Pseudoditrichales; family Ditrichaceae; genus Ceratodon; species Ceratodon purpureus. The sequence goes on along the minus strand of CM026428.1, from coordinate 14,395,854 downwards.
ATTAGAAAAGAATTTGTACTGTCGAAACGTACCAGAGCGGACCAAAGAAGAGTCTCTCATTGGTCCATTCAGGAGACTATGTTTGTTGACAAAGAAAATATATCGAAGTTTAATCCACTCGCGGAACTTCAAGAACTCTTGACCTGTTCAAAGGATATATAAACATAGAGATTTGTCAGGACATGATTATTGTGTTGGATCGCACAGCATACTATGTACCTAGAGTGGCGTACACATCTTTGAACACCGAGAGATATTGTCATACAATCTGAACCTTTTGGTTGTGAGTAGGGATTTGTTTGTACTAATTTATTCGTATTTCTGACCCGTCTAAATCAATCCGTTATCATCTACGGTAAACAATGGAAAACATATTCTTTATATACAAACAGGTCTTCAATTTATGATCTGTGAAACACGGATCTTGCTGGTGTCATCGATTGGTTCACGATATGAGGAATACCTATGAGGAAATGAACATTTGATGTATAAGCAATTAACTTGGGACCTAATTCATCAATTAAAGGGAAACGAATACGGAAAATTACCTGGACTTTAGGTTGAGGTACTGGTGAAGATCGGATGCTGCGTCTTCTTCGTCTGTGCCACCTTCGCAGTTCTTCTACTTTGTGCTACTTCCGATCCACCCTCATACTTCAGTTGTTTCGAGCTCAATTCCCGAGTCGTTGTATGCGTTCGATCTACGAAACAAGGATGATGAATACTCCTCATGCGCCATAGGAAATGCTGTGAACAGTACAAAATCGTCGCCAACGTAAAGAAATGACACCGCGCACTGGAAGAACAGTTCCGGGAATTGAAAAAGCGATTGAGATCGCAGCCACGAATTACTGTGATCAACCCCAAAGAAAATAAATTCAATTCACAGAAACTCTCAGCAGAGACTAAGTACAAATGTTTCACATTAGATATACCCAGCGAATCCATCAATCGGATATGGCCCAAAACTTTCTATAATGAAAACATACTTAACTGTCACTTGTGCTGAACTTACACGCTGAGTAGGAAGAAGTGGATCCATGCATTTGGTAACCTATCGTGTAAGGTGTCTTCTTGCTTATGCCGCCTGTCTTGGTTGAGGATTTCTATTTGTCTCGAGCGCACTCTCTGTAGGTAGTCTTCCAAGCTTTGCGTCAATCAGGATTTTCCGTGGCTTCCCACTACTGTCCATTCTACACAGGGAAGGAGCATCCGATGAGTATGTCGACTACGAGAGCTATGGAGGGTCGGAAAGGCGATGATTACCGAGAATCAGAGGAAGAGGAGTTGGAGGAGAGTGAAAATGAGTACGAGCGCGAGAGAAGGGAGAGGATTGCAAGTAATCAAGCATATCTAAAACCAGTTCTCCAGGCAGCTCATGCGTTGTAAGTTATACTCTTCTCTGAAAACCCTATGCATGTAATCCTCCGTCGTAGGATAACTGCCACGTGTCGATGTGAACGATCCAGATTTATGCATGTTGGTATTTTAGGTTTCTACAGTTCTTGCTCTAGATCATTGCTATGGAGGCACAGCAACCGAGGCGTTTTCTTTATCCGTTTGTATACTTCCGTAGTCATTGCTCCGGGGTTTTCCGACATTAACGAGTTCATTTGTTCTGCACGCTTATCTGATTCGCTTGTATAGCAACTCCAGTATCGCGAAGAACAAAAGAAAACGGAATAGAGACACACAACCAACCGAGGGAACTGCTACACGTAGGAGTGGGAGACTGAACAAACCAGGGTTCACCTCGCAGACACGCATTTCTGCTGAAGACGAGGAGGACGACTCCCAGGAGCATGATTGTAGTGCAAGTGAAGAAGGTTCTGAGTTTTCACTTGAAGGTGAGTTTCGTAACCGTGGCATCTTTTGATCACGTCGACCTTCAAACTTCCACGTTTATGTCTTAATACTGTAGAATCTGTTTTAAAGACGTCGTTTGCAAATCTGGGGACGTAGTCCAGTAGCTTGTAAAGATTGTTTCTGCGTGATGAGTTCTGTAGCATAGTCCAAACTCTCTGAATCAATTGCCGGTATTGAACCCAACTAGGGTTTTCACTACTGCGGTGACGTATGTTTAGTTTGAAGATGTTATGAACAATTTGTTTTTGAGGCTTCTATCTGCTAGATGACGGTGGGTGTCGTTGGTGTTTGATGGTGAGTGGTTTTCGTTTTTTCTCGTTTAGATAATGCTCGCAGGCATAATTCACACGAAGAGTCTGATGTCGGAGATGACAGTCCGAAACGGAGTCGATACAGAGCACTCCGGAAGGGAAAAGGCGTGGCATGTCCAGGCGAAACCAAATCTAAATCCGAGAGAAAGATTACTGCTCCGGAGAGAACACGCAGCGACTTCCAAAGATCCGGCAATGAACAAAGACAGGCTAATCCGGTGATGTTCGGTCCTGGATCCACGTCTGGGAATCAGCCACAGAATATGTACGCTTGGGTACCAGTTCCGTCTTTCAATGGTGCCAATGTTAGCAACAATGTCAGCGGCATTTTGCCACAAACAAACCTACCAGGTCAATGGCAATTCATACCGAATGAGGTAAACAACCACAACCCTAATGCAGATGTCTCTAATCGTGACACCGCTGAGGAGTCGCAGGGATGCAGAAACGTGACAGTGAAAGAAGAGTCCCTGAGGAGGAGGATTCGGCGCGAGAACCAAAAAAGGACAGACGAGGAAGCTAGGAGAAGGGAGGGGCAAGGACTGAAGCCATATGTTGTTCATGTAAAACCTTCAGGAATCATAGACAGTGGTTGTGAGGGCCACTTGAAGTGGCAGGAGAAAGTCAGGGACATTACTCCGAGAATGCTGGACCTTAGTGTACCTGTTTACGAAAACCAGTGTGAGAATTCTAGAAGGTTATTGTGGGACACATTAAAAAACATTTTTGAATTCGTAGGCAACGAAGTAACGAGAACATCGTTTGACAAAATGATAAAAACATGGTTGAGAAAGGACAGGGAAAGAATGAAGAGAAATCATGGTAGCAGTTCGAAACCTCCGTCGAAGTGCACGCCGAAGGAGTGGGCTAGCATGAAAAAATACTGGGAGTCCGAAGACAGTAAGTTGGTGTCCGAGAGAATGAGCGAGGCGAGGAAGAAGGTTGTCTCGAATCCTCGTCTAGGGAGACATGGGTATGGAGGAATGGAGCTGAAACTGGTATGTACATTGAAAGAGATTAGTTGGTATCAATAATTATATTGTTGTTTGATTGCTATATGGATGGAATTTTCCTCTTATGTAACAATTTATATTTTTTTTCAGTACGATAGTTTATGATACCATGCTGACATGCGCATGTAGAGAAAGGAAAGAGAGCAGTTGCCCGGGGTAACAGATGTGGCAGACGAAATTCAAGCATCAAACGAGAATCCCATAAGCACTGTAAGTTTTCCATCATTTTCAAAGTCTAATTGGGCAGCCATTGTAGTACTTGAGCACGTCAGGTTTTTGGGATCTCCACCACGTTGAGTGGATCTACCTTGAACTTATCCTTCTTTTTGAGGTCTTCAAATAAATACTACGTATTTCATCAGCAGCCGTAGTAATACATATCATTCTTTTACTTCAAATTTATGTCGTGGATCACTTCGAATTTTTTATATGTTTTAGGAATACAGTCGTTGTTGTTGGACGAGAATCCCGTTCATCGTAGTCACTGGTTGTTGTTTAATGCCAGTTTGGAATGTGATGTATTCTTTGGGTTGAAATCAAAGGATCAATGTTAAATGCATGTGGGACTTATAGTTGAATTTGATGAGTAAATTTTGTTTCAGGACATTTTGAAAAGGAACTCGACGAGACTGACCGCAATGGAGCGTATCCAAACAGAGACTAATCGTAGGCTAGATGATATGATGGGTATGCTCCAGAGTGTCCTGAGCAACATTTCTTCTGGGAATACCAATCGTGATTTGCCAAAACAACGTGTTGAGACACCCTCTGTTGGAGAAACAGTCGGAATCCCTATTGATGAGCAGAACACTGGCATGGGAAATCTAGAAAGGCCGGGTAGCAGTGAACTCTGGTGGGACAGATTGACAAGGTCCACTGATGGAGAGCACGAAAAGAATCAGGCATGATTCGTTGGTTCCTTATTAAGCAGAGCCGCAGAGGTTATTGATTTCATTGTGTGCTGGATAGAATTTTCTGACTGAATCTCCTCTTATTCTATTTAGTAATTTGGATTTAGCACAGTATCGAGTTTTCATATATTTATTCTAGTTCACGTGTAAATCACCATTTTCAGTCTTTGAATTGACTCAAATGATTTGACCATCTTCTGACAGGCAACGGCAAGAGGGAAGAGACTAGACTTTAATGGGAAAAGAGACACACTCCCTGTAAGAAAGGTATGCGTCACTATCCTCTCGTCCTCGTAACACTTCGAATTGTATGAAGTAATATTACTGGAACATGTCTAGCAAACAGGTATGAAACAAGTTAACATTAACTGTTATTTCTTGCTTGTTAAACGAGAGAATATGATCAATGCGTTCTAACATTGCTAAATTTCGGATTTGCAGGACATGGTTTTAGTTCAGAGAAGTTGTTTTAAAAAAAATTCAATACAGATGTTTGTACGTTGAAAAGTACCAGAAATGCATATAATAATATGTAACCGAAACAGGAGTGTTGATTTCGTAACTGGGTCTAACATTGCAACATTCATAAGGTAAACAACAATTTTTTAAGCAAGAGGGGTTCCTTTAAAAATCTGCTCATTTTCTGAAAGCGGTGAATTGTTTAAACCATGATTTGTGTATGTGCGACTATGTAGTAAGTAGGGAAGAAATTCAATAACACTAACAAACAATAGCTAGGTCGTCATCTGAGTGACAAAACATCGTTACACTTGTCGAATGCAATCTGACAAGGAAAATGATCTCACTGTTTTTTTGTCGGGTTGCAGAGAGTGGACGAACTCGACATGGAACACGGGGAAAGTGACAGTGATGGCAACCAGGTATGTGAATATGACAACATTTTTCAATTGTTTAGGATGTGAAGTACACAAGAAAGTTTAGAGAAGATTACCAGTTTCATTATCAATGGAGTTATTCTGCAGGTGGATACTTGCTTTGTTACATTCTGTTCAGCTAGGTTAAGAGTCTTGTATGAGCTCTAGGAAAATAATATTATATCTTGATTCCTTATTCAGCGTATCTTTCCATGCTTACAATGAAAACTTCAGTTATTTTATAAAACATTCTGAAGACACCATTTCATGTAACTGACTTCGTTGTACCTTGACAGTTGAACGTAGGTGACAAAGTATGGATTGCAAACAAGGACGACCGCACTGTGTCTGTGGGTAGAGGACGTGTATCCGCACTTGGAGGCGCCGGAATGTTCCATCTCAAGCCCATTCCAGTGGATTATGTGCGAGTGGATCTAGAGACTGTGCTCGTTAACACATCTCTCCTAGTACCAGTAGACATAGCGGACCAGAATACTTTAGACGACGCTCTGGGGTCTGCTGTGCTCTCGTTGAGGAATCTTACGTTCAAGATTGATTGACCGTGGAGACAGAGACTACCATCTGCACATTTCGTAACTTTGTTATAGTATGAGAAGCGAAGCAAGGTTTGATCTAGTGCACAAGGTATGCAGGAAGGTGTGGATAGATCATCGGCATGTGTTCTACGTATTTACATGTTATTTTGCACAGTAATAAATAAGCGTGACCTGACACGTTTAAATCATTCTCCGATGTTTTAACAGTCCCTGAAATGAAGAGCACACTATTTCTTTATTGTGAATTACTATCACCATCGAAATTGGTCTTCTTGAAACTGGAACTTCAATCCAATCATAAATTTACACGCGCTGATATGCAACGTGAGGAAACTGAGAGTTCAAACACCGGAAACTGTTCCACGTGGAAGTGGTCCCGGCATGAACCGCGTGAAGAGGGGCTACAGTCTGGAACATTCAGAACTGGAATATGAAGATTTCGAATTTGAATATGTAGATACCTGGAATGAACACAAGGAAGACAGATTTGAAGCCGGAATACATCTCCGACTACTGTTTATAATTTCGATCGGATCCAACATAATCAGATGTCCCCCCAGCGTGCATTGTTGAACTACCGCTATGGCCGTGAAACCCGTTTACTCAAAGGTGAAATCGGTCCAACGTGACTTGTTTCCCGTAATGACTGGTCTAAGGTGACTTTGGTTCCCTCAGTCATTTTTTTTCAAACCTGTCCTCAATGACACCAATTTAAGTCATTCTGGGAGTCCTAAAATCGCAGATTTGTACTAGTGTATGAGTACTTTTTAATCATCTTGGTATATATAATTGTGGACAAAGAAAGTCAAAATTTCTTAACCACAAATTTGTAAGAACCAATAAGAGTGAACCACCTATGCATGTTTGTAACCATCCACCAAAATCGGAAATGATCGAAAACGTATCCAACCCATGACTATTTCTATATACCCTACATGTTGTTGATAGGTTTCTCGTTGGTAATGGGTGGCTCGACCTTAGTAGCAAATTGTTGTTATTTCAACAATTCTTTTAACTTTCACACAAACTTGGAAGTTTATAAACTTTAACCGTATGATCATAAAGCTCATGGTTATATGGTCTTTCTAAAAAGAAAATCAGACTTTTTTTCTAAAAAGAAATTAGACCTTGTATTCAAATGATTTTCAAAACACAAATTACAAATATTTTCAAAAGTTATTTTTGACTTAATGAGTGGATTGCGAAGCCACCAGTAAGTGTTTCTAAAACAAAAATGTACAATCAAAAGATTTGCGCTTGTTTTTATATCAAAGAATATATCAAAAATGTTTTTGGAACCATGAGAAAATAAGTATGCAAAGAATGGGGTTTGCTTACAAGGGTAATTTTTAAAGGCCAATATAAATTCCAATATTAAAAAAAGATCTTGCTAAAAATAAGTGGTTGGATTTTTGTAATGGCGTAACTTGAAATGTTGAGAAAGAAAAATAATTATAAATAGAATTTATTGCAAAAGTTGTGAATTCTAAATGAAAACATAAATTTTTGGCTATATTTCTTAGAGCAATCAAAAATATAGGATCTTCTATTCTCAAGCCTATGAAGGGATGAATTTGCCTTTGATTGGGCAAATTTATCTAGGCAATGCCTTTAAAAAGATTAGATTTCTTACCAACAGCTCATTGGCTATAGCTTGTCCATGGCAGCAGTAAATTTCTATATATAGAGGATTTTATATGTCATAAATTTTGCATATAAAGTCATAAAATAGTTCTTAAAATATGAAAAGTTTTAAAACATAAAACTCTAAAGGATTCAAAAATTCAAAATTATAAAAATAAACAAATTTAAACTTGGCGTAGTCTACCATATAGCGCTACTTTGATCTCTTTGGTCCTTTAGGGCTTGAATATAATCTTATTTGCTCACGCTATATGTTTTACCTCTAGAGGTTCAAGCCGTTTTTGGACCTCCAAAACCAAAAACTGTGATTTTTGACAACCTTGTAGAAGTTGGAGTATGATTCTTATCTTTTTACTTTTTTGGTACATCCAACCGTAAGATCTTGAACCTAACTACTTGCACTAATACCATGTCAAATTTCTACGGTTGGATTTTTACCGTTTATGAGATTTTAACATTCAAAGTTTACGGTGTTTTTTTTTTTTTTTTTTTTTTGGGCTTTGCACAAACGGCATACTTTAAATGGTCTCAAGGGAGACTTGATGATTGTTACCCCAAACATTCTGGTCATATTTTTTCCATATAGGTAACTAAGTTGGGCACCCCCATGCAAAATATTAGAGTCTCATTATGCTTTTTTGGCCTTCATGGCAATTATTTTCTAGAAGAAGGTACAAAAACCACAATATGGTAAAACTTAAATTAAGTTAAATGTTTTTGGTTTTTATAGAAGTGAACAGTTGAAAGTTATGTCTATGAGTGTTGATTTATTGAAAGAAAAAAAACTTGAAATATTCCAAAATCTCAAATTTTGACAAATTTTGAAAGAAAAAAGTGTAAAATTATCAAAAATTGTGAAGATTGTTTTTGTAATTTTGAGGCTGCCCTTGTAAAAATGGTAAGCTTTTTGACAAAAGTCACTTTGGATTTTGAGTAGTGAATTCGTTATGAATACATTTTCAAAAAAAAATCTAACAAAAACTAATTTTAAATTACCCGTTTTGGACTTGAAACTTAAAATTTCTAGATGAAGGTACTAAAAGTGAAATTTGGCTTTGCAAATTTTACCACATACACATTGCGGTATAGGGAGCATCAAGTAAAATTCTTAGGCAAAAATATTACTTTTAACCCCTTCATTTAGGCTATCCAAAACAGTCAAGAGCCATTTTGGATTTCCAAAACTTGTAGGGGTTAAAGCTTCCATATCAAAGAGATTGTATAGAAGTTGAATTGTAACATTCTAGGATCAATTGTGGAGGGCAATAATCTTCTTATCAAGTTTACAAATGGTTGACATAGATTATGTTATTGCGTAGAAGCTATACACCACGTGAGCCCTAATGACAATGTTCGTCATTGGATTTTTTTCTTTATTGTAACCACACATGTTGCTATTTGTTTACAAATTTTTGAGAATCAATATGTATTTCAAAATTCCATTTTAACGTAGGTATTAAATGGATATCAAAGTACACATAGGGCTCATTTTGGTATAGAATTAAAATTGGTTGGTTTCCACATGTGATTTTGGTTAATTCTCATCCATTCACAAAATTCATCATGACAAACTTACCATATTCATATTGTTATTTGGAATATGTTATAGCATCCCGGTGGTCCTTTTTTTTTTTTTTTTTTTGGTTGAAAGTAACGGTGTTCATAAAGGAGAAAAAAGAACAAGGGAGATCAACCCGGGTCCTAGGACAGGGAGGATCTCGGTGGTCCTTTTTGTGTAAGAGCATCGCCACTAGTGGCTCCTAACGCCACTAGTGGGATGCTCTTTACAGGGGCTGTTAATAGCCCCTGTGACACTTGGGCCGGTCACTCCCCCACCCATTCCCGCCCCTCCCAAACTCCCTCACTTATTTTAATTATTTTAATGAGAATTTTAGCACATGGTCCCCACTCCCACCTACCTTGAAATTCCCTTGCACTGTATATCATCTCTCTCATCTAAACTGCAACTCTCTTTGGCCTCACAGTTTCCAAGTTTTGCTTGGGACACTCTTTTGGTGATAGTTTTGCAATGGAAGCTTGGAGAGCTAGATTAGCAAATGCACGTGCGACTTTCCTTGAGGACGATGAGGATGATGACATTAGCATTGCGATGGCTTTGGGTCAATTAGAGAGTGCCGTTCATGAGGAGTTACCACCAAATAGGAGTGTTTTTGGAGGATCACATGAGGGGGAAGCTTATGAACATTGAGAGGTTTAGAGTGGACATGGATGACCGTATGTACAAGGATTATTTTTGTGATGAGCAGGTGTGGGGTCCTTCATTTTTTCGGCAGCGATTTCGCATGAGGAAATCATTGTTTCTCTCCATTTTAGACAAGATTTCTATCCGTGATCCTTATTTTGTTCAGAGGAGAGATGCGACCGGTTTAGTTGGATTGTCTTCTCGCCAGAAGATGACAGCCGCAATGCGGATGCTCTCTCTTGGAGTTTGTGCAGATGCTATGGACAATTATTGTCGGACAAGTGAATCAACTGCAATGGAGTGGATGAAGCGTTTTTGTGCAGCGGTTCGCCGTGAGTTTGGAGAGCACCACCTCCGACAACCCACTAGAGCGGATTTTGAGCAACAATTGGCAATCAATGCCGCTCGCGGTTTTCCTGGCAGTGTTTGGATCATTGGATTGCATACATTATGAATGGAAAAATTGTCCAGTGGCATGGCAGGGAGATATTGGGGATAGAAAGGGAAAGCGGTCAATTATTTTGGAGGCCGTTTGTGATCAGAATTTGCACATCTGACACATATTTTTTGGTTTGCCGGGGTCAAATAATGACCTCAATGTGCTTGACCGCTCTCCCTTGATTCATGACATGCTCATTAGAGAGGCTAGTGAATTTACCTTCGAGGTGAATGGGAAAGAGTACAACCGGTACTACTTGTTGGCAGATGGAATATATCCACAATGTAGTTGCTTTGTTCAAAGCATCCATGAGCCCGGTGATGAGAAGCGCAAGCACTTTGCAAAAAGACAAGAGGCATGCCGCAAAGATGTTGAGCGGTGCTTTGGGGTGTTGCAAGCGCGTTTTAGCATCATTCGAAATCCATGTCGGCAATGGAGCATGGACATTATTTCTGACATCATGTTTGCATGTTGTATTTTCCACAACATGATTTTGGATGATGAACGCAATGTGCCGGACCTCGAAAACCTTATTGCGGGGCGTATTTGTGATAATGTGCCATTGCGTAGAGGCTTGTCATTTGATGAGCTTATGAATGATACAATGGAGATAGAAAATGAGGACATCCATTATAGTTTAAGAGGTGATTTGATTGAACATTTGTGGGCCTTAAAAGGCACTTACACACATGTCTAGTGATTTCTTATCAATATCTATGCCCATGGAGGCTCAATCTTACATTAACACTAGGATGTGTATCCAAATCAATTGTCTCAGAAACATCAATTGATTGTGACATGTCTTGAGATTGAGAATTCCAGTGAGTGGCCCATGTAGTTGGTTGGTGACTATCAACATGCACTACATCATCCCATTCAACCCCTCTCCCCACACGATTATTAACAAAATTTGCAATTCCTCCACCCCCCCCCCCCCCCCCCACACACTCTCCCTCCTTCCACTATATTATTTCCCCTCCCAGCCACTGTCCCAGTTTCCCTTCCTCCCTGATGAAACAATCTCTCTCCCTCCCACCGCCCCCCATGGCCGTGCACCCCCCCAATACCCCATGACCCCACGCTCCCTCCCCGTTCCCTATATTGTCCCCGCTCCCCACCCTGTAGTTCCCGTCCCCAACCCGGCGTACCCCGCTCCCCAACCTTCGAGCCCCGTTCCCCACTCTTACTCCCCCGCTCCCCTGCCCGATAACCCAACAGTCGGGGCCTCGGGCTTGGGAGCCGTGGGCTTCTCCCTGCCCACTGCCACGCTCCCGCCCCCCTTGGCCGCAGGATTGAACCCCGTCGCCGCCCGCCTCTCCCTGCCGCACTCCATCGCCGTCCCACCCTCGCCCCCCATGGCCGCGCGACTCCTCTCCCTGCCCCCCACTACCGTCGAGCTACCGCTCCCCTTCACCGTGCGAGTCCTCCCACCGCCCACTTTCGCCGTGTCTGCGCCAGCCACCTTCGACTTCCGCATCCTCTTCGAATTCATGACCTTCAAACTGCAATCCATCGTCTCCAAGTTGAGATTCCAAACCTTGATCATGATTTTCTTCCTCTTCATGATCCGCATCAAGATGTGGCTCCGCAGCTGTTGCACCCATGTGCACTTCAGCACCTGCAATTGATCTTTTTCTCACCCTCTCAGCTTCTTTCAAAAGCTCCTGCTCCACTTCTTCTTCTTGTGCCATTCTTTGTTTAAGTTTCTTCAGTTCTTGAACTCTCCTAAGTTGCACATACTCTTTAGCCTCTGCACTCACCAACGTTGAATCATTTGTTGTCATGAGGAGTAGGAGGTTTTGATCAGCAAGTCCAACTGCCTTGAGCATCTGTGCCTCTGCCATCTTGTCTGTGGCTGCGGCTTGTGCATACAGCCCTCCCTCCCTTTGCTTTGCACGAAGTTGCTCATTCTTCGCAGCCTTTGTTCCACCCGGCCTTCCCTTGAACTGAGGTGTGCCTGCCACCACCTCCGATTCCGTGCTCCCTTCAGCTCCTATTGTCACTTCAGCTCCCTGTTCCGGCATCACTTGCTCACTACTCTCTCCCCTTGATCTAGTTGGTGTAGGTGGCTTCTCCTGCGACCATCCAAGTGCCCATCTGGGGTTGTCTCTCACTAAAAGCCAACAATGCTCATAACCAAAATCACAACCTTTTGCATCCTTCTGTCGATACAAGTTGTGGGCTCTCTTCAAATTGTCTGCAACGCTTGAACCGCTTCTAGCCAACTTTAGCACCTACGAATACACCCCAATCCACTTGCTCACGTCGTGCTTCACAGTGCCTCACTTCGTCTCTAAAGATCTCTAAGGCCTCAATCCAGCTCTGTTGTCATCATAGTGCTCTGAGATGCGCTTCCAAAAGACTCCAGCTCTTTGTTGATTTCCAACAATACAATCCTGCGACACATGCATCACTGAACGACACAACTGCTCCTCCTCCTCACGTGTGTAGACTTTCCCCTTCCCTCCCACACGCACTGGACCACCTTCCTGTACAGCTCTAGGAGCTGCCCTCCTCCTAGTTCCTCCAACCATGACGACGTCAACACAAGAAGTCAAACAAAAAAAATGAACAGTTGCAGGAAAAGGGGCGCCCTGTGAAGAGAAGAGAGCCACGGCAGGCTGCCGGCTTGGAGGTCATGAGGGCCGTGGCTTGAGCTTCAGGGTCCATTGAACGGTCACTGGTGGGTACTGTTTTTGCTCAGGCCCCGGCCCCCACGCCGTTTGGCTCACCGGCCTGCGAGTCTGTGGCCATGCTCTAAGCCTGTAAATGAACTTCGATGAACAGTCTTTGTTCCTTTCCAGGTTTGGTGAATTTCAAACAATCCTTAAAAGCAACCTGTAAATTGTTTTCTTTCCTTAGTTTTTTTTTTTTTTTTTTTTTTTTTTTTTTTCTTTCGCATGCTGGTGTAGGATTTTGCAATAACCGGTTTCAGTGGATAAAAAGGCAAAAAAAATGCGAGCTTAATATTTTTCATTTTTAGTATTTGAGGGCAGCCTGGAATGGCCTGAAATTTTCAGGACGATAGTTGTTTATCCCCTAAAGGACAATTGTCCTGAAATGGGCTTTTTTAAAATTTGGGCAGGTTCCTAGAATTCCAATTTAATTCGTAAATCTTTGAAAAACATAATATAGATAGACATTTTGAAAAGGTTTGTGTAGATTTTTATTTATTTTTTTTGAACATACTGGAAAAAAAAAGTTATAGTACCCGAAGTGGAAAAAGCTGTTAAATGGGCAATTTGGGCAGCCATGCTAAATACATCAATTACCTCCAAAAAATATTTCTATAAATACTTCATGATGTCATCTTTGAGGTTTCCAAAAAAAAACGACTTTGAGTGCATAATGTTCACTCCACAAAATATCAAAATTTCCTCACCATTTCGGGTAGTGTACAAAAAAAAAACTTATTTTTTCCTTTATAAAAGTTAGAAAAATCTTATTTTAGGTTTTTTCTTTTTTTTCAGTGAAAATATGGACATCAGTCTTTACTTTGACCGTTTGGATTGGGACTTTATTGAATAACGGAATTTCTAGGAAAGAAATAAGATTTAGCACTCTTATGTATTCAACTTAATAAAAATATTGTTTTCAACATGCTACATTTGACTTTTTGGTGTAATTGTTTTTATAAAAGTACCTTACTTTGTCTTCTTTGACATGCACCAAAACCTCCAAAATCCATAATGCAAAAAACCTAAGAAAAAAAAAGTTAGAGTGTGTCAACCTAGTCAAAACTCTTGTCAAAAAAGTTTGTTTTTAAATTTCAATTGCTATAATCCTCTAATCTCTATGGTCGATTATATTGAAATTTTTTGAGCTGTCTATTACAATAATCTAATTGAAGATTATACGGTTAGAATTAGAAAACAAGGAGTTTTTAGTCATTCAAACTTTTTACATTTGAAATGGCAATTTTAGAGAGTTTTTTGGTGAAACATAGTCAAGGAACTGTAGGGGTTATAGGCTGCAACCCGGATTGAAAATTGCATTAGAGGCCACCACTAGGGCTCATCAAACCCCCTAAGTCCCTAAGCCGGATGAGGCTGGATGAGGGTTGGATGGAGGCTTAGGGGGGCTTAGGACACCATTGGGATGCTCTTAGGATGCAATGCATGAATTGATTAGGGTCCAAGTAACCTAGGTACATGGCGCAGAGAACCAGGCCATATATTTGAGGGATTTGCAAATTGAAATTGGAAAAGATCTTGTCACCTTATCTGTACTCTCATGCTCCATATTACAATACCTGTGTATGTCACTTTAGGTCAGAGGAATAGCTTCCTTTGCTGAGCAAAAGCACATTACTTTGGACTGCAAAGTCTGGAAGTAATCATATCTAGCTAAGCTTCACCTTAGTACACCGGTGCAATACTACTAAAATGTGCCTAGTTTCATAGTGACTTCTTCTTAACTCCATGTTCTCTTCACGTGTTCCATTTCACTTTTCGGAAGCAGATTCTGGTATGAGCCTGCATCTGTGTATTCTAATCCAGTACTCATTGCTCATCTGCACTCTGCTGATCACACTTGATTGCTTTTTTTTAGTACTTGGGCTCCGGCCTGGAGAACTTCCGCCTTGACAATGAAATACTACGGTAAAGTATCAGTTGTCATGGATAAGCTTAGGTCTGGTACACAGCATGGATTAGATGGTAAAACTACTTTGTGGGTTGTGACCAAGGTAACCAAAGTAGAAACCACCAATTTAAGCCGCATGTACTCTTTTTACACAAGTCGCATGTACTCTTTACGCAATGCAAAAGATGGGCCCAAAGATGAGGAAAATTGTGAAACCTTCCAAAAAAAAATTGGAATCACTATGTGTATCCTATGGAGTCTTTTGTGCCCATTTATACATATTTGCAACATATATAGGTGGTGGTAGAGTTGCTCTAAATTAATCCAAAAATTTTGGAAAAATTATATAACATTTATAGTATTGACATTGTTTTCGACAAAAAAAATTCAACATCACAACATCATGTCCCAGTCTTCAATGCATAAATACATGTGTAAACCACTGCAGCAACTCCGTATGCATATCCTTTTAGAGGTTAATTCTTCACATATATTTTGTTTTTTCCATTTGTTTCTTTTCAGTTTACAATATTCCCTAGTAATATTCCTTGATTTTATTTTATTTCCTTTTGACCGTGACACATCTTCTAATTATTGTTATAAATAGGGACAAAGTGTTAGGAATTATTTTGTGACCTTGACAAAAGGATTATAAACTGTTTCAAATTGGTTCTACAATTTTGTAATAGGCATCAGAGTTATCTAAAAACTATCCGCCGCTCTAGAAGGGCATAGTTGATTCGCTTTAATATCTGTTATTGTATTATTTTGATTTGTTATTGGTGCAGAAATTTAACTATTGCAAACAAGTGAAATCGAACTTGTTGCTTATAAATTTCAGGGTATATTAAGGTAAATGTGCCAATAATTGTGCATGACCAACAATTGCATGTGTAGGCCTCCTACTAACAATGCAAGTTGGCACCATTTTCTGACTTGTTATTATTAGTGTTAGTGGATCCTCATTGACCGATTAATAGTTGAACATTCATGGTTTAGGTGGTTTGTTAATGGCAATTCTCATAAGCACACATTATCTATTATTGGAAACTTCAATTTTTAGATTTCTATAATTCACACAAAAATTTCATACAAATTCAATTTTTTTCAATTTTTATATATTCGTATTTTGTATATTTGCTCAACCCTTACGTACTTCTCTTTACAGATCATATGTCGTTTAACTTTGTAGCTTTCTAGTGCTCCAAAAGGTAAAGAAACCAAAAACTGGTAATGCCCTCAATGCGTGTAGTAGAGTTGCAATAAAACAGGGAGGTAGTAGACAAATATGGATAATTTTTGCATGACTGTGAGCTAAGTCTAAATGACTATGAGCTAGTTTTGGTGAACTGCGAGCTAGTTTTAGTGGATTGTGAGCTAGTTTTGGTTGACTACAGGGCTAGATAATGTCAAGTTGTGGATTTTTTTTTAACCCCTAAAGGACCAAGGTGTTTTGGCACCTCCAATACCAAAAACTGCAGATTTTGACCACCTTATGGAAATTGATGTATGTTTCCAATAAAATTTGCTTTTCTGGTGTTTCCAACCGTAAGATCTTCAACCTAACTAACTTCACGTACACCTTGTCAAATTTCAACCGTTGGATCTTGACCATTTGTGAGATTATAACACTCAAAGTTTACTGTTTTTTTTTTGGGCATTGCCGTAAAGGCCTAGTCTAAATGGTGCCAAGAGAGACTTGATGATTGTTACCCCAAACGTTTTGCTCATATTTTTTTCTATGTAGGTAACTAAGTTGGGCACCTCCGTGCAAAATTTTGGAGACTCATTTTGATTTTTGGGTCTTCATGCAAATTATTTTCCAGAAGAACGTACAAAAACCACAATATGGTAAAACTTAAATAACGTTAAATGTTTTTGGTTTTTTGAAAATGTGAACGGTTAAAAGTTACATCTATGAGTTTGTGAATTTTAACAAAAACAAAATTTGGAAAATTCCTAAATCTCAAATTTTGACAAATTTTGAAAGGAAAAAATGTAAAATTGCTAAAAACTTTGAAGCTTGTTCATGTAATTTTTGGGGGCTGCCCTTGTAAAATTGGTAAACTTTTTGACTTGGGTCACTTTGGATTTTGAGTAGTGATTTGGTTATAAACATATTTCTATTTTATTTTTAAAAAAAAAAACCTAATTTGAAACTGCCCGTTTTGGACTTGAAACCTAAAATTTCTAGATGAAGGGTCTAAAATTGGAATTTGACTTTGAAAATTTTACCACGTACACATTGCAGTAAAGGGAGAATCCAGTAAAAAATTTAGACAAAAATATTACTTTTAACCTCTTCATCTAGGCTGCCCGAAACAGCAAAAAGCAGTTTTCGCTTTCCTGGTCCTTTAGGGGTTAAGTAGTCTTATGTGCGGTTTTTTGAGATACTAGTTAACGGCTTAGGTGTTTTTATGTGTTGAAAAGGATACCACCACATTCACTTTAGGAAGAGTCTAACATATAAGAAGGGGGTTTGACAAACTTCCCACTTTGAAAAATTATAGATAATTGTTTATGGGGAATAAAAATACAAATCAACTTGCATTCTTCATCATTTCTTCTTCTTCATCCCGAAAAAAAATTCACCTAATTTCTAACTCCATTCCTTCTAGTTGAATTACCTTATTTTAATGGTTTTTGATTTATCTACTTTACCTTGAGTTGATCAAAAGTTCCTATCTTTGTAACCTCTGACCTTTCAAGATAACTAAAATTTCTTATTGACACCGCTATACTTCTCCATCGCTTGTAATGTACCATTGATGGTTTGTGACTGCCATATTCTGATAGGTACTGGGAATAATTTTGCAATTGCCAATGCAAATTTACATACGTACATTGCACATGATCTGCAGTAACAGAATTGGACCCCAACTAACAAATGGCAAAATCCTATTTACAGATCTGACAAAAAAAACTCCTTGTAACTTTAAATTAAAGGATACCAAAGACTTAATCAAAATCTCTCAGTTGCAGGTGTGACAATCACTGCCTTCTCTAGGTTGTGCCAGGCTAAGAACTCCGCAAACTTGATGTTCATTTTCAACTTTAGTAAAGCCCATGATATGCAAAGGAACATACATCTGCTCCCATAGATACAGTGGTCTGCCACTGTATCAAGTATAATGCCTGATTGCCAGATGCATGTAATTATGATAAGTTAGTTACACATTGGAAACACAGTGCATTTTGGCAATAGTTGACTTTAACCATCAAGGATAAAGGATAATTGTCTTATATGGTTTTCCAGAATTTGGGTAGGCTCAGGTGATGTCAATTTTGAAATGTGATTTTTTGAAGTTTTGATGGACGTGGGATGGATTGTTTTTTTTTACATTTTCATAGAGAATTGTGCTACTAACTTGCATTGAAATTTTCAAAGGTAATCGAGGGGTGTAGCATTTTTTTGGGCTTGTCCTACAAGAAAGAAAACCACTTTGGATAGCATAACTTTGATTTTGAAGATTCATGAAACAAAAAAGAACACTTGCACCTTTCCATCTTCACAAGAGATTCATAAATTTACAATTAAAATTGCAATTATAGGAGGCTATCCAGATTCTCAAAGTCCACTTTAGAAGAAATGAGCTTTGAGAAGTTCATTAAAGTAAATATTAACAATGATGAAACTACTTCTAGTGTATTTACATTATATAGTGTGAGTTGGAATATCAACATAACTTCCATTAAATTTTAATCAAACAAAAGTGAAAGTCGTAAAAAGTTGAAACATTCAATATCATATAATAAATGTGGTAATCTAGGCATAGTGTAGGTTGCACATATATGCTATATGCTTTGTGAAGTTTACTTTTTCTTTGTTCTAGACATTTAAAAGAAATAATTATGTTACCAAAAGTTCTTCCTTTAATTTTTTGATAGTTTGATAAGTTATTCTACACTCTCTAGTGCATCTAAAATTTTGTATATAATTTAATACCATGGTACAAAATTTTCTTTGAATTTTTTTTTTCAAAAAACTTTCCATGATTCAAATTTTCATTTTATGAAAAAACAATTATTTTGTGCCTTACAAAGCAAGATGCAAAATTAATCTTATTTCTTGACAAATTTGAAAACTACTAATTAGGAAGTGTTATTTTTTAGTTATTTTTTTCAATTATTTCTTGTTTTTACTACTTCAAGAACATACAATGATCTTTTAGTCTTTTATTTGAGTTGAAATTTAATAAAAAATTAAAATCACTAAAGAAAAAAAATGTATATGGTGTTGATTGGACTTCTTTCCTTTGCAAGGTTTATTTTTTTAAGAATGCTATAATTGAGATCATCAAAGGTTTGACTTCTCCGGATGGGAGTAAGATCAAAACAAGAGAGATTGATTTTTTTGTTTGTTAAAGTTATAATATATCAAATAAGGGAGCTAACCTAATCCAACAAATAGGTTTGAAGAATTTTGACAAAAGAAGATAAAGCAATTACACTAGAATCATAAATCCTTTTAGAACCTAGAACAAACTAGAAAGAAATTCAATGCTTGACATAGTATAAAAAGCTTTTAACTTGCTAGTGGAGGCTTCTTGACAAAATTTATTATCCTAATTAGGTAGAAGTTTTATTGTTACAAGTAATATATTGGAAGTACAATCAAAGGTTGGAATGATGACATTTGCAATTGCCAAATTAGTGGTTACATAGAATGGTTTTTGAATTTGAAAATCGGTATTTGAAAGAATATAAGAGTTTTATCGGATTTCTACTAAAGATGTTATTTTGAGGAAAATATTTCTAAGCACTTTGTTCCTATTAGATTATCATCAGTTGGTTTGCTAGGATATTTTTGTTGGAAACCTATAAATAGATTTATTTGTTGTAGAATTATAGGTGGTATTTTAGCAAAGGCTCCGCATCTAGTTATCCTTAGATAAGTGCTTTTGGCAGTTCCAAAGGACAAGGTAGAGGAAAAAGGTCCGATAGACACCATGACCATGATGGAATTAGACGAATTACTTGTCCATCTTTGGAAATTAAAGATTGAAGGCATTATGCAAAGGTTACCCGAGAAAGCTACATCAATAAGAGAGTACGGCTAAGAGAAACATGGAGGTATTAATGGCAAAGCCGTGGGCGAAAGTTTGCAACTTTTTGTGGGAAGGGAATTGATGGCTCTTCCAGAGAGGTAAATATGCCACTGATATGTTTTCCAATCCGGTGAAGACAAAAGATGGGTTGTACAATGAAAGATTCTAAAACAATGCTTTTATTCAACGTTGCACCAAAACCAAATGTTCAGGTAAGAATCCTAGATGAAGACTGAGAACAAGAATTATTGCATCTATAAAAGATCAAAGAGTTTCAAAAATTTATTCTTGAGTCAATAAAGTAGTCAACATATAGGGCTTGGAAAGATAAATCTTCCATCCAAACACCTCATTATTCGGAAGTCATGATTTCCTTCTTTTAGTTTTTAGATGATCTTTTCAACTCTTAGGCCTATATGGTAGACTATAGTGTGTTATTAAGGGAAATTACACGCTCTTGAATGATTACTAGTCTAAAGACATCATCTGGAAGTTGGAGAAGTTCATTCAACAAACCAGCATGGCAACTTTGGAATTTGAAAATACCAAGTTATCGGCTTAGGTGACAAAGCTAACGAAGGAAGATGCAATGAAATGTGAGGAGATCCAACGTCTCAATTTACAATTGGGTAGTATCCGCCAACAAATTAATCCTTGGAGATTGTTTTTCTAAAAACTTTGAAAATTCATTGTGAACCAAAAAATGATCGGAATTGAAAACCGTAAAGTGTGTTGAAACTTTATCAAAATGTACTATAATATCATGATAAAATATGAGTTTCTTTTTGTAATATCATTCAACATAATACAATTACCTTACACACCATCTACTATTGACTACTCCTATCTTTTGCTTCAATTACAATGTAAGTTTCAATTGCAGATTTGAAACGAGCTTCCAATGTTGTTTTTGGGATACTTGAGCCATTTATTAAGTGATTGAATGTGTTTTATGTTTTATCAGGTAGAACTTTACCCATTCAAAATTGTTGAAGGATAAGAACCATCCTCCCTTAACCACAAAGCATCATCCTTAAATGATGAGATGAAACCGGATCCAGATCGGTGAATTGAAATCTAGCAAAACTGAGAAGAGTTTGTATTTTAGAAGAGATAATTCCAAAATGACATTGTTCCTATCTAATTTTCCATCCAAAAACAATCTATTCTTTCTATCTCACTTCATATAAACCCTAAAACAATTCATGAGTCCTAAATTTGGCCCTCTCTAGTTGAACTCGCTAGTCAGCTTGTGAGTTTCAAAGCAACTTGTAAACTTGCCCTAGGTTTTGAAAAGTAATTAGTGTGCTTCAAAATGTAAATGAACAAAACAAAAAACATAACAAATTGTGTTTGTCCGTTATGTTATTCCCAAAAGTGGCTGCATGGAATAAGACCATATACTAACGGGAGGAATAAGGAAGAGTTGGGAAGCGCCCAATATGAGAGTCCAAACAATTTCAACTAGAACAAGAAGAATCTTCCACCATGCTTGTGCACGACTGTGGTTTAGTCACAACTTTTCATCAGCAACAAGCTGCGGAGTTGGCCCAAGAAGTTCATGGAGAGACATTCTTGAAAGATTCACCATTATATACTAGTAGCCATACTGAATTTTTTGATTGCCGAGTCAAAGAAATTTGTTCGAGATACTTGTCATGGGAACAATTCTGAATCCGACATAGAGGGGACCATAACTTATTAGCCCATAACAACTCAAGCATTGATGGCTAGGCTGAAGAGTTGATCAGTTCTGCAGCAGACTCCACATTTCCCAAGTTCCGTGAGTGACTGAGCATACGGGATGGCTTTCAATGTTACTAAGTGTAACTTAGTATCGCAAAACTCAAAGAAGACAAAGAGTGGACTGCTACAATTGTCACCACAATGCTGCCAAATGGCTCCAAACAGCATTTCCAAGACCTTGCAGGCCAAAATGGTGGTTGATCATTTGATTTTACCCAGAATAAGGAAAAAAAGAATGTTGGTCCTTTTGAGGAGCCCGCACAAGTGAAGTATCTATTGATCCCAAAATTTGCTCGACTATGTCAAACCACATAACTCCACCCAAGTGTCAAGAGTAAAAAGCAAAGGAATATTTTCATATTAAATAAGAATAGACATCGATCATATCCAAAACTTACTAGGTATTTAATGTCCCCAAAAACTATTTTGAATAGCATAACTCATTTTCCATAGTGTGAAAAATATATATTTTGTCACAAAACTAATAACGCCATATTCATTAAATTGACCAATCTTGATTATATTGGCTGCTCAAATAGTGGGATTTCAGTTCATTTTCTCTCATTATTTGAATAGCTTGGCGGCCAATATAAACAAGATTGGCCAGTTCAATGAATATGGCAACTAATACCTTTCTACATCTCCATCTAAAGCTTTCAAAACCGTTGATGACATTGTCATGATAGAAGGATATCTAAGTTTCCTTTAGAGATTAATCTGTAATATGCGCATATGCTTTTATGACACAAAATAATTAGTGCAAGCTATTGCCATTATATGTGTGTAAATTTTAGGTGTAACTTAGTCTTTGCGGCAAAAAAAGATATGACTATCCAATCTTATGGATGTTACACAATGCATAGTGTTTTCAGAGGCTTGGTGACTGCAAGGATACAAGCTTGCAAAGGAATCCAAAATCCCCGTAGCATACTTTCAATTGGAGTAAAGAAGAAAGCTAAGGGGAGTAATAACTTCCACACAACCTTTTTGTCCTCAATACTTTTCTATATAATAAATAGAACAACGAAGTTTGAATAGAAGATAAGAGAAAAATAATATTGAAATTTGTCTAGATTCAAATCCATTGAATTTGTAAAGAATCATTTTCAATATGTTGTAGTTAGATTTTGTTTATGAAGAGTTTAACAACCAAAAATGTGAAAGTTGTAACAACCAACAAATTTCACCTAAATTACTTTGATTTTGAGTAACATTCGTTCAGTATAGCATAGCCAAGATATAAAACTAGCTCTAACCACTATTTAATAAAAAGTGGTAAATATCGTTATTGTATTGATTTCTAGGGCTAGGGAAGAGAAGATGATTACTCATAAAAATTTGGAATTTACGTGAATAATATCTATGTGATGTTTATGTAATATCTAGATGGTATTTGTATAATATCTAAGTGATGTCCGCTCTGTCCAAATCACTGCCCCAAATTCTTTTAATTATTTCTGCACATGAGTGCCGAACTCGACCTTGGAGTACGAGAGCCTAGAATTTGGCATAAATGAACAAGGAAAAAATGATGGCACAAGAAAAAAAAGATGATTTCTTAATTGTTGTTGAAGCAAAAATACATAGTAGAACTGATCTTCCAACATGCAATTTTTTTGAGTGACATTGAAGTGATTATGGACACACCAATCTATCGTTATCAATTATAGCTTAGATGGTTAATGAATTAATCTAGGACAATTTTGGGCTTCTATTAGAACATCCTTTAAAACTTCAAAGCTAATAAACTTTGGGGCACAATAATGTATACCCATCAATCTCTTTGTAGAATCCTTTTTTTAGAATGTAAAACACACTTCATGTAAAACATGTAAAACCTGAAATCACAATTTCAAGGTTCTACAATCTTTTTCTACAATTTTATTTGCCAATTTATGCTCTATGATCCAAATTTTGTTTGGAGAATCCCACGAAGGACCAATATCCTCCAAGGTGAAAGGCCGTGAGAAAAGAATTTTCAGCCAATGACATGCGTAGAAATTGAATGGACCAATAAATGTCACTTTAGACCCAGAATTTAGTCCAGGGGACGAAATGAGGAGAAAATGACATGGACAACACTTTGGTCCTTAGTGGCAGCATAAAGACAAATTTTTGAAGACCCCGGGATTTTTAGTCAGGCACACCTGAAGAGGTGGGCTGGACTAAAAATCTGGAAGGCCATTTGGCCAAAATTCTCACAACCAATCATTTTCATTTTTTAATTTTTTTTTTCATAACTCTATATCAGAAAATGTATTAAAAAATTCAGCACATTGTTTTTAGGTCCCTTCTCAGATAGATAGAAACACTGATCCATTAGGGCCAGCGTGAATAAAGTGTCCGTTCGTAGAGCCAATGACCCGGTGCCCACAGGACAAAGGGACAGTGAGGCAAAACTACTCTCCCCTTTCGAGGCCCCTTCTCACTTTACACTATATCCAAAGGACGTTAAGTATAGAGTTGGACTTCTCAAGAATGAGCCATGACTTCTGGTTTTTAATGTTAAGAGGACCTTAAGGTATACACACCCATGAGGGATCACTTACCCATGAGGGATCAGTAGGCTTCCCCATTCCAGAGCAATGGGAAACTAGTAAAGGATAATTGATGAACAGTAGATTTAGGGTATTTCCTCCAATAGAATGCCTCTGTGAGTGTGACGGAATCTGTTTGTTCACTGATCTGAGTATGGTCGGTCATTGGTACACCTATATGTCAATCATGGGTAACACTAACTTTTGGACAAAAAAATTTGTAGTAATTTGAATTTTACTGAATTAATTTTGAAAAAATGCTCATTCTTCATGAACCTTATGATACTACGTGCAAAAAATAACTCCTTATTGAAAACCCAAGATTTACTATGCTGAAATGCTTAAGTGATCGGTCATAGGTGTGTATACCTTAAGGCCCACTCCAGGTTCTCCAAAGAATTCAATGGGTGTACCCCATAAACTTCCATCAGAAAATCACAATCCCACTTGCATTAATTTTCAAACACAGGGCCAATCCGCTGACATTGAAAAGCGATTAATATTCCACACAGGATATGCAAAAGGTGGCATTCCTTATTCCGGTAGCTTGATTCAGCCTCCGTCACTTGGGCAGCGAGCTGCTAAACTCCAAAGCAACTCCGCTAAATTAAGCGACTCACTAAGTGGCAGCATTATGAGCCCACCCCATCCAAGTTCCAACCAAGTCACCAGAAGCTCCAAGTGGGGGCCGCGAGGGCCCAGCAACAGCAGCAGCAGCAACAGCAGCGCTGGAGGCAGGGTCGGGAAGTGGCGGCTGCAGCGGTGGCAGCGCTCTTAGGTTCGGGACGATATCGCGCTCCAGGCTCCAAACTCATCACCAGGCCTGTCGATTGGGCGACTGCCACAGGTGGAGGGATGATTGGAAGTCACTGGGACTTGGCCTGGAAGGAAGTGGAAGAGCTAGTCGACAGACAGAGTGATGAGAACCTGGATCACCAGGCCTGATCGATTGATGCATCAGGTCATATCTAAGTGGGTCATGACTCATCACTACTACTAGTAGTAGTTATAGGAAGAGGAAAAGAGAGCAACTAGTAGTAGTAGTACCATTCATTTCACTGCAGATGATCGACAGATCGATCGTCACCAGTCTGTGTAGCTTTGGAACCGATTTCCAGCGGGCCTGGAGATTGGATTTCGATATATATCTGGCATGCTGGCTAGCTGCAGTCCGGGACTTGGTTCGCTTGCAGTTGATACTCGGAGCTGACATTACCAGTCTCGGCACTCGCCCTGCAGCAGCTGGCGCAGTTCCCGAGACCAGACACAGAAAATCTAGTGCTGCTGGAATTAGAAGAAGCAGGGCCTTCCAGTGGCTTCCAGTGGCTTCCAGTTTAACGGCGAGTATCCCTGTTGCAGGCCACGGATCGATTGCAGAGGATGGTGGCCCGGGAGCCAAGCGGGTGAATTGGAGGGACTTGGTACAATACACACCATTTTGTGCAGGTCGGGGTGCATGTCGGCAAACGGTATAGCGTACAAGTGTACTGGGGCGGAAACCTATATAAAGAGCTGCCAGCGGATCGGTGGCTATTACCGTCCACCGGCGCTCTGTTCTCTTCTATGTTTGGGATCGAATTCCATTCGTTCTAGTGTAACTTACTAACTTAGCGCCTTGGGAGACGGGAGTTCCGGAGCAGCTCTCCTTCTCATGTTCGTTCGACGTGGTGGGAGTGCTAGTGGTGGAATAACTCACTTGGGCTCTGTGGATGTTCGGGGCGGCGGGGTTAGGTGAAGAGGTTCGGGAAGGGCGTAGGGAGCGAGGTTGAGGTGTGAGCGTTCGATGTTGCGTTTGGGTACTTGTCCGTCCGTAATTCTCTGTTGAATAGTTTGGAGCCAGATTGAAGTGTGTCCGTTTTGGCTGGGGCTGCTTTGTTAGTTGTGAGTTAGCGAGTGAGTGAGTGAGTGAGTTGTGCGTATCAGAAGATGGGTGGACGGGAGGATCAGACCGCCGCGGTGGCGGAGAAGTTGGCAGTGCAAGAGGCAAAGAAGGATCGTGGTGCCACTGTCACGACGACGATGCCGGAGAAGGAAGTGACGTTGAAAGACCTGGCGCGCAACATGGCAGGGTTCGCTGCTGATCGTGAATGGGACCAGTTCCATAGCCCTCGCAATCTACTCCTTGCTCTTGTAATTTCCTTGCTCCCACACGACCTGTCTCTGTGCAATCAATCCTCTTTTTAGTTTTTGCTTTCTGTGCGAGATGAATATCAATGAAGTTGTGTACTCATGGTTTGTGTTGTTGAATGGAATCGGGTGTAGGTTGGTGAGGTGGGCGAGTTGTCCGAAATTTTCCAATGGAAGGGGGAGGTTCCTCGCGGCCTTTCCGACTGGAACGACGCGGAGAAGGAGCACTTGGGCGAGGAGCTCTCCGACGTGCTGCTCTACTTGGTCCGCCTGGCCGACGTGTGCAATGTGGACCTGGGCGAGTCGGCGCTGCGGAAGCTCCAGAAGAACGCCATCAAGTACCCCGTGGAGCTCTGCAAGGGCAACAGCAAGAAGTACCGCGAGCTCGCGAAGAAAGGCACTGTCCGCCGCAACATGAACAACACTGAGAACATGGTTTACCATGAGAGGCTCTAGTCGCTCACAATCAACTCTCCCCCACCTTCCTTCCTGTGACCTACCGCACTCAATTCCTGTACATCGCCTGAATTTCCCCAATACCAACAGAGAATCATGAGCACCACTGTGCTTGAGTCTTGTACTGTAGTTTTTTACAATGCGTCTCGCAGGCAAGGCTCCACCCCAACATTTCAGATCTTCTGGAGCCTCTCACACATCTTGCGGTTTGGTTGGCTTCCAAATCAATGTTTGCCCTTTGATCAATCAAAACAGGAGAATCGATCTTCAGTGTCCGGGCATTTTTTTGCTTCCCATGTAGCACCCAATTCATGTTAACTCCCTTTCATGATCCTCACAGGGCGCTATCTTAAATTTCTGAACTATGAGTCTTTTCATATTGCAATCTTGTAGGCAGTTCGAACTTGCTTTTACATGCTTAGCCTCAACATCTTGTTATTGTGACCATCATCTTAGATTTTCAATACCAAGCCCACAGTTGATGGTAGGAAGGAAGAGAGAATCTGTGGCACTGAGACCAGCCTGTTAAATTCCGTAGTATGTTAGCAAGAGGTGGAGTAAGTTTTACTTGTGGAAATATCGTAATTAGGGGGATTTTGCCAGTCTTGTTCAGGTCAGATCTTTGGCCATTTGGTCACTGTGAAACCTTTTTTTGCTTGAATACATCAATGAGGTTCATTGGGCGATGACTACTGCCATTTTTCTTGAAACCGGTATGTATCTAATGTTTGAGCTCCCTTGTAAGTGTGGATCTTTCTATCATTCTCAAGTTGTTTTCCAAGAGCATCATGTCTGTTGTGTGCCAAAGCTGAAATTTTAAGAAGCTTGTGAGGCTGGGTGTCTTAAGAATGCAGTGTGTGGGATAGAAATGCAAGAAGATGGTACATCGTAGAGTGCGTCACCTTCTCTATTTTCACATGTGCATGTTGTACAAAGTCAGGATATTTACCTGGAGTTCTCCTGACTCCCAACTTTAGCTGTGTTTTGAACAATCATTGCTCATAT
The DNA here is from genome assembly GCA_014871385.1 of Ceratodon purpureus. Lineage (NCBI taxonomy): Eukaryota > Viridiplantae > Streptophyta > Bryopsida > Pseudoditrichales > Ditrichaceae > Ceratodon > Ceratodon purpureus. The sequence goes on along the minus strand of CM026428.1, from coordinate 14,368,532 downwards.
CTATCTTCATGAACTTTTGCAATTCATATACAATTGCAAACAATATAAAATACATCCTGCTCTGAAAATGTCCAAGTGATCAAGATTTGATTTATGATCTGTAGTGGAGTCTGTGCACCACTGTATCCTGAGTCCTGCAGATTAATAATCAGAGCTCTGCACCGTCCTCAATTGAAAACTCTAAAACATGACCATGGAGGTGATTAAAAATGAAATCCATTTCTGGAAAGTGTCATTTTGTAACTGAAGACTTGCTTGCCAAAGAGTGTAGATGTGCCCAGAGTGTAAAATGAAATACTACACGTAACTGCTTCCTGCAAACAGAATCAAAAACTTTGATCCCATTGCATGCAGCCTTGGGTTACTAAATGAAAGAATTCAACAACAGATACCATTGATTAAGAAATTATGCAAAGAATTCTAGCATCCTATATGCTTCCTAAATTCATTTTTTAAGGTGCGGATGTTGGAGCCATCACGACTCCTTTTCAAACATCTATCGAGAAAGGAATTAACTCCCAGAATTAAAGATATGATTCGTAATTTGATCATACGGGATAGACATGCACAAGTTAGCACCATATTTAGAGCATATAATTTTTCTATTACTATTCAAAGTTCAAGGAGCCCAACAAAAAGGCACAGTCAACAGCCATGCATTTTGGTCTTTAAAAACTAGGATATTAGGTACCCACTGCGACAGGACTTCTCACCCACCTCATGTAATGTGTAACAGTACAAGTAATATCCTCGCCCAGCTCCAAGTTTGTGTGTAACCTTTCACCTAAACTCTCTTATTCAGCTGTAACATGCAAGGACCTACATGTCATGTCTATAGCACCCCAGATAGCTGTCGGACGTAAAATCTGGCATAGAACTTCTCTTTCAAATCTCATGGAGATCAGTTCAAGCAAAATTGAAATGCAAGTCTCTTTCACATGGCCTTACACTAACAACAAACCGGAGAAACAGCAAATTAAGCTCTCCAACAACAAATCGCGTACGGTATGGAACCAGTGTACCATACAGGCCGAGACTCGGGCTCTCTCTCCCACGGAATATGTTATGCGTATAACTTGGTCCAGCCCAGCCGAAGATACAGAAGAATAGTGGGTGCTGCAAAGTTATTGTGGTTTAGTATGTCAGTCCCTGATGTCACTTGTCTTTGCATTGTGTGCCAGACTATCCTGTCATTTGTATAAATATATTACGTTAATAAGAAGGTGTCGAGACACCTTTTTCTCTGACTGAGAGCAGTGTTATGCTTGCTGTTGTTCAATAATTATTGGGCAACTTGGTTTCTAGTATCAGTGATAAGGTAGCTGCTATGGCTCGGGATCCCATGAAGGAAAGGACTCTGCTGAGGATGCCAGTCAACAAAGGATTGATATTCCTATTCAACTTGATTGAGTGTGCAATACTACAGTGTACTGTGCAACTTCTGTACGTAAAAAGGGGTGAGTCCAAAATATGGTGAGCACTAAGGGTTGGTTTAGAGAAGGTGCCAAGAAGTCGTTGAATTCTCTTTACTCATTGGTACAGAAAATGAAATTGACTTGTACAAATTTAGACAAGGAGCCAAGGTTGACATGCAGTTTAATTTTTAAAAATTTAGTAGATCTTATTTTTGAATTTTTAAGTTTATTATGTACCATAATCTCAACAATGTGAAAATGGAATTACTATTTCTACGTTCTTGTATATATTTATACATGAAGTATTACATCAACTTCCAACTTAAGGATGAGTTAATATTTGGTACCCTATGGAAACATAAGAGACAAGGAGTTTTAGGTGTCAAATCTTTAAAGAAATTCATTTATTTAAATAAAATTCTACAATATAAAAACATCTTGCCATCCATCCATCTGTTAAATAAAAATTCTACAAGAACCCTTACATGAAACATGATTTAGGTCTTTTTTCAAAATATGCAACATTTTTTACTACTTATATGTGTTGTTTGGAAAATTATTTGTTGTCAATCTCTTGAAAAATCAACATTGTATATGTTTATGTTTACCTTAAAAAATTCAAGAAAAATCCATTCAATTCACTTTTTTCTTGTTTTACTAAGAACAAAACTTTCCAAATTTTTCTTCCAAATGAGTCATTATTTTTCTTCAAAAATTTGTCATTTTTTCGTTTATCTTGGTAAGAATAGTCTTGAAAATTTAAAGAATAAAATCTACACTCATTTCAATTTTGTCCAAAATCCATGATTCCAAATGAATCATTTTTCTAACCTTACCATTTTATGAATGTAAGACTGTGAGGTAATTTCTACTGCACTCACAAATGGTGGTAACGTATCTTGTTATGCCCTGGGCAGCCCACCCGAAAAAAAAATCGTTATTGCCACAACCTCCCCTAACACCGCCGACGGCGACGACAACAGACGACAACAACAACCAGCACCTATCACCAGAGCGATGAACGCGCAACTCTTCCGTAAATTCATCCAAGATAGATATATATTCCCCAAAACCGTTATACACTCCAAAAACCAATATAAACTCCAAAATCCGTCACAAAACCCGAAACTGACGTCACCCACATCTTTCTAGATACTAGATCGCAAATGTACTCATGAATTACATGTCATTTGGGTTTAGGTCCAGTGACGCGTTTTGAATCTCACCCCTCATCCGTCACTTCCATGTGAAGCTTCCCACATTCAATCAAGCCCATTGAGGATCCCAAATCTGAATCTCAAAATCCAACACAGATCTAGCCTCAGACTCCACTCTGAAGAATTTCTCAGATTGCTGTGATTTGAGAGTGACCCAAAAATCAGGGTTTAAGATCACTTGTAGGAGAAGTTGGAGTTATCAGGTGGAGAGGAGGCCGGGGCGGAGATCATCAGCTGATTTGAATTGGCTGTAAGTTTCAAACAGTCACCATAAATCTCGTTTTATGATTACTCAGAAGAATTTTGATTTTTGATTTTTTTTTGGTTTGGTGCAATTTAGGTGAATGATCAGGGTTTAAGAGCATTTGGAAGAGAAGGGGAATTAGTCATCAGTTGGAGCTCATGTGGTGTTGGATCCGGATCCTGTAAGTTTCTGGGTTGAGTTTTGGCTGGTTGAGTTTGCATTTTGGTTGAAGATTGGATTAGGTGGTGTTTGGATTCGAATTCTGTAAGTTTCTGGGTTGAGTTTTGGCTGGTTGAGTTTGCATTTTGGTTGGAGATTGGATTGGGTGAGTGAAGGTAGTGGGGAATTGGGTGATGGGAGTAGAGAGGAGGCGTGGATGAAGGAGGGCGGATGGTTGTGAGATTGTTGGGGTTTTGGGTTTAGAGTGTTGAGTGTGAAGTTGGTTTTGGAGGATGATGTGGGGTTTAGGGTTTAGGGTTTATGGATTCGGGATCTGGTGTTGGAATTGGGATTCGTTTTGTCATGGATCGATGGAAGGGGAGGTGACTTTTGATGTGTGTTGAATTGGCCTTTTTCGTTTGGATGTGAGTGGGATTGAGTTGAGTTTTTAGGTTGGATTGGATTAGAATTGGGTGCATGTGATGTGCTGGTATGAGGAATTCTGGATAGGTTATGGGATCTATGACATGAGAGTGAGGTGTCGAGATTGCGCGGTTGAGATAGTGTCTGCTATTTTGATCTGGCAGCTTGTCATCGTTTGAGGAATGATGTAAGAGAGAAATGCTTCTGAGCAGAGTTTGGACTTCACATGGGTAGCATGGTGGAGGCGAAGATGAAGCCAAGGAGGGGTAATGGGACTCCTCATCCTAGAGGAAGAAGACCTTCAGTGCACACATTACATGAGGGTCACAATTTGTCTGATGAGATACAACACAGTGTATCCGATCAGTCAAAGCATGTTGCAAGCAAAAGTGCACTTGACAAATTGCTTTCTGTCCACACACAAGTAACGCAAACTCTGCACCAGGTATTTCTTCGTCTCCGGCATGTAGCACAGTTTGGAACTTCTTGAAATTATGCCTTCATTTCACTCTACGTTCTGTATCATGCTCTCATGTGCTTGAATTCAGATGTAATCTTTTTCTGTGTGCTTTTTGATATGATGCTATCATATGCAGATTTATGCTAACCACGGCCCTGATTCTCTTTCCGTCACATTTTTTCTTTAATGGTCTTGAACAGTGATTAAACCTCGAGCTGGCATGAGTTCCACACTTTCTCCCACTTGATAAAACAGAGATTCTTCCAAAATGGTTCCCTTGTGCTGCACGTATCGATTTCTAAAAATGTTATGATTTTTGTATGTAGATTGACACACTGGTGTTGAGTATTCATCAGCTTGCATCATCGAGTCATTTGATTCCTGACGAGGTTCAGGATTTTGCTCATGCCTTGGCCAGTATTGATGCAAATCTCCAGGTCAGGATCTCTCTTTTAAGGATCGAAGCAATCACCTCATGTATTTCGTTTGTATCTTCGTCTCTACCAAGAGTGCAGATATGAGCATATGTCAATCGAATTCCGGGTAATTGCCTGCTCAGTCTGATTGTACTAAAACAAATCGGTTTTCTTTCAGGATTGGAGTGTCTTACTTGAGATAGCTGCTGAACGATCACCTGTATCGCATACCAACCTTGAGCAAGATCCTTGTAATAGAGGAAGTCCTGAATCAACACCGATTCGTGGTGGAAAAGTTACCGTTCTCGATTCACTAGCTGATGATTTAGAATATGGTGCCATCAGCTATTCTCCACTGGTTGCCACTGATTTGTTAGAATGTGAGAGTCCCTGTGGTAATGAACCCCTCATATGCACACCCTTGCACAGAACCGGTGGTACACGTACCAACATATCATCAAGTCCATTACCACAAACGCCTCGCATGTTATCACCTCCCCGTTCAGTACAAGTCCTATCTGCTATTAGTGAAAGTCCATTGTTGTCCACTCCTGCGCGTTTTCTTGCATTCGAGACGAGCGATGGGAGCCAGGAACCGAGGCCTCAGGATCTATTGACTCCAGAAGGCTCGACCTGTCAGACCCACTTGGTGTTTGAGACCCCTCTTGCGCAAATTACTCACCACGGACAGCTCAATGATGTAATTTTCCCGCATACGCCTAAATTCGGTGTCTCGCCTCCCAGAACTTGCAGACCGCTACGTCCTGGAGAGACTGTCTCAACTGAAAGTGACCCAATTCCTGTTGTGCCCAGCCCTTTCAGAACGCCTGGTAAGTACTTCCATTTGTATTCGTAAAATTCATTTTAGGAGGGTGAATACATTGCATCGTAGATAACCTGCCATTCAATTGAACTAGAACAATCAACTGAACATGGTGCATCATTCTCCTCCTTCTGCAAAGAGTTTTTGATTGCATTTGCCGGATCTGGGACATCTTTTGATTGTGTTTCATGTACGCTGCTCAAATTGGTCACTTCGAGAAGCAGGGATTACCCTGAATTATGGAGGGTTGTCTAATGCAGATGCATCTCAGTGGGTGCATAAATGCTGTGATATTTTAATGCTAAACGTCCAATTTCTTCCTACTAATCTTCGTTCCCTATTCTTGACTGACTTTGAGCTGAGATAGAGCTGCAATTGTGTTCTAGCTTTTAGTTTTTAGTTCATTGCTCGCATGTCAAGGAGAAACAATAACCGGGTATCGTACTCTTGCAGGCATCTTTTTGGAGTGCAAGGGTGAAACAAGTGACAGCAGCTCAGCTGGCTCTCCAGGAATTGTTGACGACCTAACTGCCAGTACGGTGAAGCGTTTGGGTCCAAAAGGTCTGGAAGAGAGGCTCTGGCAAGAGCTTGCAATCCGCAAAGCTGACATCCTTCAACCCGTCAAACAGAGATAGTCTCTAATACCTGCTTGATTGTTTTGACAAATTTTTAGGAAATCAAGCATCTATAGATCCCATTGTGCATAACAACTGAGCACCCTTAGCATAGGTTATCGTAGTTCTCAAACCGAGTCAAAACTCTCGAGACTGATTTTGCAAAACTAAACTAATATACAATGTACATTTGCAGCACTAAACACCGTGTACATTTGCTGGTGGTCTATGGGTACCGTGGTTCTGAAATCAGCATGAGCTAGATCTAAACATTATCACCAAGTCATTCGGTCGTCCCTGCTATTGGAACGTATCTCCTGACCAGGATATGGCACTCGATTCTTATTTGAAGTTCGAACAGAAGGACCCAAGTACACGATCGGGATTATGCCTTCGTGTGGGCTTCTCAAACCATCTGGTATGTACCAACCTCTGTTGAAAATCTACCTGAATGAACCAGAGTTTTGCACGTTTGAACGCTTTCAAATTGTTCGTACTTAAGTATCCGACGTAAAGATTTTTTCAGAATAAATTTCTCCAATGCTAGCTTCAGTACATTGTAGTTAGCCCAGTGGATTTTATATTTCAGTATAAGTAACTGCAGCGCTCCTCTCCACCAACCAGCTGAAGAGGTGGCTACCTGCAAATATCACATGACTTGGGGAGCCCATACACGGCTTGTGAGCCAATCTTAAAAACTCAACTTCGAACCAATGCAACAAGCGAGTGAACAAACGAGTGGGACCATCACGAATATTATCTGGAAGGCGCTGCCAATGGCAACTTACCCACTGAACTTTCCAGAGAGTGGACTCAAATATCATGCGCCGTCACGTCGTGCAAACCTGAAAGACCAGCTGCTTCACAAACCTGGGAGCCCGTCTTGACAAGCAACTGCTGATCACCGCTTCACTTCTTAGGTGGCACCCATCTGCCCATTCAGATGGCTGCTCATTTGTAAGCTGAGCGGTGATCCCACCGCAACGGAAACTGGACCATCTTCCGCCACAAAGTGATGCCCACAAATCATCTTCAAGCACTGTAGCCTCTTGCTGGTGGTCCAAATACTTTCCACACTATTATTCTTCAACTTTCAACTTGGGAAAACGGCTCTGCATCATATTCCAACCATAATCTAATGAAGTGACTTTCGTACTGTAAGGAAATCTCTCTGTCAAATCAGTAGCTCTAGAATGACAGTATCTGAGACATTTCGGATAAGTCCCAAATGTACAATATGACAGATAAGTTTCATAAAAATTGATCATTTCACTGTTCCTTTATCTATATGAGTTAAGTGAAGATGGGTTCCAGGATCTGATCAAGTAATGTATAATTAGAAAATCCTTCTGGCAGGTGGCTAAAATCTAAGAAAAAAGGTGAAGTCAACATTTGCAGAACTATGATAAAAGTTAAAAAAGGAGTGATCAGTGGATAAGATAGCTTGACACCTAAACTGTGTACAGTACCGCCAAGTGGAACTCCAGGGCAAACACACGAACGAAAAAGCTAAAGAAGTAGCTAATTTTTTCTTGAGAGTAATGAGCTTTTGACAAAAGGCCCACATCTGGCCAATTTTACTTCTCTCATTAGCAGGTGGATTGTCAGTGGGATCCGATCATCTTATCCACACCTAACTTGTTATATCCACATCATTAACTGAACTTCACGATCAGTGCTTAATTTTCAGATAAGTTAGAAATTTATGGTGATTATTCAGAGTGCTTTTCATATAAGTTGGGAGCCATTGCGCTCCTCAGATGTAACCAGAGGCCAGATTTTCATAATTATAAAGATTGACAAATTTAGGGGAATATGTACAAATTAGGACTTTCCATCAGAATCACTTCCATCAGATTCTTTGCATAACAGAATTTTGTTTTCATGAATTAGTGTTGAATTAACTTATGGGGTTCATTTGAAACCAATCAAATACCATTTCACCATTTTCTAAGATAATTATCTTTGTAGTTGAACATTTAAGAATGTAAAACAAAGTAACTCATATTTCATGTTGACAATTAAGAAGCACTAAAATTCTTCTCTAGTTCTATTTGTATCTTGCATCAAATAAAGAGAACAATTCAATAGGTTATTTGATTTCATGGAGGCCCAAATTATGGCAATGGAGAATACGGCAACCAACAATTACTTTGTGTTTATTTCCAACAATACCATTGAACTATTTGCAACAATACTTAACAATAAATGTTTATTTTTAGGTTTCAAGAGACCCCATTTTATATATTCATGTTAGGAAGATGAACATTACGACTGTAATTTCAGCAAACCTATGATTTTAAACGAGTTTCAATTCTGAAGAATTCAACAACCTAACCCAAATTCCGAACATTCTCAAAGAATTTTCATAGATTGTTTGACTCAGATGGTATATCTACTGCTCCTATAGATACTATTTTCTGATCACAAATGTAAATATGCGGAGCCCAGTAATGTCCAGGGTAGCCTTATCTAGGGCAGGAAAGGAGATTGGCGCACTGGAGCTGACACTTCCTGAAAGGGCCAATTGGAGGGGCAACATGGAGGTGGCTAATCTCCAATTGCCATTTGCATCCCCAAGTCTTTTGAAGTGGTACCATTACTATGAAAGGGAATTGGATGGCCAAAGGGGCTGGAATACGTGTCATGTCAACAGAGCTGTTAGATGGACAACTGTGGGACCCACGTAAGGACAATAAGAGTTGGCTCCGGGAAGGGAATCTGACATCCTCTGGCCTGACATCTCTGACATTTCTGAGGTGCACATTCATTGTTCAAATTGTGATCCATGCACGCCTTCTCTGCTCCCTCATTTCCCCAATTTTCTCGTCATCATTGAAACTATACGAGCTATTCCAGCCGGAATACGTATTTCCAATTTTCAATAATCTATCGTCATCATTGAACTAAATGTTCACATATATTGAAATTCTAGCATTGAGGTGAAATTTTGGGTTTGCACAAGAAATTAACAATAGTTAGGGTTACTTTACACTACATGTGGGGCTAGCCGGAAGGCGGGCCGGGTGCCATTAATTCAGCCATATATGGGAACCCTAGTTCCGGTCAAAGTTGGGAAATATGAGCTAAAGGAAACCTAGTCCTAATTGTATTGATTAGGCCCAAACATTTTGGTGCCGAAATAGTGCCATGTAGGATGCCACATGGGATAAATTGAAATTCCAGTCTAGCCCTATTTTGAAGCTTTTAGGCTTGATTTGAAAGATTTAAACAATCCTATCGTTTGAAATTTGAAGAATTTGGTCTGACCCTCAATCAGGCCCTAAGTATAAACTTGCCCTTATTGGAATATTTGATTCTCTGAGTAGTCAGCATGTTTGGAATCAAAGATGTTGAAGTTCCCTCAAAGACTAGTAGTGTACAGAGTTCAAGATGGAGAAAGATCCAAATGCAATGGTTGTTGTCAATTTGTCATCATTGATATATGTTCCATTGGGTACTCTGCAACTCCAACACTTGTTAAAGTGCTTGCAGAATGTGCTTTAAATTTGTGGTTCAAGTTTTATTTATTTTTGCTTGGAAAAGGGGTGTTCATTGAAAAAAAGGGAGGGTATGCTGGGCCTGTAGCATGAGGGGCTAATCAGGCATAGCAGCAGAGGACACTTGTGGTTCAAATTGTGAGAAATAAAGTTCTTTTCTGAGTACAATGCATAGACAATGTGTATTTTGTGTATGTCAGCATATGCTAGAGGGGTTCCAAAAGCATAATGGATTGCTAAATAAGACAGTACTTGAAGCAGAAATTAAGTATGAACATTATTTGAGATCAGCCAGGTACAAGTATGCCAAATCAAGGCTCACAAGTCCAATTATGAGAATCCCATGTGTTCCTTTAGATGTGGGGGACCTTGGAAAGTCTTCGGTGAGGCTTTTGAATCCCATGAAGTTTGAACCAGTAAAGTAATTGTCTTTAGATAGTACTAAGAAGAGCATGGATGCAATGAATTGAACTTATGCTTCTTATGGTTCCGGACTGAAATTTTCATTCCAAGTGTGTCGAAAAAGACGATGGTTAAGAGGGCAAAAAGGGAGGGAAAGGAACTAGGTTGCAATCTGAATAAGAGTCATAAGAGCATCCCCAATCGGGCGCCATACAGCCACGCTAACGCAATATACCGAGCCGCTAAAAAAAAAAAGGCCCCAATAGACTCTCCATCCTCCACGCTATCCTAGCGCGACCCCGCCATACAGCCCCGGTCACGTCAAATTTTCTCAATATGACGGGAGACATTTTCAACACGCCAAGCAAACGCCAAACTGGTCCACGCTTGCATCTACCCACACATAGGCTGGATAACCTCACAACGAGGGTCCACCTCTGGGCCCACGCGCATGACGCGAAGCCCAAGGCGAGGGCAGCCTTCCCACACGCGACACAAGGGCACCGGGGTTTAATCCCGGGACCTCCAACCGCGAATTGATTGGGGCTGTAGCGGGCCGCTGTAGCGTTTGCTATCTTACAGAGCCCGTCAAGCGCCGTTGGAGGGGCTGCTTGACGTGTGTCTATTGGGGATGCTCTAAGACATTGCTGTGGAAGTCATGCAATTTTTGCCACCCAAGCTAGTAGTGTCAGGAGCTGATGGCATGCTGGACGAGACCTGCTCTCAGACATAGGCTTCCCAATCCCAAGTAAATGGTACTATTAGCAGAACAATTCCCAGGTGCACCACAGATCTCCATGAGAGAAAACAAGACCTAATTTGTTTTACAATGAGCAGGTTGAATGAAGTGCAACCATGTGGAGAGAACCATAATCTCCTTCTCATTTTGAGTGGCACAATATGATTGTGATTTTTCATGACCTTTCTTCTTCCTCTCCTGAGTGCAATTTCTTTTATTTGCTATGACTAAATATTTTCTAACAAAACAGTTCCTAATTTCCTTCAATGTGACCACTCGTGCAAATTTTTCATGCAATCTAGCCAATGGAAAAACTTAGCCAACGCACTAAACAAGCATGTCTCGCATGTACACTTATTGCAAAAATTATAAAACTGTAAAAGTAGATATCACATGTGTTATAGAGCTTGAAGAGCGCCAAAATTTGTGAAAAAATCAGCACTAGCTACCAACAATCTAGTGACATCAAATTCCATGCGATAAACCTCACCTTTTTCTCAATGACAAGAGCCCCGAAGCATGGCACCCATTGGTGAAGGAAAAAAGCGTCATATATTTATATTTTTTGATTAAAAAAATTAAACTAAAGGAGACCCCTCAATTAACTTTGGGTCCTTTCCTCTTGAACAAAATTCAAAATTACTAAAAGGGAACCACACGCCCCTTAAAATTGTAAGGAAGGGGGAGGGAGGACCTACTCTATCGTTAAGACAAAGGTGAAGGGACATCACACCCCTTTCTAAAAAAGTAAAAGAAAACCCAAGTTAAAAATGTGAAGCCCCACAAATCTATCTCACTGAGCAACTTCCCAACAGCCAGCACAACAAAGAACAAAAAACCCAACATTGGCATGCGCACACACCCCCAAACTCGACACAACCGCCTCACATGCCTTTCATGGGGATACCATCACCCACAGAAAAAAAATAACCAAAAAAATATTCCCCAAACACGCCCTCACACACATACATACACACATACCCCCCAAAAAATCAATCTACCTGGCACACAACAATCATCAAAACCCTATTCACACCCTATCGAACTCCAGCCTCAAATTCCAAGCCCACATGAAACACAAGCTCTGGGAAAAAGTCTAGCATACCGTAGCCCCGACCAACCCAAATCCCAAAACCCGTAGATCCCTCCCACCGAGTGAATCCACAAAACCTCACCGCGTGAACATCATACGTGCCCGACACGCCCCACCAAATCTCGCAACGCACAGAACACCGTCCCACTGTCCTGTCCATATACCGTAGATCTTTACTCTTAATCTCGTAGATGATCACGCTTCTGGGTATAGTAACGCGTTTTGGACCTCACTAAACCACGTCACCATCTATGAAATATGATTGATTTGAAAACTGTAGTCTATGAAAATTATACCCAATAGTGGCACCTAAAACCACCACTGTTCGCTAAATCTACGTTTGGTGCTGATCGACGGGGTTTTTCCGTGTACAGTCACGGTTTCTGGGTGATGTAGGGGATGTAGATTCTGGAACCGCCCACGGTCGGTGTGATATCACCGTGGGTGGGATGATTTTATAGATCTATGGAGTGGGAGTGGGAGTCTAGGGGTGCCGTAGATGGGAGCGGCGCTCCAAGCCGTAGAAGGGAGGCGGGGGGCGACGAGGAGGGTCCTCTTGGGAGCAGTGGCAGAGCCTCGCAGCCGGGATCATCACTCGCAGCGACACCGGTGGGGCGCAACTGGCCGCTGCTCAATGCAATTCAGGTAGCGCTCTCAGGTGGGGCGATCACACATCCCACCGGAACCGCTGCCAAGAGGGCGATGTGGGCCTTTGCCGGAATTGGGTAACGCAGGAAGCAGAAGGAAAGAATCAGGGAGAGAGAAGAAAGACCAAGAGATCCCACTGCGGGGGTATGTGAGCTCATCTTCGCACACCCATCTCAGGTAGGTCGCCTGCCATCTCGCCCTCAATGTCAAATTCCCCTCCAAATTTCCTGATTTTTACCCCTTTTTGAACAATTTTGGGGATTTTTTGTTGATTTTGGAGCGTTTTTGGAGCATTTTTGAAGCATTTTTGGAGTATATTGGAGTATTTTGGAGCATTTGGTTGTAGTTTGAGATGGATTTAGGGTGGTTTATGTTGGAGGATGGAAGGGTTTGAAGGGTTAGGAGAAGGAGAGATTGCGGCGCATCAGGTTGACGGTCGTATGATGTACAGTGTTGAGTAGGTGACGCGAATTGGCATTTGTGATGGTGGCGGTGACGCGGTGGTGATGTAGAAGAGTCGGTTTTTTTTGGGTTTTTTTCGTTTTGGGTACTGTGCGTTGTTGTGAGGAGCCTTGAGAATGTGGATTAGGATGTGGGAGTTCATTTGGGAGCTGGGTTTGTGATTCCGGGTAGGGTGGTCGTTGGCTGTGATATCAGTCAAGCGTAGTGTGTGCAGGTGGGTGTACTGTTCGGGGTGCTGGGGTCAGTGCTCGTGTTGGAGGAGCTTTTTATTTTAATCGAGGGGAATCGTGTGTCAGAGGAGGTGTTGTCTTTGGTATAAGTAGAGGTGGGGTTAGTATTCGTAGTGTCAGAAGCTGGAGCTTCTTTTTGTGGTGCTCGTCATTGCATCTTCTTCAGCATTCACGAGCTTGATAGGTTTGTGGTTTGGTCTGAGGGAGTGGCTTTTCGTGGTTACTAGGGACTGCAGGTTTGGACTTCGTGTTGGAGTTTTTGAGATTGGGGTTGGTTGTTATCTACACGGGAAGTGCGGTTCGCTTAGCTCGAGGGAGGGGGAAATAGTTTTGGTGTCATATTTAGTTGCGAATCTCTTCGTCAGTGTTTGAGGTGCTTGATAGGGTGCCTGATGTTATATGTTACTTGTAGTTAGATTAGTTGCAGACACGATTCATATGCTTTGTCTCTCACGTTCGTTTGGAGAGGGTTTGTTGGGAGCATATTTTGAGCCTTCAGATGAGCGTGTCTGAAATGTGTTTCTTGGTTTAAAAGTCTAGAGGTCGCTTGTTGGATAGAGATGGAAGGAATATAAGAAGTTTCTCTTCATAATTCTAGGGAGCTTGAAAGGTACACATGTGTGTTCTCTTGTAAAGACAAGTGAAGCACATGTGGAATGAGGCCTCGAGGCTGTGAGATTGAATTGCTAATGTGTGTCTGATTCTTCTTTCTTCGGGTCCTGGACTCTGAATTGCATAATGTACCACGGTCTTTATGTTCGGAATGATGATGTTGATGAATAGCCTAAGTGGTAGCTGCTTGTGTGAGAATTCTGAGAATTAATTTAGGGAGTCACTTTCTTTAGGTCAGTGGTGGAGGATATTAATCTGGTTATTTTTCATCGGTGTTACAGTGAGGACTTGAGCAGAAGAAGCCGTCAACGAATGCGCCCCTTTCATGAGTGACAATTTTCTGTCAAGGGTTCCGTCACAAAGTTTTTGTCAGAGGTAATTCAATTTCTTTCTATGCACCATAGGTTGTGTAAAGATGTTTGTTTTTCTGATGCCAGCCCAAGCATTTCTATCTCATGGTTCATTTGAGCTGATATTTCTCTGTTCTCTGTGTCAGGGCGTCTTCGAAGGAGCACCCGCTTGGGTGTGTGCTCCAGCTTTGATAAGAGCATCTGTTCTGAAACCATGGATCCCACAGGCAAAGTAAATTACTCCTTATGGGGGAAGCCTGCAGTGATGGAGACAGCTGCGGATATGATGTTTTGCATGGTGCCCATCTGGGTGGCCGTAGCTGTTGGTCTTATAGTTGGTTGGTCGTGGAAGCCTCAATGGGTTAGTATTTTCTTAATGGGTGTTAAAAGTCGTCCTCGACTAGTATGGGAAACTCCTCCAGGATATGGAGCTCGTCGGTTTTGGCTAGCTATGATGGCGGTGTCAGCGTTTCCTATGTGGAAGGACGCATGGAAGACGTTTAGTGCATGGATGTGGCCACCCGCTGAAGTCATCGTTGTGACCCCTGACGTATCACGCGCTGCTGCCTCCTCTAGGTAAGTGATTAGCGTATGCTTTTCTGTTGTGTTCTTGTAGTCCACATTGACTCATCTTTTGATAGTCGGTGCCGTTGAGTTTGCCATGACTTACTGGAAGGATTGTGGATGTGCAGTGAACTTATCGTGAAAGAGGAGGTCAAGAGGGAAGTTGTGACAACTGAGGATCTGGCTCGATTCATGAAGATGCTGGATGGTACAGATGGAGGTCCTGCCTGGAATATCATGATGGACAAATCTGTGACCGACATGACTTATCAAGCATGGCGCCGTGATCCCGAAGAGGGGCCGACTCAATACAAGAGTCGAACTATATTTGAAAACTTGTCGCCAGAGTTTGTTCGAGACTTTTTCTGGGATGATAAGTTCAGAGCACACTGGGATGACATGCTAATCTACTCTAAAGTATGGGAGGACGATAAAGAAACTGGCGCTTTGGTAGTTCAGTGGGTGAGAAAGGTACGGGTTTTCGACGTGCTTAATTCTATTTCTTGGGGCCTGGGTTCGTGCTGTCGAATTGTCGGTATAGAAATGATAATTTTATGTTTGTAGAAATTGGCTTTTAAATCCCTTAGGGTGATTCACTTCCCAAGAAATAATTATATTTTGAGTGAGTTAATGATTTGGAATTCGGGCATTACTATGCATCGCAGTACCCTTTCTTCTGTAAGGACCGGGAGTATATCATCGGCCGACGTATTTATGAACACAATGGCACCTACTACTGTGTTTGCCAGGTAAATTCTATGTACATGGAGATGCTATTCAATTGCCTTATTTTTATTTTATCTTTCTCAACTAGTAATTATTACTTTCCTGTGTGAATATTGTATCATTGGAAATGGTTTTTGATATCACTGGTAACAATTCTTGTCGTTTCTGTTGCAGGGAACGCACTACCCACAGATTCCTAGACAGCATGCCCCTAGAAGGGTGGATGTTTTCTGGTCGAGTTGGCGGATACGTGCAGGTATGTTCCAGTAGAACATAGGAACTGTTTTGGAATGCGTTGTGATGACAGTGATGTTTCACATTTTAGAAGTTAGTTTGTAAAAGATAAGCGGTGCATTTTTTAGGATGACGCATCTTTAGACGATGGTTGCTGAATGTTTCTCTGCTGACTGATTGCAGTTGAGTCAGCCAAGGGTGATGGACAAATGACCGCCACCGAAGTCATGCTATTCCATCACGAAGAGATGGGGATCCAAAAAGACCTGGCAAAGCTTGGCATCCGTCAGGGCATGTGGGGATGTGTGAAGAAAATGGAACCTGGAATCGTAAAATATAAAGCCGCTCGAAAGGCAGGCGAGCCTCTATCGCAGTCTGCACTAGCGGCTCAGAAATCAACGAAAGTTCCACGTCACCTTCTCAACGAGTCTGAGCAGTCTACGAAGACTGTCGACATAAGCGAGAATGTCAAGGTTGTCATTGTGAACGACCGAGACATCCAGCACGATAATAAAGGTTACTTGAAATGGGTTGTATTGGGAGGCGCTGTTGCTCTGGCCTGCGGTATTGATAGGGGTGCTGTAGGCAAGTTTCTTGTTTTCGGAGTTGCGAAGCGCTTAGGCAGAGTCGGTAGACGGATGTAACATAGAGTAGTGTAAGAAAGGAAACGATGCTCGGGTTGGCCTTTGTCTCCACACGAATGTGAATGGATCAGATGGTAACTTCCCATCAGTTGCATTACAAAACTGTATTGTATTTTAGACTTGGTCGATTCATTCCCAGGGTTGGGGGTTGGGCAGCTTGGCGTCATCCCTCCTCCTCCATCTTATTATGCTCCAGGAAAGCTTGATGTGTTGTAAGAGGATGGTTTTTAATCTGAAAGTTTGGACTCTATGTGCTGCGTATTGGTTGACTGTACTCGACTTTTTTCAATCTTGATCCCAAAATTAAAAAACAAAACTTCATAAACGGTAGGTCTGTATGTTTGAACGGGAGCTGATGTGGACCCAAGTGAGGACAAAACGCAAGAGATCGACATTCCACTGTTAAGTTGTGTAAGTGCAAGAGTGTCTAATGGAGTGACTATGCAAATGGAAGATCTTGAGCAGTAATGAGGCTTCCCGACAGTGAGGCAAGTCAGATTCCGACGGTGATCTTCGGCACCGTGAACGGCGTGATAGGGGTGATTGCGTCGCTGCCCCAGGAGCAGTTCCTGTTCCTGCAGAAGCTCCAACAGGCTCTGGTGAAGGTGATCAAGGGCGTGGGCGGGCTGAGCCACGAGCAGTGGCGGTCGTTCAGCAACGAGCGGAAGACGGTGGACGCGCGCAACTTTTTGGACGGGGACCTGATCGAGTCGTTCCTGGACCTGAGCCGGAACAAGATGGAAGAGATCGCGAGTCCGCTGGACATCTCCGTGGAGGAGCTGTGCAAACGAGTAGAGGAGCTGACTAGGTTGCATTAAGTTAGAATGAGCGTGAGAGGGACCCGGGGGAGTAACAGTGGGCGTGTGGTGGTAGGAGTCCCTCCAACAAGTGCTGCTAACAACGTAGTGCGGTATCCGTGAGCGAGGGAAGACGCTGCTTGGTATATTAGAAGCCGCCGAGGCTGTTGAGGGAGCTAATTTTGGTGATACGGTAGAGCCCTGGTAGCTGTTGAGTGGAAATTGGGCAGGCGCTGTATGCCATTTGTGTAAGTACAGTAGTGTGTAATGGAATGGAAACGACGGTGTGGAAATGGAAGACGTTTACAAAAGCACCGGTGTGGACGCGAAGCAGAGTGATTACGTATGCAATCAATATCGTTGGAGACGTCGTGATGGTCGGTCAGAGAGAGAGAGAGAGAGAGAGAGGAAAGCATGAAAGCGAGCACGGCGTGACGGCGGAGCAACAAAAGGGGTAGTCACGTTACTTCTCGGGAACTTCCGTTGCCGGGACTCGAACCCGGGTCGCTCGGGTGAGAGCCGAGAATCCTAACCATCTAGACTACAACGGAGTGTGCTGGGAAAATCGGACCACTTCTCGACCGGGCGGTGCTGCAATGTGCAGCGGCCGGCAGGCCAGGAGCGACCCCCCCTCACCAGATGCTCTTCCGATGCTCTTGAACCTTTATATTCTCTCACACCGAGAGGATTCGCCATCTCGGTACACTAGAAACGATGCAACACCTCACTCACTCGGACGTTGCCGAGAATGGACATCTCCGCTTCAATCGGGGTAGACCCTTACCTCAATCACATGAATGCAATGTGAATGGACTCGGCTCTGCTCATTCTGTGCTACATACATTCAATACTCTGATTGCACTCGGCATTGCCGATCACTATGTATGATGACCAGATAAGCTTGGCCGATTAAATTCAACACAAACTGGTCGCAACGTATCATGCAGACGCGTTACCAAAACATTATGGCATTTCAACAGAGCCGAGTGACATCGCTTGTGTGTGACAATCTTCAGCTTCAAGTGGGAATGTCTGCGAGAGGAAAACTCCAGCTCTGGAACATCGACAATGTACCAGCATTTGCACGCGAACTGTAAGTTGTTCTCCAGGCCTAGTTCTTCAGGAATTTCATAATTGAGTTATAGCCCTTTCAAGTTTACTGGAAGTACGTGGTGTACAATTACTAGAATTTGATAGCAATGAGCCACCCTGGATTTGGTGACTCATTTCGTCGGGTGCAAGCCCCTGTCAACTAGCGGTGACTCCTGAGGTGGAGGAATGTTTCACACAGATGGACCGAGCTTTCAATTTTGCAGATAATCAGGTGCTTGACAAGTATGGATATGCCCACAAGGCTCTTGCGTCATTCAAGACTCAACGCATTCGCAAGGATACCTCTGATCCGCTGGGTCTCAAGGATGAGACAATGCCCAAGGAACATAATCTTGCAGACGATACTTCAGATCTTACCTTCCAAGAGAGAGAGTTCCTGCGGAACAAGGAACGAGTAGAGCAGCAAGAAGACCTAAAGCAGAAGACCCAACCGTATTACATCCTGCGGCGAGCGACGTAGATTTCGTCTAGACGTAGAATTGATTACATAGGTGTCGTAAGATTCTGAAGGTCGACGACTTCTTTCAGAATTGCTGCATTCTCTCGCTGTCTTGGTTTTCTTGACTTTGCTGTACAGTACTTGTCATTCAGAAACGAGATCTGTGTATTGGATTAGGTCTCTTGCATGTGCTGAAGACGTATTTCAGCATATGCTATTAGTTCTTAAGTAATGGCGCTCATGCTCTTGGTCATAGAAAACTCGCAGTGATCTCCATAGTACTCAAGAGGCCGTTTGGCTCCGACGTATGCTTTTTGAATTAGGGTTTCTACGTAACAGCACCCGTCCCCTCCTTACTGTCCGAAGAGCCTTGCCGAATATTTTCACCATCCCGGTTAGCTGCAATAATCAAGGAGCTATTAAAACTCGCCAAAAACCCTATTTTCCATGCTCGGACAAAGCATATTGAACCTCACCATCACTTCGTCTGAGAGAGGGTTTTAGAGGGAGAAATTAGTCTACACTATGTTCCCACGTCTGTGTAAGTAGAAGATATTCTAATCAAATTTTCTGGCCGCGCCCGTTTTGAATTTCGTAGTGGAATCTTAGGAATTACACAGCTTTCTAACCTACACCCAAAATCCCACTAAAATCCCATAGCTGAATAGTAGACCGGACATTCACAAATCCCAGGACACAAACTACATCTCGACACTTGTTCTCTAGCATTTAGAATAGACCTAGTCTCCTTCAAGTCAGGAAAAATCTGAGGAGCCATTCCCTCGCAGAGATTGACCTCACAAGTCAACGGAGAAAGCATAACACTATTGTGATTCATTCTAAGCAATGATGCTTGCCGCCAAATCCTTTTCTGCAAGGTCCGTTCCTCAACGACGTCCTTCTCCTCCCCGGAACTCACAAGTGCAAGTGTTCTCGCCGGTGATATTACTTCCGAATCCTTCTTCTGTCGCACCGGATTCACTGCCGCCACAATTACCCCCTTTCACCTGAACCATATTAATAAAACACTTCGCATCAACAACGATCTAAAATCAAAAAGAAATTTAGGGTAAGAGAGGGTTTTGGATCTAACGTACCTGCGACTCGAAATAGCCTTCCTAATCTCCGGCTGAGCGCTCTGTCAAGTCGCCGGAAGCAGGTATGAAGAAATCTGCTCACGAAGACAAAGGTTGAGAGCAGCGACAACTTCAACAACTCAACCTACACAATCCATTTGGTAAGAATTGAAACAAGGTACTCAAGAAACAACTACTTCAAAAACACAGCTTCACGTACCGGGGTTAACCTCCGCAATCATGATCCCAACTTTGCTCATTCATCTCCAAAAAATACTAAACAAGAAAATAGAGCTCCTCGAAGTGAGAGACGGTGTTAGTATATTCTAGAACAGCTTCTTCATGAACCCTAAGTTTGACTGCCCTTAGGATTAGCGACATGTGTGATGATCTCAATACTCAGCAAGTTACCGTAGGTTAAGGGCAGCTTCGGCAAAAAATAATTCCAAAAATAGATGCCAAAAATTTTGGGAAATTATTGGCATTTTTTTTCCGAATTTAATATTAATTATTTTTCAAAATTGCCGGAAAGTCAAAAAAATTCACTTCTCACTAGACATTTACTTGTATTTGAAACATGTGCAAGTTGCATTGGAGAGAATGTGCTCTTTTTGAAATCAAGCTCACTTGCATTAGTTCATAGTGAATATGGGTTAAGAATTAGCAAGACTCAGCTAAATGAAGCTTTTCAAATGTGTTGTAAACAGATTTTTGGAGTCCAATTGAGCATAGAAGATGAAGTTTTATAGAATTGTGCTTAACTAACAAAAGATGATAAATCAATCCTTCTTCCAACTCCTACAAGTTGTGTGTTAAAATAAGTCTTTTTACAAAAAATATGGACAAATCATTGCAGTCGTGTAATGATTAAAAAATTGAATGCGTTCAAATTAGTTTTTTGGAGGTCGTTTGTGCATCAAAGATTAATTTTTTAAAATTTTGTGGGTCTTAGAAAAGTTTATAAATCAAGTACTCTTCCACCTTCAACAATTTTTATGTCATTTGAAGACTCTATGCAAAAGTTACGCGTGCTATAAAAAACAAGACTAACTAGGTGCTTCACCTCAAAGTTCACATTTCCCATATGCATTGTTGGACACAACTCCATTCTACTTGTGTAAAGTAGAGGGCATTCTCTACTCTCCCTCACATCTATCTTGTCATCCAATGCAAAAGAGTTGACCATGATAAAAACTTTAGTAGAAAATTTAAGTAAGACTTTTTGAGATGAATTTTAAAAATTGAAAAAGAAAATTGCCAAAAATTAGAATATAGTATTTTTAGGTACCGAACACTAAAATTATAAATTATTTAATTATTCGGCAATAGAGTGCCGAAGGTGCCCTTAATAGACAATACACTCTTTGTATTTATACCTCAATGTACAGTGCTTTTATTATTCACTTTGAATCAAGCCTTTCAAGACTGTTTTCCAACATCATCCACTCCTCCCAATCCTTCCACTGGTCGTCATCACCCACTGCCACGGGCCCTTCCACTGGTTTGTCCAACGAGGCTTCCTCAAACTCCTCAAATTGAGGTGTTGCCATGCTCAGGAGGGTCTCATAAATAAATTCTGGTGCGAGCATGTTCATCAGTGTCTCGTATGCTAGCTTGATAAGTTGGAAGTTGGTGGTATGTCGGTTGCCCTTGCTTGCGTTTGGGTGATATCGAAGAGCCAAGCGTCTGTAAGCTTTCATTACTTCATTTTTGCTTGTGCCACGAGCCACAGCCAATGTGGTGTACGGATCATATCGAGGAGCACCAAAGCACGCCATGGTAACCCTGCCATTGCTAGATTTCTGTCTTGCATTGGAGATGATGCTCACAGCACCTGCGCTTTTCGATGAAGATGGAACTAGCAACTTGTTCTGAAATGTGCTTTGGGAAGCAAAGATGGCCTTGCTGGTGTTCATTTTGCTGAACTTTCGCTCTCAAGAAAATAACTAGGAACGCTCCTTGGTTCTCAAAACGGAGTTTAATCGATACGTAATGAGAAGGAAGATGGGAATTGCTCATATATATAGGACACATGAAAGTGCTTTTACTTTTACTTTTACATTTTTGGTACTTTACCTTTCTTTTGGGTCTGTTTCAGTATACTTTTCCTTTGTTTCGTATATTCTTTGCCTTTTACTCTCTTTTGTATCCGGAAAAAGAGTTTTAAATGCAACCTTGGCTGGCGAGTAAAAGCCTTTGGCCTTACTCTAACGACCCCAACACACAAAGAGTAATCACCAGTCAAGTGACTACCAGAACATGTGAGCTGTAAGGAGGAAGAGCAAAATGCTAGCTAAATTGCTACTTGACATCACAATAATCGGAGAGGGTACAATAAGCATACTGATCACGCTTGCAGACATTTGCTAATCCCTTAATGTACTGTACAGGCTATAATAAGCGTGGCTGTTCACGAGGAGCTAGGCCAAGCAATATTCTGCCTATCAAGAATACCTGGAGATCACTGCGAGTTTTCTATGACCAAGAGCATGAGCGCCATTACTTAAGAACTAATAGCATATGCTGAAATACGTCTTCAGCACATGCAAGAGACCTAATCCAATACACAGATCTCGTTTCTGAATGACAAGTACTGTACAGCAAAGTCAAGAAAACCAAGACAGCGAGAGAATGCAGCAATTCTGAAAGAAGTCGTCGACCTTCAGAATCTTACGACACCTATGTAATCAATTCTACGTCTAGACGAAATCTACGTCGCTCGCCGCAGGATGTAATACGGTTGGGTCTTCTGCTTTAGGTCTTCTTGCTGCTCTACTCGTTCCTTGTTCCGCAGGAACTCTCTCTCTTGGAAGGTAAGATCTGAAGTATCGTCTGCAAGATTATGTTCCTTGGGCATTGTCTCATCCTTGAGACCCAGCGGATCAGAGGTATCCTTGCGAATGCGTTGAGTCTTGAATGACGCAAGAGCCTTGTGGGCATATCCATACTTGTCAAGCACCTGATTATCTGCAAAATTGAAAGCTCGGTCCATCTGTGTGAAACATTCCTCCACCTCAGGAGTCACCGCTAGTTGACAGGGGCTTGCACCCGACGAAATGAGTCACCAAATCCAGGGTGGCTCATTGCTATCAAATTCTAGTAATTGTACACCACGTACTTCCAGTAAACTTGAAAGGGCTATAACTCAATTATGAAATTCCTGAAGAACTAGGCCTGGAGAACAACTTACAGTTCGCGTGCAAATGCTGGTACATTGTCGATGTTCCAGAGCTGGAGTTTTCCTCTCGCAGACATTCCCACTTGAAGCTGAAGATTGTCACACACAAGCGATGTCACTCGGCTCTGTTGAAATGCCATAATGTTTTGGTAACGCGTCTGCATGATACGTTGCGACCAGTTTGTGTTGAATTTAATCGGCCAAGCTTATCTGGTCATCATACATAGTGATCGGCAATGCCGAGTGCAATCAGAGTATTGAATGTATGTAGCACAGAATGAGCAGAGCCGAGTCCATTCACATTGCATTCATGTGATTGAGGTAAGGGTCTACCCCGATTGAAGCGGAGATGTCCATTCTCGGCAACGTCCGAGTGAGTGAGGTGTTGCATCGTTTCTAGTGTACCGAGATGGCGAATCCTCTCGGTGTGAGAGAATATAAAGGTTCAAGAGCATCGGAAGAGCATCTGGTGAGGGGGGGTCGCTCCTGGCCTGCCGGCCGCTGCACATTGCAGCACCGCCCGGTCGAGAAGTGGTCCGATTTTCCCAGCACACTCCGTTGTAGTCTAGATGGTTAGGATTCTCGGCTCTCACCCGAGCGACCCGGGTTCGAGTCCCGGCAACGGAAGTTCCCGAGAAGTAACGTGACTACCCCTTTTGTTGCTCCGCCGTCACGCCGTGCTCGCTTTCATGCTTTCCTCTCTCTCTCTCTCTCTCTCTGACCGACCATCACGACGTCTCCAACGATATTGATTGCATACGTAATCACTCTGCTTCGCGTCCACACCGGTGCTTTTGTAAACGTCTTCCATTTCCACACCGTCATTTCCATTCCATTACACACTACTGTACTTACACAAATGGCATACAGCGCCTGCCCAATTTCCACTCAACAGCTACCAGGGCTCTACCGTATCACCAAAGTTAGCTCCCTCAACAGCCTCGGCGGCTTCTAATATACCAAGCAGCGTCTTCCCTCGCTCACGGATACCGCACTACGTTGTTAGCAGCACTTGTTGGAGGGACTCCTACCACCACACGCCCACTGTTACTCCCCCGGGTCCCTCTCACGCTCATTCTAACTTAATGCAACCTAGTCAGCTCCTCTACTCGTTTGCACAGCTCCTCCACGGAGATGTCCAGCGGACTCGCGATCTCTTCCATCTTGTTCCGGCTCAGGTCCAGGAACGACTCGATCAGGTCCCCGTCCAAAAAGTTGCGCGCGTCCACCGTCTTCCGCTCGTTGCTGAACGACCGCCACTGCTCGTGGCTCAGCCCGCCCACGCCCTTGATCACCTTCACCAGAGCCTGTTGGAGCTTCTGCAGGAACAGGAACTGCTCCTGGGGCAGCGACGCAATCACCCCTATCACGCCGTTCACGGTGCCGAAGATCACCGTCGGAATCTGACTTGCCTCGCTATCGGGAAGCCTCATTACAAGTGACCCATGTCGAAATCTGTTCACAAACTCACCAAGATGGTACTCTCCCACTACTTCCAATCGACCTCTTTCTTCATCAGTAGCTGCATCATTGTTTTTCCTTACTGTGAAAAGATTAAAACTGTTTTCTGCCCCAAGATACGTGTCGTCATCCAAAATCTCAACAGCTGTCATCCAGTTTGCATTATAGTCGCGAGCTCTCTCCTCAATTGCACCTTCTTCAGGCTGTCAGCAGCAAATAAATTAGAGAAAGTATAGAGCATTAAGATCTAGTGGGCGATTCTTAACGCTTGATGTTATGGGGAGTGTAAGTTATTCAAAGTAAATGGCTGTTAAGCTGTAATAATTTTCGAATGGTAGTGGTACAAACCTTGTAAATTAGAAGCGAAATAGATTTCATTAAATCACCCACAACAATAAAGTCTCCTCTTGATTGAACATATAAGGCCAAAATATGTCCATGGTGAGACGACTCATACTGCAACTCCCTTGTTCCATCGTCTCTTGAAGTCCATTTGTATAGAGCAATCTTTTGGTTAATGCCTGCGAGCAACCTCCCATTGAAAGCATTCAAATTATACACAGCCCCCTTCACTTCCTTCTCTGCCACCAACTGGAGCTTGCTATCCTCCACCAGAAATACAAGTATCCGACCCTGTTTCAAAAAATGTACATGTCCATTTCAGATTAATAAAATTGCAGGTAGTCCAATATTTCTGGGGCCAAAAATGAGATTTTGAGAAACAACACTAAACGAATTGCAGCCATAAAACTTCTATCGAGATAGGCGAGAAGAAAGGCTAGTTGGAAGGATACTGACCTTGCTGGGCTCACTTTCCTCTGGAAGAGCATAAGCCGTTCCCACACAGTAGTACACATTGAAGTCATCGGTGAAGGAACAAGTAATTATAGAGCATCCATTTTCGTACGGGTCGAGAGAAAACCAAGATGTTATCTCAAATGTCTGGTCGTCAATCAGACGAACAAAATGGGTCTCCATATCTTCACCATTGGACCCTGTTGGTGCATACTTAGCCGAGCATATGGCAAATGTGCGAGATTGTTCTTGATGAGCTATGCGACGAGGATGTTCGCCAAGTGGGACTGTGCGAATGTGTAGCTTCTGAATATCATCGATGGTGCCAATCGTAAGCTCTCCTTCCTTCCCAATAGCAAGACTAGAGTCAACATCAAAGAAGGTTAGTAAAAACAAATGAGCCACTAAATTCGCTAAGTTACACAATATCAATTTTATGGTGGGGATGTGAGGCTGAAGAGTAGATTCAACTTTCTACCATAAATATGCAGAGCTCAGCCTTTCCATGATAATTGCGTTAAGTACAAGGTCTGAAACGAACCTATCTGGAAATGATGCCGAGTTGAATGGACACATGTGATTGACTTCCTTCAGATTAACATTACTGTACAAAAGCTTTTTGTTGCTGCTGTATATCACCGTAGGGCGATCTGAAGCTGCAAACACATGTGTAGCATTCTTGGATCGGAAGGTCCGTAAAGCAATAGGTTGTGTGCCTAGGGATATCTTCTTTCTATCTGATAATTCTCCTGTTGCAGGGTTTAGCATGAAGTTGAACAGGTGTCCATCTCCCAAAGCACATAACAAGTAGGCAATCTGAACATGCAGCACAGAACTTAGATTAGCACCTGACCACAACGGTAACTTTAGATTAGCAGGCTAGGGCTTACTGCCTCTAAAAAGCAGACTAGTACCATATAAGCAACGTAATTGGGATCCCTTCACAAACTTCAAAGATTAATAATCATAGAACAGAAACTATGCAGATCAATGCCTCCACCCTCGTTTGCAGAAACCTACTCCATATTACGTGGCATGCAATAGACGCGTATACAGCAGAACATACTCTCATAAGTCATAACTATATTGAATGAATGTGCCTTATCCAAGCTGAATTTGTATTACTTTCATATAAATAGACGAGAGCTGAAACACTAATTGCGACTTCATCACCAATTACTTCAAGGGAAATAGCTGAACGTAATGAAGAAAAGATCTCACCCCATCGAAAGAGCAGAAGAGGACAGAGCGAGGTATGATCTCTCCACCCAACATCTCTTTAGTAATCAAGGTAAGAGACGGCAATGCAAAAATCCGAACACTGATGTCTGTCCACATGCCGACTGCCACCAAGTCGCTGCGCTGAGGATTATCCCCGACGGGATTAATATCTAAACAAGAGATCTCGTATTCCAACTTTACATGTGCAGCCTCCACCAACGAACCTTGCCCTATTTCAATATACACGAGATTGCCACCTCCTGTTGCAAGCAAGACCTGTTCTTCCATAAAGTTTTTGATAAGTTAGAAAAGCAAAAAAATGCTGTCACAGAACAACAAAAGCGAACATAATAAGAGCACAAGCATGTATAAGATAATAACTAAAAGTTGCTGAATTCAAAATATTCTGCTTTAGCTTCAAAAATGGTGGCCTCAAGACCTGCGATGCATTTGCCGTAGCAACATTGATAGAAAGTGGTGCTGGAGCTTTCCAATCTGTGAGTAGTTTCCTAGTCTTTGCATCAATAAGACGCAAAGAGCCTGCTGTGACCTGTGCCAAAACGCTGGATAATCAGGATACAGTATGGTGAAAGAATCATGAAAGCCAACATTGAATTGGGATGGAATATGGTGAGTAAAATGAAGCACGATTGGCATAGTGGTAGGTAATACCCGAAACATCATTATAAAGCAGCCTCTTCCAGAAAACAATCATTAATCCTTGGATTGAATGGCTTTATTTGAGTAAGATTAAAACACAATTTATGCCCGCACCTGTACAAGTTGGTCGTGGATAGCATTGTGACAAAAGAGAGTCTGAGCATCAGAGTCGAAGCCATCTATCTCGGTTTCTTCAAGTTCGTCCTCGGCGTTCATAGCCAAAATACGTGTCTCGCTTATGAAACTCACAACTAAGAATGTATCAAAGACATCACTTGATGATGCCCGCAGTGACCACATTCCCTTAATACCCTGAAGCTCTGCGGAGGCCTGTACAAAACACCTCAAAACGCCTCAATGCGTGTAATACGCTTCCATGTTCATGCATTACTTTTGTTCACTAACAAGAACACTGCGGATGGTCTCAAAAAATAGAAGCAAAATGAATGATGAATATTCTCGAGTTATATTTTAGAAGATAATTCGGTGGTTACCTGGTACTTTCAAGAGATCTAGGGTGGATAAAAAGCGATAAATTTGCAGACTAGCAACATTTTAGTTGTTCACATCGAACAGATACCTGTTCGACTGTCTTAGCCTACTCAAACACACTGAGATCGAGTCTGACCTGCTCATTAATGCCAATGCCATTTCGCACTATACGAAGAGAGCCATCTTTAAAAGCGCCTGAACATGTCACCACTTGACCTTGACCTTGCCTTTCAAGATCCACAACACAAAGATCTACAATAGGACCCAGATTCACAAAACTCTCCAAGACCTCGACATAGGACCCCTTAGCATCTGCCTGGTGATTCAATCTGATGAGCTGCACATCAAAATTAGACAAAAGGAAGATAAAAATCAGTCTCCTATACTCGTGAAAATGTTTCTGCAATTAGTACATGTAATAAGAGCACATTAAAGAGCTCACTATATACATGTTGCAACTCAGCAAAAGCATGCCAAAAGTTACGTCCCAAAACCAAGAGAAATGCCGAATCAAGAGAGACTATTGTCCATGTGATTTGGTGAATTGGTCCTCAAAAATTTCAAACAATAAAACAGGAAAACATGCCCACGAAAAACAGACCTGTGAATCACCATAGCTGGAACCCACAAATACAACACCATTGTCAAGATAGGACAAAGTAGATGCTGCTGATGTCTCTCCAAGGGGCTCTACGTTCAAGGCTGTAACCCTGTGACAAATCGCCCACTCTCAAAGTGAGCATCAAGTTGTATATTACT
The DNA here is from genome assembly GCA_014871385.1 of Ceratodon purpureus. Classification (NCBI taxonomy): domain Eukaryota; kingdom Viridiplantae; phylum Streptophyta; class Bryopsida; order Pseudoditrichales; family Ditrichaceae; genus Ceratodon; species Ceratodon purpureus. The sequence goes on along the minus strand of CM026428.1, from coordinate 14,340,566 downwards.
TTTTTAAAAGACTGATAAATGGTTGTTACATTGTTACACCCTATAATATATGTTGTGGAGGAAGATGAAGATATTCGCAACATGAAACAAAGGTTTACCAAAGCCTTAAGTTTCACAAAGCATAAGTTATACATATGATGGAACACATAAATGGAGCACTTGCAAACAAGGATATTCTTCGCTCACCATTAGTAAGAAAATGAAGACAATATTGAGGGGCTTGTGCTTCCCGGACCAAAGAAGTACTGACCTTTCCTTATCATGTGAAATAACAAGCAAATATAGCATGCCATTGTGGTCGCTCAGCAAGTATCGAGACCCGTCACTATCTACTCTTCCGTACGCCTTCGTGATTGACTGTTACAACTCCACCAATCAAGCCCACCGTGAATATTGCTTCAAGATTCAATAACCAAAACGAAGCAGCAAACAACCTAAAGCTCCTGCTAGTGACAATTTGAGTTGAGAGGAGAGAGTTGTGGACAAGGACAAATTTCAATGCATTTCCAAGCAGTGATTTTAAACGGGCTCCAGTAGTTGTTCCTGGAGGTATAGGCTGACAAAGAGGTGGCAAGAGGAATGGAAGTGTACCGGCCGAATCGGGATGGCTTTAAAAACAGACCCGTTGTAGTAAACAATAGTCTGCTCCCCAATGATGATAGCACCACCCAATGGAAGTGGAACAGGAATTAATAGCCCTGCACCATTATCCAAATTATTTTGCAACCATGGGCCTTCTCCAAAATCTTTCTCTTTCAATTGCACCTCATACGTCTTGACATGCCTGGCATCTTTGTTGTCCTATTTGATCACATTGTAAAAACAACATCAGTAATGATAAAATCATCCCTACCAAAAATCTCCTTTTTCAAGAAGATCGGTTTATAAGAATCTCTAATACCTAGAAAATAGAAGGCAACAGATAAATATGAACGAAAAAATCCATACATGCAAACCACAAACAGAAAATGTAATGTGCAAATCATTGCCTATGAACCTATCGTAAAACAACCGAGAGACAAGTACCAAAAAAACCAATCAAAGCCAATGCCATATCATCACCACCCAACTCTTTCTATAGAATGTACAATTGTTTCTAATGTTCTATCTTATCCAGGCTATGTGCATGGGCAAGACAACAGCACCTTCCAATGATTACACCTATTGAGCAAAACATCAAACTCGTGTTTGCAGAACAGCTCCAATGTGAGTTAATTTCAAGTTCAAATAAAGAAAGTCAAAAACACAAAAATGAAAAAAATGAAAGCGTCGAAAATTGTTCCTACAATAAATTGGTGGCGAGATCCCAACCTGATAAAGGACTGCAATGGTGGGTTTAGCACAGCCATAGAGAAACTTAATGTCTAGCACTTGCAACTCCTCCAGTCTGCAAGACACCGTACTCGATTAAGAGAGGAGGGGGAGGAGGAGCAGGAGGAGGAAAAAGACACAAAGATATGGAGTACTTAACTAATCATTCCTCGCTGCTTAACAATGACGGAGAGAGCAGCGGATTCTCACACCATATACAGCGTCTAGACCAAGGGAATGTGCGTAAACAGTGTAGAAACTTTAATCTTCACAACATAAGCCAACAACGTTTTACACACCTGATATTGAAGGCTTCCTTCAATTGGCCTTTATTGTCAATAGGAATCACCTGAAAAATCAAGACAAATTGATCACTTGAAATCATAAGTTTGAACTCCAGCATATAAGAGTAGTAATTCTACTAAAGTAGAGTGGTTTTACTTGCACTACTGTCAACAATAACGTTCTACTTCCTAGTGTGATACACGATGGTCACATCAAGCAGCAAGTTAGGTAAGGTAAGACTCTGGATACAAACATTTTTCAATTAAGAAGGACCGTTCATTATAAGGGGAAAAACGGACAAATAGGAAGTAGTGCTCATAATTAGCAGTTAGGAGTATAACACAAAAATTCACTTGCATGGAAGATGCTTGTGTAGGTGCACTGCATGAGAGACTAACCTTGAACAGCCCATCATACAGATGAAGACCAATAAGGCGGCAGTCAGGATCAACGATGCCAATCTGAAACAGAAACGGAACCAGAAAAACTATTAGATAAATCCGAACATCAATGTACACAGAGAAACCTTAAAAACCGAGATTTCATTTACTTCAGAGATATAAACAAACAGCACACATGTTTCTATTCGCGGTGTTATAATGCACCCGGGTTTGAAGCCTTAACCCTCTGATCTAGAAATAATAAAAAAATTAAACTCATCACGGCACACACCTGTCCATTATCTGTCGGTCGACCAATTCGATCCGATACATCTCCCATGGCTCTGTATTCCACGCATTACATCACCCGCTAAGTACACACTATTGAAAGGTTGACACTAAAAAAATAAAAAATAAAAGGACTTGGAAAAGGAAAGTGTGAAAGGTTTAAAACTCGAGTAGCTCAACCAACTGAAGTTTCAAACAGTGTCGGAGTCAAAATTCTACCGTGTAATGAGTGAGCTGGTTTCGGCATCCCATTGAAGTACACAAAATTTATATCTCTCGAACGATATAAATAGCACGTCCTGCGACTCCCCCTGTGAGCAAAGCACAAAAATGTTGAGATATGATTTCATGATCAGCTTCACCATTTGCGACAAGTGCAAATCCTGACGCTGGATTAGCAGACAAGATAATAGACCTTTCTCGCAAGCAGACAAAATGGATAACTAACAGATTCGCTAGCACACTCAAGGATGAGAAGAGGACTCAAAGTTCTCATATCTACGCTCCACTAACATAGTTCCCTCTAACTCACACTCAGTAGTTCCACAGTTTGAAACAGGTTATATATCAGTGACTTACAGGAGGACGGAAAAGCTCGAGTGTGGCAATTCGACCGTAGATAGGCACATCGAGCATTGGCTGCATCCAAGAAAGTAAAAAAATGTTAGCTGCGTTCCACAATAACTTAAACAATTGTATGCTTGAGACCCCACACTTGCAGACACACTCCTGCTCCATTTGTAAAAGAAGTTTAAAAACACGTAGAAATGCTGTGCACATTGAGATTCCATCCTCAAGTTATCTCCGCATTCATGCTCATAAGAATCGTCCAGCTGAGTGTTCCATTAATCTCATAAGCGCCGATATTTTGACATTGTACATAAATTGCTGCAAGAAAGAAAGACATAATTTCACGACAACGAACTGCGACACCAACTGCAGTCCACTCAAGAATATTCAGTGTAACAAAACAATCCTCACCTGGAGCCCTGATGCTGTGAGCAGGTGAATCTCGATCCGCGTGCATTTTCTGAGGTATAGAAGTCAAGGATCTCATTGCCAGATCCGTAATCAGCAAGGCGGTGTCAATCGAACAAAACGTTGAAACTGATAACCTACACTAAACTCATATCCCCGAACTCATACTTGAATCTTGTCATTGTGGTGGACACACTCTAATCTTATTATAAAACCTGCTCATCAATTACCGGAAATGTTGACAACCTCTCTTCGCAAGTCAGTTCTCTCAAATCGATTAAACCTCCTTTTCCTCTCACAAACATATTCAACGCTGGTCCAGAAATTAAGACAAACGTAACATATCCAACACTTTAAATGTTACGGACCATAACATAATCCACAGCCTTCTGTTCCCTCTCCACTGAAATCTATAATATGCGAGACGCATTCGCTAAAATTCGCAGCCTCACGACCTAACCGACAGCGTCCTCGACGTCCAAAATCCTTTCCATCCCTTTCTCTATGCACCACTTGTTCCTGAGTCCTAGAACTCCAAAACTATACAGGCAGCTCAATTATGCCCCGAATCAATCCGAAACGTTCCGTCCCAACGGCGCTAATGCGCTCCATGATCAGCGACCATAAGTCCACACAGTAAACCTAAACATGCAGTCCAAAACTACTCCCGGAAAGCTCCAGCATTCTCCAAGAACCACTACTTCTCCTCGAAGAACGCCACTGGCTCTCACAGCTCAGTAGAATAAAAAAAAAAAAAAAAAAACAGAATCAAAGCAACAAAACCGAATCATGAAACGAAAACATCACGAGCTCGAAACTTCACCGGACTTGGACAGAAATGAATGAGAGGATACGCGATGATGAGATTGAGCTCCTGCGGGTTGGTGAAGTAACCGACGCAGGAGTGCGTCACATTGGTAGGCTTGTGCGCCGTCACTACATAGTTCCATCCACTCATCGCTGCAAGCGCGAGAGGTCACCGTTCCGCCCCGCGTTTCTTCGTCCCAGGACCGAATTAGACCAAATTTCGACCTCGAGAGGAAAGACCAGCTTCTCCTGCTGCGATTCCACTCACCGGCGAGGGAAATAGCCGCTCCGTAACGACATAGGATCGACCGCAAAGCTTCGCAACAATCTTCTCCAAACTCTGCTCTCGGAAAGGAGGGCTCCAAACCCTAATCCGGTTCTTTCAGACACAAGCTTCGTCACCAATCTTCCCATTTCCAAGATTTCGGCTTTGTATGCCCAAACCCGGCATTCTCTCCGAGTATCTAGGCTCAACCAGCACTTTTATATCGTCTTGGTAGATTCAACCCGATTTGGAAGGGAATGAACGCAATGGCGACATATTCAAAAAACGTTTCTGGGGAGCGAATCCAAAACCGTTTTCATCTGTTTTAGGCTTCTGACGGTTTAGAGGACGCATTCCAGCTTTGGAAGCTTTGCAGTGAATGATTAACTAGGGACCGGGTTTGGTTGATGGGATCCGGGTGCGGGTATGGCCTATATACCCGGTATTGGGAACGGCGGATATGGTGAGGATTGATTGATATTGGGGTTGATTTTAATCCCGGGTATGGTTCGGGAGCGAGAGATTTCATGAGATGTGTCTTGGTTACAGTGCTTGAATAAGGGCAAGTTTCTCTGAAGTCAAGTTGTTTTTATTGACATTTTCGAGTCATGTATTGGGAGTTGCACTTCATAATCAATGGTTGCCATATGTGCAGTATCGTATTTTATAGTTCTGAAATTTTATAGGTGGACCAATTCACACTGAAATTCCAAACCTTTACGCAAATTTAACGTCCAGGATTGTCATATTATTCAAGTAAAAGTTAAATTAAAAAACAAATGAAATACATTAAAAAAAAGTAAAAGATAATGTATATATATTATAAATGAGATCCTCTTAAAATTATATATTATCTCTTCACTTGTATTTTATATATGGGTTTTTATGAAAATATATTATATCATACTTATTAAATTATTCAAATTTATAACTAACATGGATCCAATCAACATTGAGCCTTTAAATGATGAAAATTCGTTGTGTAGAATATGTTGGGAAGCACAAACAGATGATGAAGATCCTATTTTACTATTGGGATGTAATTGCAAAAATCCACTTGACCAAGCCCATAGCAAATGCATATTTAAATGGTTTTCAAGACCAACATTAGGATATGATCCTTTAAACAATGGCCAAATCTTTTATGACTATTGTGAAATTTGTCATACCTATTTGTCACCACCAATCTTATTATTCCTTCAAAATGAATTATCTAACAATCTAGTCAATCCAAGAGACTACCAAAATCAAGTATCTCAAAGTCTAGCCATACCAAGAGAACATGAAGAAGTAGTGGTTGACATCCCGCAACAAAATCAAGCAGCAATTGCAACAACGCCAACATTAAATTGTAATACCATTTCAAATAGTATCTATACGTTAACTTTCTTCATTCTTATAGCCTTTATAGTTTTTCTTATTATTGCTTACACTGTCCGACTCCATCGTCATTGACCCTTAAATTTTCACATACAGAAGACAGCAAAATCATTTCCCTCCTTCTCCATACTCACAAATGTTTCACATACTTGACCAATTAGAGTTTTCCAAACACTCCCTTTGTATAACTTCTGTTTATTGTAGTGCTGCTAAAGCCACTACTCTATGATCAGACACTTGAAATTTAAATGGTAATTTGCATTTGAGGAGGTTCTAATTCACTCCACAACAATCTCATATGGTTCACTGTTTTCAGATCCTCATTCAATTTCTTCTTCCCCTAGCTCTCCTTTGAAACACCCCATATTGATATCAAATATGTCATACAAGGAGGATGCTACTGAAATCATCTTTTCTGCCAGCTTCCATTTGTTTACCATAAAAGTAACATAGAAAATCAGAGAAAGGAAGCTTTGAGGGATTCACAGAAAAGTTAATTAAGATGTTGATTGAGACCTTGCTGATGAGTTCCACAACAGGGCATAGACAGGGTATAGACATGGTATAGACCGGGCATATATAGATTTGCACATGCAGTTAACTAAATCTTTTGAAACGTTTTTCTTAGCCCCTTGGTTTGTTGTCTAAGAAATCTTGCTTCCAACAAAAGCACTAACTTACTCACCTTTTTCTGACCAGCCAGGGATCATTGAATGCACAACAAGGCAAAGAATCCAATGTGCTGACAGTAGTTGCAACAACATATGTTTCCATTCTTAAAATTCACAGTGTTCAATTCACAGGTTCTCAAGCAACCGGACCTTCTCCTCAAGCACTGCCTGGTCAATTGCCTAACACCGGCAAGTTAGTTGCTAGTTTCTTTTTTCTTCTTATGTGATTGCATCTGAATGTGAAATATCTTCAACTCACCTTGGGTCTTTTCCTTTCGTTAAACCTGGGCTCTATTCTGGCTGTTGCTTCAGAATGCTCAACTTCTGATTGAACTGGAACTTGCATAATTACACAGTTTTGTTCTTACACATAGTGCTCCCACTTGCTTACATGAACCTGCATATATTCTCCGCTCCATGGAAATAACACTAAGTTACTCGGAGCTCCTACAATCAAGCTGAATTAGTTGGGCAGCTTCGAAAGCTTGGGTAGAAAACTCAGACCAACTTGTACTAAAGGTTGTTAAACGCAACAACTCACAAATCTACATATTTGTAGCAGGCGATGGAAAGAAGCATAGAAGCAGTAAGTACGACGTCTGTCAAATTTATGAGCTTATCACATTGTGAATCATACAGGTTTTACAGTATCTCTTACGATTGAAAGAGCAAAACAGCATGCCATTCATTTAATTACACTTTCAGGAAAACCTGTTCTCTCCAAAAAATTGTAATTCAAACTCAACATCACTCAACATCACTAATCAAATCCTAATCCTGAGCATAACCCTGTGAAGACTATAAGTCTTATTCCATGCAAATCTGGTAGACTGAGATGATCCTCCTAATAACGAAACAATTTAGTTTCGACAAACACATGTAGGATATTAATCTACACAGCAAGCGCAGCTTGGAGCTGGTCAATAATGGAATTATCGACCTTGAAGGCAGTCTCCAACACAACGTCTTCAATGCCGGAAGCGAAGATGTTACCCGGCAGAGAGATGGTCCCGGGATTGGAGCTGCTGAAGGCCGCATAAGCGTACACCGTCTCGTTGCTGAGGTTGATCTGGTAATGCACCAAGCCCTTGGGGAAGACGAAGATGTCGCCCTTCTGGAGCACGTTCGTGTACAGCTTGTTCCCGGAGTCGACGAGGCCGACGTTGAGCTCTCCCGTCACCACGGTGAGCATCTCCGTGCCCCTCGGATGCGTGTGGAGCGTGTTGATCCCCCCGGGCAGATACTCCAGGAGCGCCGTGGATATCCCAAGCCCTGTCAGGGCAGTGAACGCGTCGGAGTTCACCCTCTTGATGGCGTACTTCGCTGGCGACGCCAGGCCAGTTCCGTTGCGCAGGATTGTCGAGGTGAAATACTCGCCTGTGATGGTGCTCTTGTTGGTGCCCTCGGGGACGAAGAAGTCAGTTGTGAGCTCCGGGTCGGACGCTCGCGCGGGTAGCACTACCCCCACCAGAAGCACCACAACGAGCGCCATGCGAGCTGCCATCCTCCCTGCGGAGAATAAGAATCACATAAACCGCTCAGACGACAACACTGCTCACAACTGACCTTTTCAAACCAAAAGAAGCATATTACTCGTAGCTCAAGTCACCATCGCCCGGATACGGGAAGCAGACCCAACAACAAACCTCACAGCAACAGCAGTACCACTCCTGAACCAACTAAAGACACATCCTTCAATGAACATCACCTCCAATACCCATCCTCCACAGTACCTCTCTGCAGCATTAGGGTTTGTTTCTCAACTCTCTGACAGCCTACAGCGACCTCCAAATCAATGCACAATGCTTACACGCAAAACTCCATTTCCTAATGCATACCTCACTCTAACCCAACCCTGCAAGAAAACACATCATATCTGCATCCCAATACGTCACCACTGATAAAATACTCGGTCATGGTGAGACAGTGCTCCACATGCAAACCTGATGACAAAGCTACCACCTTCTCCCGACTATCCAATAACACAACTACCCTCGAAACAAAGCAACAGCATCTGACCACCTTGCCAGTCAATCTTCGACAACAAACCTCATCACATACTTAACCATATCGATCTCATTTCCTGGCGCCAAGGTTCAAAATACTAGGTGACAGCATCTGGCCTAGAAAGCTTCAGTTTCCAACACTAGTCTTCTCCTCTTGGTCTTCGTCCTGTAGATACTCCACTGATACAATCCACTGATACAAGGTACTTGACAACATCGACAGACAAACAGACACTTTTAAACCCATGTCGGCTCCTAGAAAATGGGCTGAAGTTTTGCAACAATATTCTAAGTTGCAAGTTATTGAGAAGAAGGTGATCTAGAGCTTACCAGACTGATCAGTGGAGGTTGTGGAATGCTCTGGAGTAGTACTACGTCGGCTGCCGAACACAGTACCGAAGTTGTTGTCCTGCAGGTTGATCGATCATCAGAGCTTCGACGTCGAAGTTGTGTGCTGTGTGTACTGTAGCAGAGTTCACAGTCGTGGCCTTGTTTTTTCAGAGTTATAAGTCATTTATAAATATTGGAAGAGGACGTGACAATAAATTATATAAGTTGATGTTGCAGATGAGGATTTCATGTCGATTGCAAGTGCAGGATTTTTCCTTGTGCTTTGGGGATGAGACAATCATGAGGTGGGCCATGTTCCTGCAGTGGATTGAATGCTGCAGCGGCATCAACATACAGCTTTTCGAGGTGGCTTTGGAAGGCATTATTATAGTAGATTTTTCCTGGAGATAAATTATGACTTTGGTTGGGTTTTTTCTTGAATATAAATATGGTTTGGTGGTCTTTTACGGGGTAATTTTTACAAGATTTGAAAGATTATGGTGTGTAGAGTGAAATCATGGATTTATAAAAATGAATCTCCCAGGTGTTTTTTTACAAATTATTCAAGGTTTGATTTATAGTACTTAATCTTTTAGGACAGTTCTAGTATATAAGAGCATTTAGTTGTGTAATGAGCCCGCATCTAAGTTTTTTTCATCATCATGTTGATTTCAGCCATTGCTCATTCCAATGGCTGTTCAAACTTCATGCCTACCTCACTATATTCTTTCAAGGCATAAACCTTGCTCGTTTTACACTTACACTATCTCATTAGACATGGATGATAAAAAAATTGCTGTTAACCAGCGATTTTTAGGTATTCTCCTAAGTGATGATTTTAAAAATTACAAGTTTCTGATGGTCCTACTTTACTACATCCCTGTTAGGAAAAGAACAATTATTGATGGTATTTGCAGTGACCAGACTGTGCTCACACGTGAAACAACCCTTGCACATGGTCACGACTCACAATGTTCTACTCATGGCTAAGCTGTGAACTACATAACTTATTCCTGAAGTTCAAGAGCAGAATCGCAGATGCCCAAAACTGGGCCATGTCTGAAAGGTGCTCAAGGCCACCAAATCCTGAGTACAGGAACTGCTGTACTATGGATTAGGTGGACCTCCATTCATGAGGAGGTCCTCTGTTTTGAATAGTATTTTGATCACCTCTTTTCACTTTGTGACCTGACATAGATAAGGTTGGTTTGAAAAGGTTTCTATGTATCATTGCAAGAAAGAACACGAACTGATCAATACTGCGGCCTTGGGTGCATTGCCTAGGGGTAGCCATCCATGTTCCAAGAGCCTGTTGATCTAGAAACCAGGTGTCCATCTGGTATTTCATGAATCCTACGGACATCCTGTGATCAACAAACTTGAAACAATTCTGCTCATGTGAATCATTACAAACATTACCAGTATGCAAAATTATGGTATAAACAACAAAATCATGGTCAACAAAAAAATTGAAAGCAAAACCTTTTAATGTTTGCTGTAACATGTTGACTCCTAGTTTGTATACGTACACGAAAAGTGAAAGAATTCTACAGGGTGTATCAGTCTGAAAGATTGGCATTTAAGAATGCCACAAATTGTTGACTGATATATTAAGTCACTTTTTGATTTCACTTTTCTTGACAACGACAAAACGAAAAATGAATCTGCAAATCTTAGGACTCAGCTCATTCTTATGATATTGCAAACAAACACAGGCTTTCTACTCCACAGCGAAAAGGGGATCATTCGAATATCTTGTAGTACATCCGTCTTTGCAAATATGGGTGGAGAGTGATGTTCCATCATATTGACAAGTGCAGCTATGTTGCACTCAAGCAGAACACTAAGTACCACCATTCAGGTTTCTGTCAGACAGGATTACAGAAACACATCAATCCCTGACCCAATTCATGCAGCAATTAGAAGACATACCACCTCATAATTCTGTTTCGAAACCGCAATGTTTCCCCATTTTTGATACAAGAAACCAAGTTGTATCACAACATACACTCTGAAAGTTTGGATCGCAATAAACGGAGTAGTTTAAGTCTCATATAGTGAAGCTACGGAGAACCAAATTTATACTAAACATGATGGTAAGTTAATTGCGTCGAAGGTCGCACCAATTTGGAACCTGGTCATGGAAGAACTGCATTGCCAAAAAGTCACAAAATGATACACACAAGGGATAATTCTCAAGCTCGGACAAAAGTTCTTGTCGATGAACACCAAGTCATGTGCAGGAAGATCACTCATTCCTTGGTGCAATCATACCATCTCGACATACCAGCCTTACACTTCCGAGACTGCAACTCATGGCATCTGCAATTGTTCCGACTGTTCCATTCCAAACAATAATTGCAGATTCGAACGATGTTGTGTCGTACCAAACATGTCTATGCAAGACGAAGAATGACCCAATATGACACAATGTTCACGTGCTAAAGAGTACCGATAACAGGTTAATATATACAGTAGCTCTGCAAACCCATGTGTCAGTGCCCATCTCACAATGCAGAATGATCACTCCTTTAACCCCTACAGGCTTAAGGTTTGTATAACTCCAAAAACATTATTGCTTGTTAAATTAGTGCTGTAGATATAAATGAAAGAGAGGTTTAAACATTTCAATTGAACAATCTTGTGGTAGGATTTGGACTCATGCAGCCTCATAGATTGGAGGATTATATTGTTTTAATGTCAAAAAATTATTATAAAATTTCGATGCTAGCACTTTGAAGTTGAAATGCTGTTACAAAACTTTTTTCAATAAAACAATTGTCAACTACAAAGTTGTTTGATATGATCTTGAAAACACAGTGGTGCGAAAAACAAATCACAGGAACTGTGAACGTATCCAAAAATAGCACTACAGTGTCAAAAAAAACTATGAAGTAAAAAGAGTCCAGAAGCAGGACCTCATATTCTAAAATGCTTGCGAAATCTTCACAACAGTCCCAAGTGAGATGAGATTTTTATCACAAGAACTAGACTTGATCAATTTGCATCAAGCGAACTCCGGCTGAAGGCTGAGGGAGAAACATATCCCCCAAGTTTCAGTCCTCCAAAGTGCCATAACTCAATGAGATGGAGATGAGTTTTAGTTGGCCACAAGTCATCAGCTTCTAGATTGCAAAGAATTAAATCTGTGTACACTCTCAAGTCGACTCCAATTCCCTCTTTAATTTCCAATTGCTACATATCGTAAGGAAATTGTTAGCAGAGTGGAGAAACATCTTCGTTGATTTCTGTTTCTGTGAGATCACTTTGTACTGTAGAGCAATGAGTCATGACCATGGAGTGAGATATATCATGAGTGGATTTCTCGAAGCCGTCTCTCCTGTTCTCAAGAATTATTTGTAGATTCACCTGCTTTCTCACCTTCCATTTCCCCAGCTGGGATCTTCTCATTCATGATTATGATTTCAACACCATAAAATTTTACCCACTTGATTAGAGAACGTGTTTCAAATGCAAGCAGCTTGGCTCACTCATCTTCTTTCTAACACGAATAGGACTAATCTACAAATGCTCCACTGTCTGAAGGTGCTGCTCACGAGCTTCGCACGAAATTGGGCAGAAGTGCCTCATTGCATCACAAGACTGCCTCATTGTGCCACTCCACTGGAGAGACAAAGACACGATCGAAACTAAATTCAAGACAAGCCAATGCAAGGAGAGAGTCATCACCAGTGACTTATCCGTCATCTGACATCAATGTGCACAGTTACACCATTGTTTCTTTATCATAAAACATACGCATCATCATCTTTCACATGGAACCCTAGCTGTCCCAGCCTAGCTGCTGTCCATAGCAAGTTTTGTGCAATATAGCAAGTATCAAACAATATAGAAACTGATCACCATGATTCTTGAACCCATCACCAACCAGTTCAGTAGACTAAGCTTCTCGTGTTTGACCATAAGCAATCCGTCTTCGGTACGAAAGTGTGATTAGAAACGAAATCAACAGATGCAATTGGTGAAGTACTGATAAGTTGGCCTTCGGGGTTTTAGGTTTGAGCTGCTCACGAGCACGGAGCAAGCTTTTCGTGGTCTCCTCGATGGAAGTCATCATAAGAAGATGAAGTAACTGAGTAGCACATGAATGGGAACCCACAAGTTCCAATCCCTGTGATGGTGTAGCATTTGTATGATTGATGCACTGAGTTCTATACCGATGTTGTAGTGTCGTTGTATACTTGGTTTTGCTGCGTTTTTGGGGTTGTTGGTAGATCAAGATGGGATTAGGGAAAGCCCCAACCGTCAAATCCACAGAAACTGTGGTAATCAAGCCCGAATCGCCCACTGCACCAGAGAAGCGGCACCTTCAGCTGACCAATTTAGATCTTCTAGAGATGCGCATTTTCACTCCCGTGATCCTGCTGTACGAGGCACCGGCCAATTTGGACTTTCCGACGGTTGTTGGGCGCTTGAAAGAGTCCCTGCCGAAGGCTTTGGTGGAGTACTATCCCTTTGCAGGGCGGTTCACGAAGGGAGAAGATGGAAGGGAGCTGGTACGCTGCGATGATGCTGGAGCATTCTTCACCGAGGTCGTTGTTGAGGAGACATTGGACGAGATTGGGGGCTTCGAAGGCTGTGTCATGCTGTCGGGTATGGAAGCCGCAGGGCTTACCACCACGGGATTGCATTCTCTGGACGATCACGAAGAGATTCCTCCTCTTGTCATTCAGGTAAGTTGTACTCTTCTTTTGTTTTTTTAGAACCTCAAACCCTATTCTTAAACCCCAAGCACACAACTATTAGTCGCTCTTTTAAACTAGAAAATGCGTCCACATTTGTTCCTGGTTGGTTATGGAGCTAGAATTCTTTTTGATACATTTCGTCTGCTGCGGAATGAGATCTTCGTTTTCGAATCCGCTAACAGATATGGTCCTATTCTACTTCGTAACCCTAGAGCAATCTGTTATGTGAGTGTAAATGGGAATTGCTGAGTGATGGCACTTGAATTGTGGGATTTGATGTGTGATTGGGTCAGGTCACATCTTTCAAGTGCAAGTCAATAGCATTGGCAGTGAATTGGTATCATTTAGTTTGTGATGGCTTCTCCGGCATGACCTTCTTGAAGGCGTGGTCTGAGTTGGCGCGAGGGCTACCCATCACCTCTCTTCCTGACCATCGGTAAGGTTTTCAGTTTTGGATGCCAACTTTTGCAGGATCATGTGCAGCCAGAAGTGTTGAATGTATCCAGTTTAAGTCCAATTTTGCTGCTCAGTGGGTTACTTGCATCCTCGTTGCTGTAGATGCTGTTGAACAAGAGCCAAGTTTGCAGGCTTTGGCTCAACAAACTAGTGCAAAACTCTAAACCTCCGAATACCCTGTCCAAATTCAGGCGCCATTTGCTGGCAGCTCGAGTGCCTCCACAGCCGCTTGGTGAAGTTCCCCAAGGGCTCAAGTTGCTGTCTGAGAAGCCACAGGAGCAAGAGCCCGTGCAAGAGTCCCAAGTAGAGGAAGAGAAACCCTGCAAGAAGGTTGAGTTCGTGCTCTCTGGAGACGACATAAAGCAACTGAAGGAACAAGCCTCAGGCTCATTCACCTCTGGCGAGTGCATTTCAGCTCATCTCTGGAGGCTCGTCACCAAAGCCAGGGCACTGAACAGGGAAGACACCACCACCATTTTCACCATCGTGGATGCTAGAAAAAGAATGAAAAACTTCCCTGGGAACTACTTCGGCAACTGCATCTTTGCCAGGAGAGCGGACTGCACAGTGGGCGATGTCCTGGACATGCCTTTGGGCCATCTTGCTCACCTTATCCATGACTCGGTGTCTTGCGTTACAGAGGAGTATGTAAGGTCGGTTGTGGATTATGTTGAGGTCACAGGAGCGTCGAATCTTGCGTGGTCTCGGCCGAGGATCACTACACACGATCTGCAGCCCACGTTCTGGAGGTTTTTCCCAATTTATGAGCTGGATTTCGGATTTGGGACACCTACTTATGGAGGTAGGAATAGTCCCATAGATGGATCTACAGGCTTTGCCGGTGTGCTTCCCCATCCTTCCACTTCCACAGATGGATCTGTTCTGGTTGCAGTGTTTCTCTTCCCGGAGGCAGCAGATGATCTTGCAACGACGCTGGGACTGTAAATGCTAAAATGTTGCACAAGCACCTGGATAAATCAGCATAATGCCATGACGGTTAGCATTCAAACTCATCACTTCTTGGTTACTCTTCTTAATGGAACATAAGATAAAAGGGATGTTTTTGCTTGCTTGTGTTTATACTCAGTGTTCATTTTTGTATCAAGTATTAATGCAATGTAAACCCAGAGGCTAGGGGCTGTGGAGATGGGTTAAGTATTTATGGAATGTTGGAGCCTTTTAAAAACTCACCTTCTCAATCTACTCACTCTTAATGCAAATTCCTTTTGTGTATAAGTTGGAAGGTCGAAACTGATAAACGAACTTTGAGCGGTGATCTAAACATTCTAGTCGGAAACCAGTGCAGTGAAAAATTGACTACTCTGGAATGCAAGAACTTGTTTAAAAAATGAATGGAATTTGGAATTTCAATTGTGTTGGAATGCTATTAAAGTGTATTTTAACATCAAGTGTATTTTAACAAATATGTACATATAAACCTCAAAATTATACAAGCATTTGTATTTTCCTTGTACTCTACCTAGTACTTCCACCCCTTAGTCCAAATCACTCCTTTAATGGAATTGGGCATATTTAAATGAGTTGTTTCAATTGTTCTATGGAAATTTATCTCATACTTCTTGAATGATTTGTATCAATTCTTGCTTATATTTGGCAAGTTGTAGTAATAAGGCAAATCTTTAAGTATTTTCTATAGGTTTTTAAAGGAATTCAGATTGGGTGAATTTGGAAGGCAATACAAATTCTTTAAGCCATGAGCTGGTCTCCAATTCTCTAGTAACTTGCTTCAATGAACAAGGACACCATCTTCTATGAGTGTAAGTTTAGGAAGATAATTGTATATGAAATAAAACTAATTCAAAGTGCTTTCATTTACAATTTCCACAAAATATGCTATAATTCTAGTGAAAGATGTATATGGCGTTTGACAAATGTGTAATGGTGAATGGTGAAGCAGGTTGGTGGTACATGCCAACCATCAATTTTTGTTTGAATGTGGTGTCTGATTTCATACGGTGTTTAAAATTTTATGTGACTTCTTTGGATCATCTAGAGGTTAGAAGTACAGTTCTTATCAATATGATTAATGCTCTATGCTAACATATTAATTCTAATCCTTTCTAGATTTTATACACAATCTACGTCTCGTCAGAAAATGGGCCGGATTGAACAATTTTCAGCATCCAATCTGGCCCGAAGTTGAAAGTTTGGGTCAAGGAAAACCTTGTCCCAGTTGCATCAAACCGGCCCAAACATTTTGGCGCCAAAATAGTGCCACATAGAATGCCACATAGAATAAATTGAATTTCCAATCCGAGCCTAGTGTAAACTTGTAAAGCCCTTGGAACCAATTCGAAAAATTTGAGCAATACTGTAGGTTGAAATTTGAAGAGTGTGGACTAGCCCTTAATCCAGCCCAGCCCAATTCAGCCACCATTTCCAAAGAAACACAATTGTTACTTAGTGCTTCCAGCCTCTAGCCACCTGCAAGTCACTTGTGATGGAGCATCCCTGATCCTTCACAGACAAGCTCAATCATGCCCACCTCGAACACATCACCTCAACATCATCGACACAACATCGACACAACATCGATACAACATCGACACTTCGACGCTTGAATGAGATCAAGTGTATGAAATGCACACACTTCATGTGACGCACAGATTTGGATTCAGCACAAGCTCATGTGGTTGTATGGTACCAGGAGTTGCACTAATTTGCCTGCACTGTTGTAGATGAGAAGCCAGGTTTAGGTCACAACTGTATATCACCAAGTCTTGGAATCAGGATACAGACTCATAACATGAGATATATGATCACAGACTACAATTTTCGGGGATTTTGGAGCCAATGCACACACTTCATGTGACGCAGAGATTTGGATTCAGCACAAGCTCATGTAGTACTCATGTGGTTGTATGTTAACCAGGAGTTGCACTGATTTGCCTGCACTGTTGTCGATGAGAAGGTTTAGGTCACAACTGTACATCACAAAGTCTTGTAATCAGGATACTGGCTCATAACATGAGATTCGTGATCACAGATTATGATTTGTGGGCATGGGCAGTGATTTCGGGAGTGATTTATGACATGGGTTGTGGAGGATTGTGAGGTGGAAGGGAGGGAGTCGAAGCTTTGGGGAAGTGGGAGGATAAGTTTGGATTGACATGGGTCAGGAGGAGCAAGTGGTGGAATGGGTTGTGGGCAGTGTGTCGTCGGAGAGTGAGGTGCATTCGGCTGTGAATGTGCTGGGGAGGGATTTGGACAAGCCATGGCTCACGGAGCGCCCCACGGACGACGCTTGGTTGGTTTTGGAGCCCCGGCCCCCCACAGCGTTCAACCGCGTGGAGGTTGTGAATGCGGGATCGGCGGTTCTGGAGATTCATGGCTTGCGAGAAGATGTGGAAGGGGACGATGTGGATGGGGATTACGAGCTTTTGTTGTCTGCTCAGCAGGTGATTATGTCCTTTACGCGGTTGGGGTTCATTTTGAGCAGAAGTTCTTCAGTGAGAGCGTTGCATGATTGTGTGTAGATCACTAAACCGTTGTCAGTTTCTTTGTTGTTGATGGGAGTGAGAGTTTTCGCCTTACTTCATTATGACAATCATTTCGTGAGGACAACGCTTTTGTACTTCATATAGATAAGAAGACCTTTGCAGAGACTCATTGGGTAGTCGATGTCAAGTGTGATACATGTAATCACAGACAGTGCGTCATGTAGAGTGTTATTGGATTCAAGGGATGCTATGTAGCATTTAATGTAGCTCCGTGAAGTACAATTTTTCAAACCTTGAGACAACCTTTTTTTAAAGATCTTGGCATCTATTGTCATGGCCCCACTCAAAACCCTAAACTCGTTGTAGAACTTTTGTGCGCAGAAAGATTTCGTAGGTGACTGATAAGCAGACTTCGTTTCAAGTTTTCAGGTTATGTCAGTGAAGGATTTGATAAGGAAAAGTAACCGCAATCAAGCATTTACTTACGACATCGAGGGTACTCACAAGCTCGCATCTGTTGCTGCCCAACAACGGTAACATTATTCAAGCTCATATACAATCAATGTAACAATTTTCAATTTGTTTATTTGTTTTCATTTGACAAATACTGAGGTTTATGTCGGTAGAAAAAACTGATTTCATAAGTGCACTTCATACGATGTGGAAGTTCTTGAGGATCACCAAGTGTCTAAGTTGGGTGTTGGCCTACAGATGGAGAAAGATACGTGTGAGTTGTCGTCAACCTCTGGGTACATCTGAACATCGAGCAAGCATTGGCTTGGCATATATAAACTTCACTTCGTGCCACTGTGAATCCAAACCCAGCAACTTAACCCAGTATCACAACAACCAAAATTTAAAGCCGAAACCTGCCGTCATCAACACGAAGAGGAAACTTCCTTCGTGGCTATCCACAAGTGAGCCGAAGAGTGCAGAAGAAGTTCCGGAGAAAAAACCTAGATCGAGTTATGATCAAGACATGGACGTCAAAGTAATTGATTCTGATGTAGAAGAGGCCAGAAAGAACTCTAGTGGTGCTGAAGTAATACAACCAGAACAGGGCGGGAGTTGCAACCTTGAACATGTACAATCTGAAGCTAGGGTTGCTGATAATGATGATACTGAGGACAAGCCAATATCTAGTTTGAAGAAACGAAGTCCAGCTACAAAGGAGACGGGAGGTAAGCAGACAAAGAGAGCGAAGTCGGATAAAGGAAGCCATATAGATGGGCAATCCCAACCGATCAAACTATCTGGAACCAGTCAAAATGAAGACAATGAGCTTGATAGAGATCGTGTGAAAAGGAAAAGTGATAAAGAGAAGTTAGTGCAGGAATCCTCTCAGCGGAAGCTACCACTGTCTAGAGAAGGGAAGGGTAAGGCCAGCAGAGAGGAAAATCAAGTTCTTAGAGATTTCCACCCTGGGAGCAAGAATGGATCAGAGCGAGAGTTTTCAAAACTTCTGGTGCGATCCCTGCGCAAGCAAACGCATCAATTTCTTAAATTTTTTTGGTCTTCTCTTTTTTTCTCTCTTGAATATACTGCATTGAGATTTATAAAAAGTGCGTACAGCTCGAATTATCTTTTCTCGTAGTGGAATATGGAGTGAGATGAGCCGGTTACCAGATACATTTACCCATGCTTAGTCTGTACATGTTTTATGGTTATGCTTTTTGCCCTTTTCTGAGTTGCAAAATTGTTCTGGTGATTCAGGAGGGTGTTATATTTACAATTTCTGGGATTCAAAATCCAGAAAGAGGACAGCTTCGAAGTAAAGGACTGGAAATGGGCGCACAATATCTCCCAGACTGGAGCACAGACTGCACACTTCTTGTGTGCGCGTACATGGACACCCCAAAATTCAAGCAAGTTCAAGCAGACGGTGGTTCCATCGTTTCCAAGGTATCCAATCACTCCATATGTCTGGAAGAGTATGACTAGAAGTTACAAGCGATATTCCTGTCTTTTCGCTTATTCTTAGAGATGGGATATTATGCAAGAATAGCCAAGGTTTGTTCGTGCAGTGTGCATCGTTCTTAGCTCGTTTGTTCTTAAGTTGCTTGCTATGCGAATCTGATTTTGATTGCAGCTATAAGAACATGCAGGATTGGATATTGGAGTGCTATAAGAAACACATGCTCGTGGATTTTGAAAGGTGATTTTCATTCTCACGTTTGAAGTCGATCTCAGTATCGGGATGTTCGTGTATGTAATGCATAGCGCAACGCTTTGATATTTCATGAAGATATTTGAAGCTGATGTTGACAAAATCGGCGAAATTCTTTGCAGGTTTGTCCTGAACAAGGGGAGACCATGGAGATTGTCAGGTCAGTCGTTTAAGGAATACATGTTTGGTCAATGCTTAACTTTATTTTGATTATAGACTTATGCCTGAAGAAGTTATGTTCGGATAATCAAATTAAAACCAAAGTTCTGAAAAAGTGTTTGGATAATGAGGTTCAGAACTATCTGACACTCGCTCTTGGACTACCTGAATCTGAGAATACGGATTTCTAAAGCATGTAAGCGATCTTTGTAACATTACAGACATTGTTCTGAAGCGGAAGAAGGTGAACTGTGGGTCTGAGGAAGAGATTCGGAAGTGGGCGCAAGAGGATCTGACATCAATCATCGATTGGCTACAGCAACAAGATACAAAGGTATTGCACTTCAATACGGTTCATGAAATTGCTACTTAACCAGCATGCACTTGACATATAATGCAATGACTCGTTTAATAGCACTCTTTAATTTACGGACGAGCTTCGTGTATGACGATTTTTTATTAGGTTCTCTTCGCACCACTACATCTTAGTGCTCTTGTTAATTAGAGTAAAATTGATGTTGGTGCAACAGCCAGAACCTGAGGAGTTAGTATTTACAGCGGCCCAGGGTATACTGGTTTGCCTTGAGGATGCTGTCAAAAGTCTGACAGAGAACCGGGTAAGCCGATTGTCCATTTCTTTTATTTGTTCAATCCCAAGAACTTTGTGAGTTTGATTTATAAGATCAGGGAAGCAGGGAAGGTCGATTTGGGCTTCCATTCTTAATGCTCAATATGTTATGAATGTGATGATACAGGTGACTAATCACAGTCCATTTATGTCAATCGTTCACCGTTATTGTCCCGCATAAACTGAATCTAGCGTAATATCCTGCACAGGGATTGAGCAGCATAATTGAGAACTGGGGTTTTCTCCCGAGGGCAGTCAAGGAGCTGGCAGCCATTGAAGAAGGTGAAGGGGGTTGCACAACAACTTCCAAATCAACTCTTCAAGAAGCCGAAAGGCTCAAGGGTATCTATGAAGAAACCCTGAAAGAATTCTTGTCATCGTCAAGGAAATTAACCAACCTCATCGACGAAAAGAAGACTCTGTAAGTGTTGCAATCCTTCCACGCTCGCATGTTCTTCTCGATGTGTGCACCGTCTACAATCCTAGCCGATCGTTAGTTCATTTCGAAATACTTGTAACTGACTTGCCTCAAACTTGTTTCTAAAAGTCATAAAGAGAGTGCCCGTATAAACTGCTGCCATTTGAATTTCCGTTGTAATCTGTGCAGTAGGAATGGCGAAGGCGAAGTCGATGACGATGCCACAGAAGTCATGTCAGATGTCGACTCACAGGAAACTGTTGACTATGACAGTGATGATACAACAGTCATGGACTCAGAAACCATTGAGGAGTGCACAAAGAACCTCATGGAAAGATTTGCAAACAAGGTAAAGTAGAATAGTTCCATGGTTTCACAAGCCTTGCATCATCGTTCAGTGACAGAGAAGGGAAGCAAACTAAATTTTGCCATACAGTGTGATAGAGTTATCCTTAATAGTGTCCAGTAAACTTAATTCTGTGATTTCCTAATTCTGTGACTGTTCTTTGCTCTCTCTCCTCTCCTCTCCTCTCTCCTATTACATGCGAATCCCACTCCGAACTTCCGCTTTAACAATGTAAGTTACCATATCATCAGCCTTAGTGCTAAGTATAATTCTCATCACAGATTCCCTCACTCAATGTCTCATTACTAGCCTCAACCATCATTGGACCCTCACCAATCTCGGGAGGAACATGATCATTCCAATGTAGAGGAACATGGTTACTGTTTTGTGGAATATGATGACCCTGTGGAATTCCATTTTGCAGATTACTATATTGGAGGTTATCCTGTTGGGTACCTGGCATGTTATGGTGCAGATTATGTTGTTGCATGAAAACCTGTTCATTGAAAAAAATATGGTCATCTGGATTGTTGAATAAAATATGGTCATCTGGATTATTGAATAAAATATGGTCATCTGGATTGTTGAATAAAATATGGTCATCTGGATTATTGAATAAAATATGGTCATCTGGATTGTTGAATAAAATATGGTCATCTGGATTATTGAATAAAATATGGTCATCTGGATTGTTGAATAGAGTTTCCATGCCAGGAGGCATAAATGATGTTACATGGTCCAAACTTTCTTGGCCTTGCTGCAGGAATTGAAGGTCTGCATTAGAAGATGGTACATAATCATTTTGCTCCAAATTTTCTTGAACTAGTTGTTCAACTTCAGTTGCAGAGTTTGATGATTGAGGAATAAAAGATTCTGGAATATACGCTGCCTGTATTCTCCCAGGGTTTTGTTTTTGAAACTTAGAATATAATTGGAATATTTCATCAATAGTCCCATTAACGGACAAGTCTATTATTTTATCATTTTTGCATCCTTTTGGTGGAAATACTACAAGAGCTACTTTGCAGCCAGACAAGATTCCGAGCTCTTTTGCTTTATTCTTTAGACCTTCTATTCGCCTATTAAATGTAGTATTGATTTTTGATATTGGACGGCGTATATTAAGATCAATTCTTTTCCGCCCCATTATATTATATTTTATCGGATATATTATATTATTGGATATATCAAATATTATAAGATTTTTTAAAATATGTTTTTAAATTAAAATAATGGTTTTTATAAAAGAAATCATAAACAAGACGTGTGGGACCATAAGGTTCACATACAAATACAAAACTTGGAGGAAGTCAAAACTAAAGTATTTGGTTTTAGATACGAGTATGAACATATACAAGTAGAAAAAGAAGTGCATCAAGGCAAGAACTTACGGCTTTGCATTTCCAGGGTTTCATGGTCCCAAAATTTTGTGACAATTTTTGAAATATGAATACACGTTTCACCATCAATGTATGTTGTGATACCTTACTAATATGGTTTTTTCACTTATGAATTTATAGCAGCATACATTTTAACAATTTCGTCGCAGTTAAAAATTTTTGTTAATAAATTTGTGAAGATATATATTATACCAGTGTGTTGATGACTGAAATTGATGCATGACCAGGCTAAATGTGAAATGAACACTTTCTCCGTATATTTGAATAGATTTGGTATATTCAATCACACTATTTTACAACCTCGCACAAGAGAATTGCATTGAGGTTTCCTAAAATGATGATGATTTTATATGTCTCAGCAAACTTTGCTTCTAAACTAGAAGATCTCTCCACACTCCAATATTATTATTCCAAAATCACATATTTGCACAAGATAAAACAACCTATGATAATCAAAATGATTGGTGTGCCTTATTGCTATTGTTGAATTTTTTTCTAAAATTCCACATAAAGACAAATGTCAAAAATGGATAGTGGAAATGAAATTTTATTTCTTAGACAAAGTATGAATTTGTTATGAATTTTAAAGTGTGTGCTCTCAAATTCGTCGAAAACATTCTCTACACTATCTCCAAATCAAGAAAAAATGTATCTATAAAGGCCATCTAATTCACCTATAATGGTTGGTAAATGTGACAAATTCCAATTGTTTGAACTGTATTTAAAAGTCTGTTTTGATTGAATATGAATAATCACCCCAATAATCTTTGTTGCAATGGAACAGTCCTTACTTTTCCTGATCACTGCACATGGAGACATTGCGTTCACAAAACATGTGACAACAAGAGCACTGCCAGCATCAAAATGTTGAAAACACACATTTGCTAGACTCTTCAATCACCTAGATTTTTCATTGTTTTCTAGAGGTTTGAACAGAAAGTTGACTGATTACACTTCCATCAGAAATTTATTTTAATCCCTGTGAATTTTTGAAATAGATGCCAAAAGAATCTAATCTATAAAGTTTTTTTCTTGTCTTCCATCTTGTCTAGAATAAAGAAGTGATAAAATTGTACGTAAATTGCCATGCATTTATAACCAAATGATTACCAAAAGCCATATTTTAATCATGCAAACAACAAAGCAATTGTCTTTACCTTTTTATACATTTATCCTTTAGTTAAACTAAAGATTTCTGGACATTCAAAACTTTCACAACTATGTTTACTCTTTATTATTAAGTATCTTATGCTTCACTAGCTTGAAGTCATCAACAATAAGTTTTCTAGGTAGCATAACATATTTACTTTCTGTTACTCTAGATAACAAAACATATGTTAATCCCGGTATGGATACCTAGCAAATCTTGATAATCACTTTTGAAACAACGGTGGCATATGCCAAAACCAACAAAAATGTAGACCTGAAATATTTTTCTATATAGTTGTAGTTAAACTTTGTCTTTTTTTCTTTAACTTTGTTTTGTAGCTGGATTCTAACATACCTATTGTAATTCCTTGAACATTAGTATCTTCCTTAAGATGAATAGCTTCTACTTACTCATTTCTAACATACCTATTGTAATTCCTTCAATATTTGTATCTTCCTTAAGATGAATACCTTCTACTTACTCATTTCAATATTGTTGACTCCTTTTTGAATGTTGATATTGTCCAAAACCATGGCGAGCCCACTTAGCAACTTTTTTCAATTAGTTGAATTTAGTGTCATCTATCCAATCAATCTACACATGTGCATGTATAAAAATATAAGCGCATACGAGGATAAAAGATGGTCGTAATCATTGAAGCCACTGAAAGACGAAGGCATTGACATACTTCTATGACCAACTACAATAACGACTTGAAGGACGTTGTATTCACTATGTACCAAAGTACAAACCAAAGAGTAGCACATGTTCCTCTTATTTTTTAGTACATACAATAACATGCTTTGAAATTCTACGCACCTTTTTCAAAACAAAAACAGAGATTTCTTTGAACACCCTAGTTTCCGACTAAGGTTGAAGTTAGACAGCAACATCCATAAACATAGACAAGCCTATCTAGTGACCCCGCAGCGATACTCTGTTGGAGAATGAAAACACAAAATAAGTAATAAGTAAAACCAACCAACATCTATAGTTGCCCACAAGAAAGATGAGGGTAAATGCTTTTGCCAAAATCTAATTACAATAAAGAAATATCTATTTTACAAAATTATTTGCATAATAACTTTTCATTGGATTCTTCATAGAGGAAAACTTTGTTACTCAATGGAGTGATTTTTAATGCAAAAGATGTATGTATGTATGTTCCTTACATTTCTTTGCAATCAAACTTTAAAAAGTCATCACCAAAAATTAGAATTTTACATTTTTGAAATTAAAATTTGGTACTCTTGAGTGGGATTGGCTAAGAATTGAGTGATAATTTTGCAAGATAACATGGACCAATTTTATTGTATGTTATTTACAAATATTTGAATGCATCAAAAAGCATCACTCATCAGTTCAGAGCCTAGTTCCTGCCCAATAATTAAAATGACTTTTTAAATAAAAATTAGCTTTTGCTTGAAAACGAAAGTGTTGGAGGAAGCTGCCAAGCACGAGGGGAGGTGATGAAAATCCCAACAACTTGAAACTACAAGATTCAGCTATGACTAGGTTCGAACCCGCGATCTTTGAGACCGCAACCTCGCTCTCTAATACTGATACACAATTTACAGTACTAGTCAACCAGTGAAAACTTCTGTGAGAACGTGGGATTGTCGTTGCGATCGTAACGAGCGTCTGCGCTCCCAATGTTGGGAGCGTAGGCGCTTCCTTAAGGTCCCATAAAAATTTAAAAATAATTAATTAATTAATAAAAAGTAAAATTTTTTAATTCCTAAAGGATTTGGGTTGTTTCAATTAAATCAAAAGTCTCCCTGTATAAAGCGTTAATAACCTTTGTTCATTTCTAATCCTAAATTTGTGCTTGCTCTCTACCTCTCTTGGAGTTCTTTTGTAATCAATTGCCCAATCAAGCTACTTTTTACCTATAAATGAAATAACTCACTTATTTCACCTTACACTTTCCCTTAAAACAAAGTTGTGCTTCTAAAGTGCTATATGTAAAAATAGAACTGAATATAGATATTTCAGCCCTACAAGTTATTGCTGATAATGAGGGATGATATATATAAACAAAAAAAACTTGGATGATATATATAAGCAATTATAGTATCGAAATACCAAACAAGCAAAGTAAAATTCTTCTTATATGCTGAATTATAAAGTAAAAGTCTAACCCTATACTTTTATTATGAAGTAAAAGTCTAATATCAGTCTGACTTCTTCTAAAACTATTGTAACACCGTGGCACGTTCGCCACTTCACAAACAAATATTTATTTTTTTATAAACTTAAGGTCTCTCAAAAATTGAGTTTTTCAAGTTTTGTTTTTTGTTTTTTTAATAAAAAACAATAAAATGGACCCAATATTGCTTAGAAATAACAAAATAGTGAAAGAACTAATTATTTTGTTTTTGTTTTCTTGTCTTCTTAGTTTTTAGAATCATTTTTGGACAAATTTGCTATGATGCTACGATCGTCCCTAAAATAAATGACGATCTCTTAAATTATGATGGCATGTAGCTTGAAATTTTTGTAAAATTATTAATACAAATTCAAGTTTATTCTTTTTAGTCAGTACATTTAATTGCATTAATACGTATTTTAAAATTCAAAAAGTAGCATAATATCTTGATATAAAAGAAGGTTAAGCAATCAACTAACGACAACCAAGTATGCTACTTGGAAAAGCATCTACCATACACACGCACTGTTGTTGCTCAACAAGACTCTTATATATATTAAATAGAAAAGCAGGATAGGCATCCTTACACAGTCCTATGCCAGGACTTGCATCCTCTGTCTGCTACAAAGGTACTACGCACTACACATCCTCAACAGAGTACTACACAGCTCGATGACAAAACAGTGCTTGTGTCCCGTTAAGTACTCTTGTTCCTTGGGCGGGAACGTAAGTTCCATGATTATCTCAGCTTAGTGGAGGGATGATGATCCAACACTCTACACCGTAAGCTGAGTTACTATGTGTGGGTAACTATTTCTTTTACACTTGATTATATAACACCATAAATGTATTTAATGAAAAAGATAATAAATTATTTAAAGATTAATAAATGAAAAGTGACACATAAATTGAATTGTGAAATATATAAAACAAAACTTATTAAAAATTAATACATTTAATATATTTATTTATTTATATAATTTTATACATTAAAATATTCATGTACAGTTGATATCTTATTTATTATGATTTATAATTTAAAATGGAGAAATGATTCATAAAATTACTGTAATGATTTTTTATTATTATGATCAACAAGTAAGAGAAAGTAATATAGGCAAGCAAGAGAGTCTATGATAGACAAGCCAAAGAAGTATCTAAACTTTGTAACTACATTATTAGGAATAATTTTAAAAAAATAGTTAAACCTCTATAATTTATTTCTAATGATTCAAAAAGAAATGATTTTTTGTGAGCAATAAAAAATAATGGTGTGATAATATTTATGTTGTAGCCATAGAAACACTTCAATTTGTGTTTTATGTTTTTAATTATCATTACTTATATTTAGTAATTATGTTATGAATTTTTTAAATAGATGTAATTTATTTATAATAATTTTATTTCTTATTTTTATCCTTGAAATGAATTTAATCTAAAAGCACTAGCAAATGCCAACTATTCAACAATTAATTTGACACAGAAGACAATGTAAAGGAAATAAAACAAAATATCTTGTCCTTATGAGATGTCTTCAATAAAGAGGAGATATCTGAATGTATAAACTTATTATGTTTTAAAAGTTTTTCAATAATACAGGTATGCTTACAATGTATAAACTTATTATGTTTTAAAAGTTTTTCAATAATACAGGTATGCTTACAATGCAGCAATGCAGCACAGGACTATAATGTAAATACATGTAACCGGCCATTGGATTAGTGAATAGAATGAACAAACACTATATTCACGTCGGCCCCTTCGGAGCCGGAATTCTTCTTCTTTTTCAATAATAAAAAAAGTGAACACAATGGAAATATTTGTTTAAAAATTTATTAATTTATCATGTATTTAATGAATAAATCAAATTAATGACTACTATAGATTAAAATGTTGTTATCTTTTGGATAGTCCTTTTAATGCAATAATCCCATTTACACCTTCGTCCTTTAACTCCAACAAAGACAATTTCCATTGTTGAGTTGCTTGCCCTTCATATTTGTCACAATATGATGATGAGACCTTGATATTGTACACCATTTAGGAATATTGTTAAAATATATACATCCATGATTCCTTCATATTTAAATGATTGGAAATTTTCCAAAATTTTGAACTTTTTTGAAGACCTTATATCAATTAAAGGTAAGCCTAGAAACAATCAAATTCAATTTTTTATTTTTATTTTTATTTTAATATATAGTTTTTTATTTTATTAACATGACTGTTTTACTACCAAAAAAATTTATTTGAAATAACAAAATCCATTAAATTTTCTACTTTCTATACTCAAAAAGTAAATGTTTTTATTTATTACTGAAAAATATTTAATATTTTTAGCTATATATTTAAATATATTTATATTTTAAAGATTGCAAATATTATTTTTGTTTATACTAATATTATGAATTTATTTTTATTTTAAAGATTCTGTTTTTAATGCAAACAGATTTTTCTATTTTTTTTTTATGAAAATCAATCAAGGATTAGTGCAAAGAGATTAATGACTAAAATTAAATGTGCCCTATGTAATTCAAATGGACCAAAGAAAAATATTTTTTTACTTGCATCAAGGTTTTCAAAGGCACTTTTAATTTAATTTTGATGAGCAAAACATTAAGGAAATGTAAGCTTTAGCTTCATCAAACTGAAATACGAGTCACCAAAAAAGACATCTTTGTTCCATGTAGATAATCCAAATTAATGTTGAATCGTGAAAGAAATGGGATACCTTACAGAAAATTAATTCAAAATTAAATTTAAAAATAAATAAATTATAAAATGCTTGCACATATTGCTTTATTGAATCACAATTATTTTTTACAATATTAAAGAGTTAATGAATCTTCAAAAATATCAAATAGAAAGAATTTTTTGTGGAAGTATTGTTGAAGAAGTCTGAATTTAATCCCTAAAGTTGGAAGGCCTCAGAACTGCCAAAATCCCTCAAAACTAAACTCTTTCAATATAAGGTGTTAGTTTTTGTTGAGTTGATGCTTTAGGGGTTAAAAATAGTTTCTCATTTTAAAAGCAACGTAGGATTGCATCAAAGAATTCTATAAAATGGTGTATAAAAAAATCTATTAAAATTTGACTCAGCGTATCAAAATATTATAAAGTTTGAAGTACAAAACTTTGTTTTTTTTAATTCTTTCTAAAAAGACTTTGACTTATTTTTGTGTCAAATTTTTGCATGAGATAATTTGAAGTTTTACACTATTTATCATATGAATAAGGTTAATTTCTTCCTCACAAAAAAGTAGGAGAAGTAGAAAGGTGTAGCATTGTGAAAAAATGGTAAAAAGAACATGGGTTTATACTATAGTTAATACCTTTCTTTATTTTGGTTAATAATCCATTTTTTTTTAGAGTATGAATTCATGCATTCAAAACAAAAGAACTTCACCTCTTTTCCTGAAGTAGAAAAAAATTAAAAAAAATTAAAAAAAATCCTTGTCTTTCCTGAGATAAAGAAGACAAAATTGCATATTGACTAAAAAGGATGAGATAAACTTCAATTCCTCATAGAATGAAATTTTTCTGCTATATTTTTTTTTTTTTAAAAGTAAGATTTTATTCTAAATGGTTTTACATAAACCAATGTTAATGATTATGTATAAAGAAATTTAGAGGAGCCAAATGTCATTTTGGAACAGTTTTAAGAAGCGAAACTTAAAGAGCTTTGAACAAAATTCATTCGGATGGATACTGATTTAAGAGAAGGTTATAAATTCACAATTACATATTCCTTTGATTTAAATATAACAAAAAATTCGGTGAACAGTTTTTATCTTCTACAGATGTTAATCTCAAGATGTCGAGGTGACCTAATTGAAGAAAATCTGCTCACAATTCAACTGCAGAGTATAACCATCCGCAGTGTTACAGTGGTACTAAGTGATTTACTAATAATTTACACATTCATATCATTTTGAGAACATTATCTACATATCCTTTTCAAACCGACGTGGAAAAAGGATTTCGATGATATATTAATGTCACCTGAAGTACGGTATCAGTGTCCCAGATGCCTTGATCTACACTAAACTTAAACCATTGATAAAAACAGGTATCTACATATACATTGAAACTCAAAATCAAACTACATACATTAAAACTCAAAATTAAACTACATACATTACAACTCAAAATCAAACTACATACATTACAACTCAAAATCAAACTACATACATTACAACTCAAAATTAAACTACATACATTACAACTCAAAATCAAACTACATACATTAAAACTCAAATCAAACTACACACATTGAAAATGCAAGTGAATACCGTATAGTCGACAAGGAATTGTGGCAAGCGATAGTAATTATCACAATTATAAGATGTGGTGAGAGCTGTACAAAATATAGTAGCCTTCAAGTATCAACCACTTGGAACCATGACTCTCACTCTGCTTCAACCAACATATCCGACATTCTCCGGCTGCATGACATAACTTACACACACAACCCCACTTTACAAAAAACTACAAAAAGAACATCACAGACCTGCTCTCCTCAAAGTGCACTTTCTATTCGGTCTTGTGCTCTACAGCCTTGTTCTCCTCGTCCTTGCTGCCGAAGTGCTGGTATGCTTGGTACCCGGCGAAGCCCAGGATGCCAGTGCCGACAACTCCGGCTGCCACTTCGGCCATCAGCACCTTGCGACGGTGCTCCCTCTCCTCGTCGGAGATGTCAGTCCTGTGCTTCAAGTCCTGGACCTGAAACCATCGAGTAAGAGCAATGGTTAGAGACCTAACCCTCAACAAGCAAAATCGTCTCACATGACAAACTTGATGTCAATGTATAGTGACACTATCTCATCTGGGAATCTCAGAACTGACTAAGACATTCTGAAACCCTCACCACCATGCCCATTCATGCCTACTTTTATGGAGCTTCTTACAGAAAAGAATCCTCTGCTCTTACAGTGAAGATGATAGGATATTCACAATCACCAGGAGGCAGATCGGTATGTGCAATGCTGACGATTTCAGAGAGGAATCAAAAGAGTGACAGGATGTGGGATGATGGATCAAACGGCCACCACCCAAAAAGAAGATAGAGGCGATGAAGATCAGAAGTAAATGGAAGAAAGGGGCGATGGTCGATCAAACGGCCACTACCCAAAACGAAAGCACGGTTCGAAACATTCAATCAGAAGTAGATAGAAGAAAGAAGAGAGAGATAAGGGCTTACATCTTCCTTCTTGAGCTTGCCCTGGTACTTCTCGTGCCCGGGCATGATGTCGTGAAGGCTGCCGGACACGCGGCTCCCTAGCGATCCGCTTCCGTGGCCGGAATCATGCTTCTCACCCTTGTGCTTGTCCTCCTTGTGCTTGTCGTCCTTGTGCTTGTCCTCCTTGTGCTTGTCCTCCTTGTGCTTGTCATCCTTCTTATCCTTCTTATCGTGCTTATCCTTCTTGTCCTTCTTATCGTGCTTGGAGTGCTTCCTCTCGTCGTCGGAGCCGGAGCCGGAGTCCGAATCAGAGCCTGACTTGTGAC
Organism: Ceratodon purpureus; assembly: GCA_014871385.1. Classification (NCBI taxonomy): domain Eukaryota; kingdom Viridiplantae; phylum Streptophyta; class Bryopsida; order Pseudoditrichales; family Ditrichaceae; genus Ceratodon; species Ceratodon purpureus. The sequence continues at coordinate 14,309,320 of CM026428.1, read as the reverse complement.
CACCCATGGCTATGGAATACCCCTAGTATCCTCAACAACAAAAACCCGACAGAAGAGAAACAATGCTCACAAAATTACACAGACAACAAACAATGGTGGATTGCAAACTATGAGAGCAGGTGCCCATTCGCGAGGATTTATACATTTTCCCAGGCTCGGGAGAGCCTCGGAATCGGCTCGGGATTGGCTTGGGATCAGCACGAGATCGACACGTTGTGTGCCACTGTGTCAGGACCGATCGGATACTTGTGATCTTGAACGTCCAGAATAGCAACAGAGGCTCTGTAAAAGAGAAAATGAAGTGTCCTGGAATCTGTACTCGTACCGTGATCGGAGGCAGATTACTTGCTTGCAAACTGAAGCTAAACCGATGGATCATGAACGGTCGATCTACAACATCCCAAGCGCTATAATCTTCAGAAAAACCTGATCAAATGTACAAATCAAGTTTTAATCATATTCAGCTGAATCGGCATTTGCATGGGATTTTTATTGACATGTTCGGGGCCTAATATCCCAGGTCTCTCATATCTCGAGGATGAAGAAACATTGAACTAGTCTAATTGTTGCATATCATAGTAATGATGGTAGCGTCACATTGTGCACAACAGTGCCATGATCTAGACTCCACAGACTTTGTGCTTGTGCTGAATTTTTCTAGCAAGCTGCCCATGTGACGATGCAACTTGCCACATGACTCCTTTCTTTAGAATCTCCCATCAATCAAAATTAACTTAAGCAGATTGTTAGCAGCTCTCGGAATGGCTGCTGAGGACGGTGACAAATGGCTTTCATCCATTGCTTCCTCTCGACAGTCCTTCTCCAGATACAACTCCAGTCCCACCTTGTTTTTTGTTTTACAAACCCCTGGTTACATGATACCTAGACAAAAGTGGATGCGATTGCACCCGTATGAGGAACCCGGCTCCGCGTGGGAAAGGGTAATTTGGGATCACCTGAACGCGTTTCTAGACAAAGGGTGATAGTATCTAGAATAGGCACACATTCGAGAGGACATGATCTACGAAACGCGTTGATAATACTCGATTCATTTGCATTACTTCATCTGTGGAGCCTGCTGTGAGGCAAATTTGAATGATACAGAGGTGTGGATTTGGTGAAATTCTGGCTAGATTTGGGTGAGGGAGGGGGATATGATGTGCATGATGCAACCTGGGTTGGGTTGAGTTGGGGCTTGGGCTGGTAGTGCCGACACTGCAGGGCACCGGAGGTGTGGTGCGGCAGGCTTGATGTGGGTCGGGGTGGAGGCTCGGGTACAGTAACTTATGATGAAGTTGAGATCGATCTTATCTTTCTCTTGCCTTCCTTGAAGTCCTTTGGCCGCGATCGGCGCCGACCACCTTCGCTGTGACGAGTCCTGTCGCGTTCGTGCACTTGGGCTTCCCTGCGATGCGAATGAATGTTCGTGTGAAGGGGGTTGGTGTTTGGAAATATCTGATTCCTCAGGGTCCTTTGAATACGCTCACCATTAACCCTTCAGTGCCCAGGGTTTTTTTCCAGCAACTCTGTTTTTTCTGGCTTTCTGCGCTATTCTTGGCAAAAACAAAAATAGGTTTGTAGTACTCTGTATCTAACCTTATAGTATTATAGTATTGTAGCTAAGGTAAGTAGAATACTATGGGCAAAACATCGACCTAATCCAACTGTGGGAACTTGAAGTATATAATCCGTATATGGAGGACAGTTAGATTGCAATTTTGTGTAATTTTTCAGGGGGTGTAAGTTTGGAACCCCATAAATCTCGGAATTTAGTAAAGTTTGGAACCCCATAAATCTCGGAATTTAGTAAAAGAGCGGTTCAGCTATGTCCCATGTTAACATCTTTAGGATAAATAAAAAATGTATATGTGCTAAATTAGTAAAAGATTTAGAGGATTTTTAAGGTTTAGGCATGAGAATAGTATACGGTTTAGCATGTTTTTTGTACACTAGGCCTAATTGACATGACTCAAATGTAATGCAATCCACAACGGTTGAAGAATTAGAATGTAGGCATAAAAGAAAAAAAGTAAATAAAAAACCTCAAATCTACTGTATTTTCCTCTAAATACACTACATGTACAATATTATTGTAATACCGTATCGACAAGGATGTGTATCGTTATGGGAATCATCTTTAGCCTTACTCCAATGACACATCACTTCTTTTTCTAGAGAATCATCCATCTACATTTACAATGTCAACGGAAACAACCACTCATAGTCTAAAACTTTCTTCATGAGCAAAGTTCATCCCACCAAGACCCTTATCTTTTGTACTCTCATCTCCGTATTTTCTTCAAGTCCGCCTTTCTTTTTGTTGCCGTATATTGCTACAGTGATGTATTCTTACCGATTTAGACCCTCTACACTACCCCAAATTGAGATCTGATTGTTGCATTGTGAGCTATTCAGAAAACGTAAATCTGAACAGGTATAATTGAGAGCAAATTCATTTTGGATTTCAAGATATACATCTCCAACTGAGTTTCGCAGGATTTCAAGATATACATCTCCAACTGAGTTTCGCAGCAACCACATGATGGTTCCCTGGGCACTAAAGGGTTAAGGCCCATTCGCACTTGGCCTTAGCAAAGAGCGTGCTTAAAAATTTAACAACTCCACAATTTCGGAAGCAATGCCTTCTTTTTGGAAAAGGTGTAATCAATGAGGTTCGGAAAGGCCTTATCAATAGGAAGGGGATTATGTAATGGTCCCCCAAATGGGACAATACATAAGACCACTCTTATGAGAGGAAAATTAGAGAATCTTTCCAATATTGGTGGCCCCATAAGTATTGCCTACAATTTCTCAAAGCTCTTTTGTCTTCTTAAATACTAACTAATACCTACTCTTGAAAGTGTGCCATGTAGACATCTATGTAGGATTGGTAATTACTAAAGCATGTAGGTGGAAACACACACTTTTTAATGGAGATAACACCCCCTCCTAAGACCCCCTCTAAGGCCAAGTGGGAACATACCTTTAGAGATGTAAGGTAGGATGCTGCAAAATGGATCATGACCAAAAATGGTTGACATGTAGCACATTTGTTCATTCTAAGGTAGAAATGTAATCCTATATTACATGTCTTATTTTTTGTGATCTAAAAAATAAGCCATGTACTAGGAGGCTACATTATCAACCTAAAATGAACATATATTATGGATGTTAACCGTTTTTGGTTGTGATCCAGTTTGGAACATCTTACCTTACATCTCTAATCTCCCATTGGAGTTGATTTGATATACGTATGGGTGATTCATGATATGGCTAAGTTGAGAGGTCGGCCGTTAGAATTTGAGACCAAGGGAAAGTTTTGGGCTGGAAAAAACGTTAACCCCTAAAGGACAAAGCAACCAAGAATGGATCTCTAAAGAAATTGGACAGCTTCATCTAACATCAATATTTTTTTTCTTTTTTTTCTTATTATGAATTTTTTCTGTGAAGGTAGATGTGTCTAAAAAAATTCTCATCAAATTCTAATAAAGATTTCAGCATCGTTTAGGACAACAAAAGTAGGGTTAAAAACATCCTCATTTTTTTCCAAAATAAAACCTAAAAATAGAATCATATTTTGTAGGTTTTCATAAATCTAGAAAGTTTTGTTTTGTTCCATTTTGGTAAGTCAAGCAAATGATACAAAAGCCATATTTTCTAAACAAAATTTTGAAGTTTCATCTTCAACTTGGTTTTAATAATTTTGAAAAAATAAGAGAAGGAAAAGGATAGTATTGATTCCTACCACATTCTCATTATTGAAATCAACATTTTTGTAATTTATGTTGACATGATTGGTGATTTAGATTTTATTATCATTTTATATCCTTAAGAGGCTTATAATTTTTTGAAAAGTGAATATTGAAGTTTCTTCTTTTAGCATATTTTTTTGTGAATTCTTAACTCATTTATGTATCACAATTTACGTATCACCATACCAATTTCCTCAATTGAGAAGAAGAAGCCGTATTTTTTGAAAATTAAAGACAATTAAAATTTCAGAAATATGAAGAATTGAAAAAAATATATTTATGATAATTACAGGCTAAGATCTTGCAATTTATTTTTATTATAAGTTGGAAATTATAATAGCTACCTTTATCAATAGTTTTGAAGGATAAATTGATTGTTTCTTTTAGGGGGTTAAAATATAGAAATTAAAGCATTTGGCTTGTAGTAGTGTGGAGGCCTAAAAGCTGACGTCCAAAAGCCAAGCCTTCCATAAACTCAATATTGAAAATTCATCGAATATTGAAATAAAATAAAATAAAAACCTCCAAAAAAATAATAACCTTCACAATATTAAAGTTGCATAAAAGAAATCAAACAAGAGTCAATATACTTCTAATGCCGGTTTGATGTATAAAAGGTGTTGGTTCAATAATTATGAATGATTTTGCATCAAAAGAATTCAAAGAGAAATTTCTAATGCCAATATTCATAAACAAAATGTAACCTATATCAATGCGATGTCAATACCAATGCGATGTCAATAAAGTATAAAATTTAAGTTCAAATTTAAAACCATTCAAATTTGATACAAAATCAACTCAAGAAGAAAAAAAGTCAAACTTATGTCATATCAATGAAAATAAATGTAGATGTTTTTTGAAATTAATATGATTTGAACAATAATTTTTTGATTTGATTTTATAACAACAAACTAACAAAGTTCGACTTAAATGGCTTAAAAATAACAAAATAATACTAACATTAACATATTTTATATTTTTATCTATCTTTACTATTTTTCGGTTCTAGAAATATTTTAGGCAATCTTACTCAACTAGGTTGGGGATGTAAGAGTTTGGGTTACCCTCATGGAGAAATATCCAAACTGGTGAATTACCCTCTACTTGTGCAATAGACTTCTATTGGAATACTCGAGTGTCATATTTGAAACCAAGAATTATGAAGTTGACAATTTAAAATGTGTAAATAGCTAGCCAACTTTGGATCCAATGAAGCTTTTGGTTTATACGGATGATTTATTTCTTATTAATCACCATCTATAAAGAAACAAGTTGGAGTTCATCGTTCAACACCTTATACTTGAATTTAATCATATTTGACTACTATCAATTTTACTTAAATGTATTTATGAATTAATTAATTTATATAGTACTCTTTATAGAAATGAACATTACTATGTTTGATTCAAGGAAATCCAATGAATAAATAGGGATTTGATGATCGTTCTACTCAAAAAAATTATATTTTTTTTTTCAGGGAATGAAAATATGAAACAACTTGCATTCTTCATGATTTCTTCTCTTTTACCATGAAAAATCATCTTATGGTTTTAAGACCATATCTTCTGTACAAATCACCATATTTCACAGTTTATAATATTCCTACGGTACTCTCCATCAATATACCACACATTGATAGCAAATTCATTCACCATTGAACAAATCTTTACTTTTTAAGAAAAGTAATAATTCATCTTTCAAAAATTTATTTTTCAATTTTCAACTTTTAATTTTTTACTAAAAATAACCTCAGATGGATTAAAACTAGACAAATATCACATGAAATAATTTCTTATGTTTTTTGTTTCTTTCTACAGTGGAATAAAAGCTCCATTTGTTTCAAAATCAAATTAAAAATAATAAAAATAAATTTTTTTTTTTTTTTTTTAATTTTTTGTTTTTTTTTTTGTTTTTTTTGAATTATTTATGAACGAACCTGCTATTGACGTCCGGTAGTGGATGTTCCGATGCAGATGCAGGGATTAGATGTCGTGCTAACTTAATCCTCACAAAAAACTTGCACAATCGTATCATTCCCTCCCTCCGGCAATCCATAAACATATTCGATCCTTTTTCAACTCAACTGTGGGAAAGAGAAATTCACAATGCACACTGGCTCCACTTCAATGGCTCATTTCCACAATGGTCATCACAATGGCGATGCTAAGTTAGTCCATCCTCGAGAGATATGTTTTTCCAAGTTAGGGTTTCAATTGCGCAATTGCAATTGCGTTTGTTTCTAGGATGGTTGAGCTTATCTGCAAGACTAGTGCTGAGATTATCCTACTAACTCATCCCTAAGGGAGTTTTCTTCTTTCACTTGACTGCGCATTTGGAAATCACTTCGCAAATTTTTAGGGTTAGGGTTTCGTGGTTTTATGTATGTGTGAGGAGTAGTACATTTTCATGTTAGTGATTTTTTGATCTGGTGTGCGGATTGACGCATGCAGCTCTTGGTCTGGATGGTTCTCTGTTGTTCAACCTCATGTGATCACCGCCTTGGATTTCTCTTCTCTTGCATGGGGAGAGAGTGAAATTATGCGACACTATGGGAGACATGAGCAAGTGAAGGAGGATGTGGAATTGACATGTGCCGGGGAAGGCTTCCGACCTTTTTGTTTTTGCATTATTGCAGGAGGTGAAGTGTGAGTCTGCGAGGGGGAGATTGTCATGAATGTGAAATTTCTGCGATGCAAGGAGGCACTGGACTTCTGTTCTTTACAGAGCTGGGAATTGAATCCTCGACGGCGTGAACGTCTATGATAGACATGGCATTTATGTGTGAAGCACCTCTGTTACTTGCGGGTGCACTTCCTGCGAGAGAGGTGGGCGCTTTGAGAGGGGTCAATGTAGGCGGGCAGAGGATTTGTTTATCACTGAATCGACAGACAGGAGTGCGGAATAGTTTGTCCTGGTTCACATGCCGTGCGATCGGATTTGATGTTCACCGATCAGGGACTTATGGTGTTGAGAAGCGTGGTAGTGGTGATGCACTGATGCGTCGAGGTCTCAATCATGTAGTGTCATCGTTTGGAGGCGATGGTTGCAGGGCAGAGGAGCTGTTTGAAGCTAAAGATGACAACGCTGAGAAATATCCAAATGGTAAGAGAGCAATGGAGCTTGCAATGTATTGACATTTCTTGATGACTTCAATTATTACCTTCGGACTCTTATGTCTAATTATTGTGCAAGTTCTTCATCACTTGCTGTGAGTTCTGGTGAAAGAGCATTTTCCCGTTTTGAATGTCCGCTACAGTCTATGCTACTGTTGGTGATTAGTTGCAATGTTGTAGAATCTTTGCTGCTGTGCTGGGGTTTAGGGTTTAGGGTTTATGTTTGTTGTGCTCATTGCTTGTTATTGTACAGATTTGTCTTGGGATTCATACTTGGGCGAAGTCACTACCAGCGAGAAAGTCGAGGAGCCTCCGCAGTATGTTCCGCCACCACCCATTTCGGCAGAAGGTGGGTATTTTGTGACAAATGCTTATCCAATTCTGTGTTTCTATTATGCAGCTTAGTGAGGTGTACTCTGGTCTTGCGCAGTTACTGCACTGGCCTGTTTGTCGGTGTAATGCGACAGTTAAGAAGAAATTGAATGTCTTACCTAGTTGATTGATACGTTCAGACAACTGCGATGCTCTCCACTTCTGTTCTTTGACTTGTTCAAGACTTACGTTCATTAGCTTCCTTGAAACACAGATATTTGCATACGAGACAAAGTGGAGTCTTTATTGTATACTTTAGAAAGAGTACTACCAGGTCGATTGGACGGTGACAAAGCAAAAGCTCTTTGTTCAATGCTTTGTAGTACGGTGGAGGGCCAGAATCCTGCTATCTGCTTTCGTGGAAGCGACAAGTCAGTTTCCCTCCTTCCTTTTATCTTGTTACCTTCGTCAGTAGACAATTTGCACAATCTGTTGAAACTTTGATTTGGCAAGCATCTTGTTCTACAAATTGCAACGAACAGCGAAAATTTGTTTGTGCCTAATGCTGCTGTGTCATGATTATATTTACATTAATACCTCTCGCAGGTGCTCTGCGTGGCTGAGAGCTCTTATGCAAGTTCAAGCATCAATCAACTTGCATGAACTTTACTATGAAAATGATATGGAGGATTCTGGTATGTTGTTCATTGCATTGTTTCAATCTTACGGTCTGATAAATCATGCCAAGTCGTGTTATTTATTGATCAGAGAATGGCATCTGTGTCTTAGCATTCTTATTTCGGGGATTGGTACTTCATGGTTTACATGCAATTTTGTATTGTGAGTGCTTGGCGATTAGAGAGGAAGATTACGTGGTGATATCCCCTTCTACTTAGGTTTCAGATGTACCTGGAGTATTCAAATTGTAGTTGAGAAATTTGGATTAAAATTTATCTTTAACATTCTGCCTTTGTATATGCGTATGGTGTGTTTTTACGGTTCAGATAAGCGTAGGGTTTATACAGTTTGGACAGTGAGTTTCTTGGAGCATGTACGCGGCAGCGTCAGTGACCCCATACAAATTTTGAGTGAATCAGAGCCAAACCAAATGTCCGGAGAAACAATGTTTGAAATGGAGAAATCGGGTCTGGTATGTACTCTATGTTCGTAGCTGAGATGAGCTGCCTTGTAGTTATGTCAATCCTCTCGTTCAAACATTTCGATGAGTCCGATAAGCCTATCAGTTTTTACTGATGTATTTCAGGCGCAGCTGTTTTACGTCGATTTCCTGGATTCACGTGGTATAGTGCGTTGACACAGGTCTCACATATAAGCTCGACATGGTATGTGCTACAAGAAGATGACGGAGCATCATTTACAAAAGCCAAAGATTCGCTATATCATCTGCTTCAAAGGACCTTCTGAGCAATCTAATGAGCACTTGAAGTGAGTTCTTACAGAGATCCACATCGTTTCATGTATACATATGTCTCTTATCTTACTTTCACAACCATAGGCGTCAGCCAGCACTCCGGGATCAAGGTTGTGCCCACATGATGAGTGTTGATCCAGAAAGTGCGATGGAGAAACCCAAGGAATAGTACGTGACTCGCAAAATGATGGATATCACATCCAGTTGTTACGAAAATTGTTACAATAAATTACAGTAGTGTACACAAGACAATATCAGGATCTCGTTTTGGAACACACTCTAGTTGTCTTCACAGTATTGAAGAACCAAATCTGTGCGGTCGAGAAGTACCCTTGGTGACTGAGTTGGTTTCTTTGGAGCCAAACCTGTGCGATCCAGTCGAGCCCAGCTTGGGAACTAACCGGGTTTCCTTGGAGCCAAATCTATGCAGTCGGGAGGTGTTCTTGGTAGGTGAATCGGTTTCTTTGGAGCCAAATCCGTGCAGTCGAGAAGCATCCTTGGTAGGTGAAGTACCGGGCTCTTTGAGCCCAAAGAAGCGTTGTATTCGCTCTCGTATGTGCTTGAAACTTTGCTTTCTTCTCATTTCCTTTTTCAGGAATGGAATTGCATATTCTGGTACTTGAGCGGTAACCTGCCATTTCCATTGTCACATGAATAACAGATCCGAGATATTCCATTGAGAAATAATGACATGAAGAATATTCTCTGCATGTTCACCTACAGATCTGTAAGTTCATGCTTGCAGCATGTATCATGTTATACTCCGCTATGGGAGGGATGTAGCTGTTAAATGCCCGATTCATGCCTGACTCTTCGTTTCTTCGCTGCAAACCTCTTTAATATCATCTTATTGGAAAATAGAATCTAAAGTATTCAAAATTAAAGGCATACGTTGCTTACCAGAGCTAGTGCCTGGCTTTGCTCGTTTGGTTTATCGTCCTTCTCTTTGACTGGGACTGGAGAAGATACTTTGACAAAATCCGTCTCAAACTTGCCTAAAGGTTCGTCGGGACTTCGAAAGTGAATAAGGTCCTTTGCCACTCCTCCGTCCTTTCTTATACGATACTCGTTCTGAACCAGATTCACAGTAGGTTTCGTTGAAGGTTGCTCCTTAGTTTCATCTGTAACATTCTTTTCATCTACTTGTTCTGTTTCTAGAGCTTCTGTCGGTACATTTTTCGAAGCCAAATCTGTTGAAGTTGACATCTCACTTGCAGGTGTTTCCTCGAATTTCGATATTCTTACAGCGTTCTTGTCATTCATTGTCTTGCCCGCAGATTCCGCTTCAAAATCTTCAGTAGCCCCTGCAGATCTCTCAGGAACTCCCTCTGTTTCTGCCTCCGCCGTTGGCGATGGAGTTGAAGGTTCATCTTCAAGTTTGGGGTCAATCACTCTGGTTGCAGCATGTTCTGTGAGCTGTTTCGTCTCAGTGCTTGATCCATGTTTTTCCCATTGGAAATTTGGAGTAGGAAGCACCTGCTAGAAAAATTAGAGTCACATGTTTAATAAGTTTCTAACACTTCCGTATTCACAAAGGTCACAACTTATGTTCAGTTCATCCCAACTTAGACCAGCTATGCATTTTCAAGCAGATTGACTCTTTGCCCACATTCTACCTTTATCACGTTCTACCTTTATGCCACAGAGGATGCCTTCAAACTCTCTCGATTTATGAATTGGGAAGAAGACAGCCTGAAGCTGGTTCAAAACAGTCGTAGAAGTAATGAGATTTCCCTCCTAATTCACCAAATGAATGCAGGTAATAGTGCGGATGACCTAAAAGCTTGCAACTTTTAAGTCTTGCGTATATATTCTTCAACAACGCTCAAGTCAGTGCTGATAATGCCAACAGCGTCTTATAACATGAAATCACACAAAATAAGAAAACGCAACATTGAGACTATCTTCCACTACAAGAAAATCCTGACCTCATGCAAGATTTCTAACACAGTTATTCATTGCAGTTCCAGTACCTCAAGGTTGTTGCCATATGTTTCTTGAGAGTTTCCAGTCTCTTGCACTTCACTCCGAGAACCGTTATGCGTAGCGCTCTCCAAGTGCGCGGGGTCTTCTCGGACGTGAGCGAACTCGCCGTGTCTTGGCTCAGATCGACTGGAGGAAAATCGCTGTGATGAGAAAGCCTTCTCAACGTCTATACTATGCTGAACAACCATCATTAAAAGAAGAAAATTATTATCAACTCAAACATGTTCCAAAGCTCATTTCTATTCAGATCCAAATTTCTCCAGATACCGCGTACTTATTTCTTTCGGAATGCCCACAATGCAGATATTTGGAATGTCGAAGGAAGGGGAAATCAACGGGCATAGTCCCGCACCACAATACTAGTTGGCAGCCATCACCAGTCCTTTGTAAACGTTAGACAAAGTTCTTGTAAAATAGAGACAGTCGATGCTAGAAACAGGCAAAAGCAGAAGAAATTTACTTCAGTCGAAGATTGTATGCAGCCCATCATTCTATTTTTCGTACCTGACTGATTCGTTTCTCAAGTCTTTGAATGCGTTCCACTAGTGTGCCTTTTGCCTCCGTCTCTAATAGCACGGACTTCACACTCCGACATCGTCTCTCTAAGCTTGAAGGAGTACCGGGAGAACTGAAGAGAGAAGACGGTGATGAAGGCGAGTGCCAATCTGCAGCAAGGCCTCTAGGGCTATATTTCTGCTCCAGAACATCCATCTGGCAGGGCATTAAGGTCAATAAAACGCTTCACAGTGGGGAGATGGAATATTTAATTGTAGAAATCAGGAAATCCACAACGGCTTACTGTTAATGGAGTTTAATCAAATCTCCTGGCATGTAATTCCCATAGAGATAAGTTTAACATGCTTTGTCTCAACACCCATTGACCTTACATTATGACCTTTGTGAGCATCTACCTAACGTTGAGAAGGGCAGTAAAGTTAGCACTATCCTTCAAACTTTATCTGAACTTATGTTTGACACAACCAGTCGAAGAAACGAAGAGGATGAAGATGATGATGTTACATGTTGCTCAAGCTGGGAAAGACGCTCCAACAAAGTTCCGCTGGGGGCCGTCGGCGAACTTAAAGCTCCCATGGAGTCAAGGTGTGCAGACTCTTGCTTTATTCTGTCCATGTCCACGTTTGTCTCACAAATCTGGTAACATCCAAAACCAAAGTTGGCACGTAATTAGAAACCAATTGCTCTTCACTATCAACATATTGAAATAACAAGACGTAACTATTTAGCGAATCTCGACTCTCTTGTCTGTTCAGAGCATCCCCAGTGAGGCCTGAACCGTAAACCTGTAATCGGAAAGATGTAGAAAGACGTGAATTGCGGTTCAGGCCAAGCCTGTATTCGAGCTTGTAAGTCTGTAATTTACAGGTCGAAACCTCATTTTGGAAGGTTTTTTGGGGCAAACCTGTAAATCTGTAAACGGTTTTGGAATGTTTTGCTTCGGAAAGGCACTCAGGTTTGGGAGAACGACGTTCTCATAATTACAGGCTTACAGGTTTACAGCTCACTGGGGATGCTCTCACCAGACCCCTACCGCAATTGTGTCATTGCCCTCGAAATTCAGAAAGGTAAGACCACAATTTATTTTTTATTTTTATTTTTCATGCCAAGTTGCTTCTATACACAACTGCTAATTAGCGTCTCGATCACCCATGCAAAGTTGGTTCTCATCGGGGCCGCAAATAATCTGCCATGATTCTTTCCTGCGTTGGGTTGGGTTATGCGGCAGAATGATTCCTCTCTACTATTTTATTTTTTCGATTTTTAGTTAACCATGTATTCCCTCAAATATATCTGCAGCAACGTTGGTCCAAATGGTATGTGATGAAGTCTGGCTGCATCTCCTCATTCTGGACTTAACTAATCACACACTAAAGTATCTGAACACGCTGAGCGGGGCTAATCATGCAAGTGCTCGAAGGGTGGCCTTCAAGCACAACATGGCAAAAGCAAGAAATATGGTGCTTTGTTCGAAAGCAACTTTGACGCGCTAGCACTGGAATTGAAGCGTGGTAAGAACACGTGCAAAAGATAAAACTGCCTCACGACCAAGGGAAAGGCATATTCTAACAAACAATGCAAGTAGCCGAAAGATTTGAAGTTCTAGACCACCAGCTTTCTAACAATTGAGATGCTCCCAAACATTTCCATTACAATTTCGGCAAGGAAACTAAGCTTCTCTCTGCCTCTAACGCCCCTTACATACCCGTCGCTTCCTTGATGGAGGAGAAAACTCGGTTCCAGCATCACTCCTAACATAAATTCCTGCCATTTAGGAGATCACAAAGGTGTTCCACCGCCGAAGTATGATAACCGTGCTGTTCGTAAAAAATCAAGGTCGCCTCCAATTCGTCGTGTCACAGCCAAAATTCACCCCAAACGGTGCACTATCTCGCTTAAGACACTCAAAACAGCTTTGCGCGTGTTCTTCGAACCTTAACATTTCGAGAGTTCGAGCCTACGGCGCTAGTTCCTCAACCAAGACCACGAAAATACTGTTTTCCTCCCGTTCCTGTCCATGCTTCAATTCCGAAAGCAACAATTATGTTTCTAGCCCCGCGTTTCCCAGCGGCCTAGCTAGATGTCCACAACCGAATCAGCTAATCTAGCAACTCTACAGTTCGCAGCAATAAAACTCCAGTGTTCGATAAACTCAAGGAACTTATGATCACTTCTTCGCATCACTTGTGAGAGTCGGCGTGGGTCGTTCCTCAGAGCATGACCCTCATACAGGTAAGCACCCATCTAAGAAAAAACGAGAAACTAGACGGAATCAACTACTGTACAGTCTGCCTATATAGTACTACAACCAAATGAGTAAACATAACCAACTGAAACTAGGTACAAATGTCATAGCTTCTCCATGTGGCAGCTGCTAGCTAGCTCGACCCAGTTGGTATATCGCAACAAAAAAAAGACTGTGGAAACATCGCTTTTAAAGTTGTTCAATGGTTGCGAATCCAGGAGTGACCAGTTGTCTCAGGAAAGTCGGACTCAAAGAACTTCGCAATTGCACGCCAGACCGCCAGCACACATCGAAGACAGAACCGCATGCAGCCAGCTCTGCGTCACAGCAGTGCTTAGAATGCGGACGAAACTGCGAGACCGGAATCAGGGACCACCATGGCTGGTTTACCTTCAGTCAAGCATCATCAACAGCAGATCACCAACTCAGAGAACTTCTTCTTCATGACTCTAGTTGTGTACCACACACGGTAACTTACAATCTTTGTCTAGTCTCTAGTCTCTGTCACTGTAACTTGGAACTAAATTGCCAGTCTGAATATGAAGATCTGAAAGTTTGTTTAACTTAGAATTCAGTTCATGACCACCGTCCTCACCGTCCTCTGATGGTGATCGAGGCCGGTGACATTTGAACTCTTTTGACATATCAACTTTAATACTAGGCTTCCTTGTATGTCAAGCAGCCTGTGTTCTCAATTGAAAACTAGAAATGACTCCTTCAACGGAAATCTCTGCCTCGACATACTGAGCATCAGTTCATCAAATAAACTCGAACAACTCTGCTTACACACATATGAGACGGTCTACCTACAACGAAAGGAATCTACCAAATGCTTACATTTTGTGATGATAGTGGCGCTTTACAAAATCAGTGTATGATCCTTGAGACTGCTCAGAAAGCGAGAGTATAAATTTTGTAAAGTTTATGTGTTTGGAAAATATTGTGAGTTCTTTACTGATTTATACTTGCAGCTAACCAAAACTTTTAGAAATCAATGTTGATAATGCTGATTCAACGTTGTCTTATGTTGAAAAGAATACTGTCTAAAAGGATGCCCAAAACATAGTCCGCATCTTTGTATCTATTTCAGTGGTGAAGATGTTTTCTCAAGCTTTTGATGAGGAATTTGTGGAGGCCTGTGGAAGACCTAGAAGATAGGTGTTTGGGAGATTAGAAGACCATGATATTCATGGTGGTGTTGTGTTGGACATCCACGAGTATGTGTATGAGGGGAGAGATGAAAGGAGCTCCACAAATTGTGATTAGTGTATTCAAGACTAGAAAAAACCTGAGCGTATATAGATACATTCTCATGGTGGCTACTTTCATTTTGTGGCCCAACTCTCGGAACATCTTCCTCTTTTTTGTTACACTTACACAAATTTTACTTCTCACAATATTATTCTTATCAACATAGTTATAGAATACAAGGTCTTTAACATAAAAGAGGTTTTTACACATCTACCTTTTTCTATCTACCAAAGTTTAATCTCTCATATTCTTATTTCGTCATTGAAAGGCTAAACTTGACCCTCTATCCAAGCATACTATGCCTAAATGTTCCAATCACTAGCAAAAAGCTCATTTGTAGGCACTCAAGTGTTGTCTACACAATTAAGGATGTCACCACCATCATCATACTTGACCATGGCTACTATACATGCACAATAAGAAAAATACTCGTACTCCCCTTACTTTAACAAATATAAACTTCACCTTACCATCACAACCCGCTGAATCACAAGACTACACTTTCCTAATCCTAACTTTTGCCCAAATAATAAGCTCTAATATCATATTTCTCATGAGTCATCACCCCCTCCTCAACTCAAATCTTTCAAATCAAATGCAATCCCCTCAACCACTCTACACCAACATATAAGAAACATTCAAATCTACAATTGCTAATTCCAAATCAATCCCTTTTCATTCCAAAAGCCACCACTTTATTCCAAATACCCTTTCAATCAATGCTACATGCCACACAACATCCTAATTGCACCTGAATACAAAAGGTAGACATATACATAACTTTGCATACATATTATTCACGCACACATCCTACAAAATCCCATCATGCATATCCTCTTATCAATAATCATATATGACAATCGTGCATCAAATCCCACAAAATACACAAATAGTCACTTTTCAATCACACAAACTATTATAAATAAGCATTACTTACCTCTTTCTACGACTTCATGTAGAAATAACCAAACAATCTCAAAAACCAACAATATGCATACTCTGCACCCTCAATACCACCTATAATTCTGCCTCAATGCAGTTGTTACCAATTCAATATGCCGCCCACTTGGCATTGAACTCAACCCCATGTCTATTTCACTTAAGTTCTCGACAAACTCAAATAACAATCCACACACTTCAAAGCATGCAACTTCGATCTTCATGCACACATTGACAACACTACCACCAACACATGTATTCTTACTACAAAACCTCTTACATTTATTTACGTTTATATACTTTCCTTAAACTACTTACATGTTTACATATGTCTTTACATTTACAGCAGAAATCATACATGTCTATACTAATTGCATTGCTAATGTGACAAACGGTCTGCATCCACACCACACTCAACTACACACTAAAACCAATACCGCCCACAAAGCCTCTACAATTGAAAATTTAGGCTCCAAGGATTTAGAGAAGAACTATAGCATCTTACGCTCAAAGTATTCACTTTTGATTGCTAAGGATATTGGAGAATTTCGGAATCCAAAAAGAGAGAAATTGGGTTTTTTAGATCTATATTAAAAAGTTAACCAAAAAGTTGAGTTTAGTCTCACTTTAGAAGAACTACATGAAAATTTCATTTCATACAACTTCTTGTTTAAGTTTTTGCCAAAAAAAACTAGTTCTTATTTTTAAAAATGTTAGTATTAATATCATAATAATTATTTCAAAAGATTTGGATTATCAATTCTTTTATATTTTAATATAAATATACTGCTCTATATTTTGATATAATCTTGTATTTTTTTCTTGTCAGGAATAGATAATCCTAAAATAAAGGATGAAACAAATAAATTTATAAAATAATTGCTTCTTGATTTATAATTTATATAATAGTTCTTTTCTTGTTGGTAATGTTTTTGGATTCAAAGCTTTATAAGTTTTGCGTTGAGAAGATTTACGTGTTTCTCCAATTTATTTCAAAACTTTCCATAGATCACCTCATTGTATTTAAGTTGAAAGAGATAAATCATACAAATATTGTCGTCCATTATTAAGATGTATTGTCAAACCAATTTTTTTAAATTTCAAAATAGAAATAAGTTGATTCTTTGATTCCCTCATGATACATAATTCTTTTTTTCACTATAATACAGTCCTCGTTCTACTATTTCTTTACTTTCTTCTAAAGACAATAAAGTATACAAGAAATTATAGATGCACTTATTGATAATGGTATTCGTAGACAACTTATAAGCTCGGTAATGGTAAGCTTGGGGTATCACTTTTTGGACACACTAATTAGATTATTTTTGTTTAAAACTTTCAAAGTTTGTCTAATTTGTTCATTTCAATCAAGTAAAAAGACCCTAAAATGGAAAGTAAGAAATCATGCACCTCAATGGAATCATAACATATATGCCTATAGAGTTTTCTTTGAAAAAAATTAGTTTTTTTGTATGCATTCGTAGATGAGGAAAAAAAGATGAATTTTAGGATTTGCAAGCATTATAGTGCACAATTATTTTATTTTTTAAAATAATGAAATAAATTATTTTTTACTTTACACAATTAGATGTAGGTCATATTCCAAAATAATATAAAAATAAAATTGTTTGATATTCCATTTGCTAGATTCTATGGATTTTAGGTTAGATGGACATAACTTACTTTTTCAACTAAAAAATCAAATAAAATTACTTCAAAATCTTTGATTATTTTTTTAATATTTTTTCTTGATACGTTAGAAGTACAGACAACTAAAACCACATCTAATGAAGTTTTACTTTATTAAAATTCAAATATGGATTTTTTGACACACCACCATCGAGTGCAATTGTTCATGGACAACTTTTTTGGATACCCCAAGCTTACCATTGCACAAAGATAGCTGCAATAGACCTTGGCTACGGCTTGCAGCCCCAACTTAAGGATTTTTGCGAAACCGGCTAAGCACTTTGCAAAAAAATGATTATTTTTGTAATCAAATTACAAAATGAATATACGAACTATATAGAATCATCATTCACTAGAACTGTCATGATAAGTGATTGATTTTTCTAATTTATTTAAATATCAGAATCCACCAAAGATATAATAGGTATTTGTAATTGATTAACTTCAAGTTAAGCCATAGGATATTTATTAACATTTATTATTACTAAAAAAAACTCAAAAATCAACCCTCCCAATTCCTTCAAAATATTTTTGCATTTTCTCTAAAATGTGAAAAAATAAATAAAAAAAATTTCAAACACCAATCCTTAGATATATGATTTTTAAAACTAAACAATATTAATTAAACCATTTTAATTAATCCTTAGACATATGGATTTCACATGTTCACTTGATCAAATTGGATCTCTCAAAATGTAAGATGAGTTGATGACTCTCAGGCTCATCGATGCATAAGAAGTATGCCGGGGAAACTGACACCGTCAAGATGGCATCGTTTCTTATCAGACACAGTCCTGCAAGTGCTGGAGATTCTCCTAAACCGGTACATGGTCGGCTAACAGGATCATGCTCGTTACCGAACCGCCAGCTCAGTGATATTTATTCCTGTGGAGCTTGGATAAGACCAAGTCATGGTTATGAATATTTGCCAGGTCATGGAAAGAGCAAGACCCACATCAATAAGAACCACAACCTGGACGTTGCAACAACAGTAAGGTGACATACTTCTCATTACCTCTGCAAAACTCTTGCACCGAAGCAGAAACACGTCCAGCTCCCTGCCATCTTCGTCTTCGACCAAGTGTAGATTTAGCTTGCAATATCCCAGTATTGCAGGAATTATTTCAGTGGAGAATAGGCCTCGCATTGTCTGGAGTAATCGGCACTTTAGTATCTCGCACACTGTTGCTTCGGCAGAATTATATATACCAAATCTCCTTTTGCTGGGGCTCTTCTGTGACAGTGAGGTTGAGGGAGTTGCGCCACAGGGAGAGTGAAGTGCTGTTTTGTGTCCAGGAAGAGCATCATCATGCTGGACCGTGTGTTGAAGTCGTGGGTGCTGTTCTGGAATCGGTACCTGCAGACCGTTGTGATGTTCTGGAGGCGATACTTGCCATCCAAGGCTCTAGCTCTGACAAACAACGTCAACAGGAACTCAAGGGCATGTACTCAGTCGATTCGCTCCAAGAACCACCACGATGAATCGGTGTCGAGGCGCTGCGTTGATCCTGCTACTGGTGTTCAGGAGCCGAGCTTGCGTAGGTGTGGTTTTTAAAAACTGGGAGGAGAGGTTTTGAGGTTTATGGCGTACCTTCGAAGAGCCCTTTCGAGAAGTCCCAAATTAATGGAGTGCGAGCATGATTCCACCGCGGCTGTCCTCTTCCTTGATTGTGATACTAGTAAAAACACATAATCTGGGTATATTAGAAGTCCGGGCGTTAGGTCAGAGAGCAGAAGAGAGTTGATCTAAGTGAGATGCACTAACTGTACCAGATGAACTTCTTGCAAGGTACCCTCTGTAAAATGGTAGTCCTACAAACAGTAGATTGTAGAAAATACCATGAGAAACATAGAAAACAGAGCTGAAATGAGAGGTTTATATCAATTTGTTACTGTACAGAATCATGATCTGCCGGCTACAAAACTGAACATACCGACAGAAAATCCTATTCTAGATGATCTGACATCCTTTTCAACAATGGACGTCGTAGTAGCATTCATATGCTGAAGAATGGTTCCAGTGCTTAACACTATTAGGAAGGCTATTTTAAGAGCGCTCCTTTGGCTCAAATCTACAAACACAGTCATAGATGGATCCATTGATAATTTGCTCTGCCAACCGTTGGTTCTTAACCATAGCCAGCTTCAAAACATCACACTTAAACTTTGCGTTGAAATTGGTATGTAGGGCACGACCCATGCCCTCTAAGACAATCAAATCCGTATCCTCAGCCAACGAGGCAAGCTCTGAGCTGACCTGTCGAAAATCAATGCAAGGGCTGCCACAGCCATTCTCAACGACGGTCAAGAAGGGAACCTTAGCCAGGTCCTTCTCTGTCACATCTGTCATCACCCGTTGTCAAGTTCAAATGGTCAGAATGGCTATTAGAGTGGAGAACAATATTTTGCACTATCCTAGAGGCCATGAACTGTTTACACGAACTAAGACCGAGATACTGAAACACGAAATAAAGATTGGACTTCTCGCTAGACATCAACTAACACACAAACTTAATGAAACAATCGACAACTTTCACTCATGCCAGTGGACTCGATGAAATCGCCCAACATAGGAATACCCTTAGATAATGCCTAAAATTTCAGACTAACATTTCCAACCAAAATTAGGGAAGAGCGAACCATGCGACAAAAATGTAAAATATGCACAAAAATTTAAAAATGTCGGATAACTAATCCTAGCATTGGCAGCAACCCTTCTAGTAGGACTATAAAGGTAAGAACTAACCGTCATTAAGCACGTCGACAAGGAGGCCACCGGCAGTAGCTGCTTTTCGCAAAATTTCACAGTGCTTGGCAGCAGCTGCAATAATACCTGGCAGCTCCAAGGCAGTGACATCATTGATTGCAGGAAGAGAATTTGCTACCAGTACAACCTCCGTGCCTCTCCTCAGGAGCTCCCGGGCCAAGGGTATCATCCCAAGGACAATATCAGCGCCTGAGTTGTCCACAAACAAAAGTGCACGTTTATGGGGTTTAAATGGGCCTTCAGGTTGCATCCTCTCATAAAATGCATCAAAATCGTCCACTCGCCATGGCCTTTTCATCTTATTTCGGCTCATTCTGTATATTTCAAGAATTGTCCCGCTGTGATAAAGCTCTACACATGCTCGAGAACCCCAGTCGAAAATGTTCGCTGCCAAAACACCCTCAATTAAAGGAAGAAGCCTTGCCGAGGGTTCGATGCTATCGAGCTCATCTAACAGATCTGGTAGCACGACCATCGACGCTTCGTTCTCCCGTTGTTTAATGGCCAAATAGACGTCTTGGAATTGGAACTCCCGTAGACATTCTTCTCGCATCTCCAACAGATTGGCTAGACCTAATTTTCCATATGCTGCTGGTTCCTCCCGCAACCTGACAATGCAAAAGGTCCGTCAGAAGTTCCAGGAGGTTAACAAAAACATTGCAACACCTATTCATCGCAAAGCGAGTCCGAACGACACACGACACATAACTATATATAGGTTGTTAAGTCCGCAACCTGGATAGATGCGCTTTGAACGCTCGTGCAAATGCATTCCCACGCCTTTTTGCATCCGCATCGCCACCTTCGCTTGCCACTGCCTTCTCAACAAGATCAGCAAGATTGTCGGAAAGAATCTTTAGCCAGTACTCACGCTCCGACTGGTCACTCAAATCAACGGTATTTGGCTCATAAGTCTGCTTATCAGCCAGGAGAGGGAATGGCTCAAGCGATGGTACAAGATGAAGAACTCCAACATTCAGGGCTGCGCTTGCATCGGATCGCAGGGAGCATGAACGTGCAAGAGGTCGCTCGAACCCTCCAAGACCCGTCGTTCCGTTGTACGATGTTGGAACCGGAGCAGTGATTTCATTCCCTTTGCTAACAAACTTGTCCATCCATGTGATTTTTCCATTTAGGTCATGTATGGGAGGTCCGTAAATCTCTCCTCTTGCATATGGGGCTCCCATTGGAAATCTTTCAACACACTGGTGAGCGGTCAGATTGGACAATCCGTGCTTATCGTAGCTTAAGAAAGCCCCCAACGCACCTAAGAAGCCCTCATGCCGTAGAAACATGGCTTGTGCTTCACCCTTGGACCAATACCGTATTGCAAACGACATGGTGTCCATAGTGTATGCGTGTCCTCTGATGAAGAACCCACTAAAAAATATGCGCTTCAGCCCATACCGTAGCGCATTCAAGTATGCAACCTGCCCAATGTTATACGAAATCATTCGCAGTAGCGAAAGAGCGATGTCCTCTCTCCTGTATTCAGACAAGTCCTTGTCTTGTCCAATCACCTTCCCAAAACTCGATGCTATGGTGGACGCCGAGAGGCCAATTTTCGAGTAATCAAGCCCACCGTAAATATCACCAACAAGCATGTCGATTGCGCTGTTGTCACCACTCTGACTGATTTCCAAAATCTCGTCAAAGGTCTTGCACTTGGTGAGCAACCGGCCAAGGCCCCAGAATGTACCCCCACCAACGTTAGTTCCACTGACCCTCTCATACTGCCCCTCGCCCACCACTTTGATCATACTCACGCCCGAGCCAATGTTCACCAACAAGTACGGATACAAATCATTGTGGTCAATTTGTACAAACTCCTTCTCCCCCTCGAGGTGAGTGAATGCCTCGTCCCTTATCGCGCGCAACAAAAAATTTGCACCTGCAACCAAGCATCCCATCTCATCCTCCTTATCAATGGTAACCCCTAGTCGTTCCTTGAACAAATCCGCAAACTTGAACGCTCCCCCTCCCGTCGCCTTGATGACGCCATCTTTCGATTCCTTAGCATCAACTATATGCAGCCGCTTCGACTGAATAAAATCCAAACAATCATTCACCTTGCTAGTCTCAAATTTCACAAAATGCAACCTCCCTCCGAGAATCGGAAACCCCCCATACCGTCGCAACCCTGCGACAAAACCGCCTTGTCTCAAATGATCCAACTTTCTCACAGGTGACAACGCCCTGCTCCCCGAACTCGACACCGAATTCGTCAGCTCCGCGCGACGGGAGAAATATACAAGCTTGATCAGAGACCCTCCCAAGTCCACAGCGAAATGCGAAACCTCCTCGCTCTGATTCGGTAGCAGAATGCTGGGATTCTTGTCCTCTCGAGAACCTTGAATCGCAGCCCCGCTGAGATCGAGCAGCGGCCTGATCGGCGGCGTTCTGGAGCCATTCTCCCCACCTTCCGGCACTGGCGAAACGGTGCCCGTCGCCATGGCAGCGATTAATGGCACCTAGCTTCAAACTCAATGTAACCCGATAACAAATCTGAACAGCATCACTTCTATTCGATCAACTTCAACACCAATCAATCAATCACCAATCATTGAAAAACGACACTTTCTCATTCTGTAGCAATAAGCAGCTTAAGCGACGAATAATCAGCGAGTGCTTTAATCATCACTGGCTCCAGCGAGTGCTTTAATCATCACTCTGCTATAAGACAAGTCTAGTTCCCTCCGATAGGTTTTATCCACCAATTCTCCCTTCGTTCAAACAACTCGTGAATTACAAAAAAAAAGTCGCTCGTCAAAGTTAAGTCCGGTCAAAAATGCACGTTGATTCCAGTTTCGAGGCGACATAAGGCGTTCTAAAACCTTTCTCCGTACTTTCTAGTGGACAGGTTCATTACTAATCCTTTCAAACCAAAGAGGATGCAGCTCTGTCTACGAAAACAAACACCAGAAATACTTTAAATTCTCTATTTCTTAATCGATAACAGAAATTTCAGATGAAACAAAACTTAAAAACTCACCACGCACGTAAAATTCACCTATATTTTCCGCCTTCATAAGACAAACCTACTCCTCTACGATAGGGTTTAAACTCCAACTCGGCCTATTCTCGCTTCGTCCGAAAACTGTGAATTCCACAAAAACACATGCTCGTCAACTTAACCAGCCACCAATGCAGGCCAATTCCAGTCGCTACCTCCAAAATAGCCACCCGTTCTAAACGCTCCCTCCAATCGTCCACATCTAGTGAACACCCGCCCATTCGCGCTCCGATTTTCAGCAAACTCGGAGCGCCAAACAAACAAACAGCAGAAAAACCTCAAACACACAAGATAAAAATTCCCTACCTCCTCAACGCGAGCCGTAATTGAGCCACAACAAAAACCCTGAGAGACTTACCGTAATGGAGAAACCAAAAAGCGCCGAAGAACGGTGCGCACGCAATCACCCGATGTCCCGATGAGCTCGCTCCCACGCTCTGCCAACACCAATGCGAATGTAAAGCTTTGAACCAGCTATGCAATTAGGCCTCCAGAGAAAGACGACCCGAAAGAAGCCATACAAACATCGCGGCTATGGCGCCTGATCCCCAAATCGCGTTGCAAAATCGCAACACAAATGCAAGCTTCTCATTTCCAAGCTCTCTCTCTCGCTCTCGCTCTCTCTTCCGGGAAGAGAACTCAAACGTGACACCACTCCCAAATGCGGCATTAAGAACTCATTTCCTAGATTTAAGCAGCGTAAATCCATTACTTCTATAGAGAATGGATTGATCGACTTTGATCCTTCATAACCACTATCTTCGTAGGACCTACAATTCTGTTTCCAGAATCTTTCAAAGCCATAGATAAGTAGGGAATGCCGGTTTTGGGTAGTTTTGGGGATGGTGACGCTTTCGGATATACGTTTCTTACGGTAAGGATGGCGGCGAACACGAGGATGAAAGTAGCAAAATATTACATCCAATTCAACGACTCTGTGACGGCAACTATGGTGGATGAACGTGAGATTGTGATCATCTTATTGTTCATCCGAAGTTCAGCTGGCGGGTGCTGTGGTTGGTCTCCTCGCCATGGATGAGGTTTTATTTCCATCCGTATGGGGCCGTTTGTTGCTTCTTTGACTTGACCTCATTATTGGGTGAGACTTGGGAAATTAGTCCGGAAGCAGACCTATGTTGAAGAAATCTATTCTATTGATTTCTCCATGTGAGCCCAAGTTGAGAGGACGGCTGTTACTTTTTTGGACCAAACTATGTGAAGAGGCCCAGCCTAATGAAAAAAAGAGTTTTATTGACCTCTCAAGGGAAGTTTGGATTGAGCATTTTGTTTGACCCAAATTATTGCTTGAGAGGTCTTAGCACCGTAATTTCCTTAAAGTGCTGCCACTTAGGTTATTTTGAAGGTGATGTCCTTTGGACTTTGGCCTTCAGTGTGAAGGCCAAAAGGCCGGACTTTTGACATTATTTCATCATTTTCATTGGTCCAAACCGACTACCTTTGAAAGTTTGGGTATAATCTAAATCGACCCTTAGTGCGAGATGGAGCTGCATGAGGATGGTGTCATTTTTCATCAACCTTGATGACTTTAATGGAGGTTTCAATGGATTGTGTATTGAGATTTTGGCATTACATGGCATTTAGAGGATAGAAGTTAGAACCATGTACACGGTCAAAGTAAATGTAAAGGGGGTCAAAGGCGTTTCTGCTTTTGGTCTTAAGGTAGAGGGCCTAGAAGCTGTCCAAATTTCAGATTTGCTCATTTGGAAAAGTGGTGGAAAAGGTTTATAATTTTTGGATGGAGTGCAAAGCTAGTGGAAAGCCATCCCAAGAAAAAAATCATTTTTTGAGTAAGTCTACTATTTCCTATGAATTTTTGAGTGTTCAGCCCTAGGGGGGCCACTAACCGCTCATAGAGTCATGGTTGATATGACCACTTGGATTCTAAGAATAGAACGTTTCTGCACCAATCACAAGCACTCAATTTTTCCAGCCATGGACGGAATTAGAACGCTTTTGCAGACTTTCAGGAAACTAGCTAGGTGAAGGCTACTGGTCGGTTTTTGGAGCTGGTCGGTTTTTGGGCCCTCTACCTTACATTGGAATGAACATTCGGTGTCAATAATACTATAGGAAATGAAGGCAATAAAAAGAGTGACACCAAGTTTCACATGATTGGCATGAATGGCCTATCACATGTGTTGCTATCAATTAGAGAATTTCAATTTCTTGATGCAACGTCGGCCCTCGTTATTCTTCATTAAGGTAGAGATGGGTATTCCCGTCAGTTTAAGCCATTCAGCATATTTGGGATTGAAAAAACTATAGGGATAAAATTTATACAAATAGATGTTAGGTCATAAATCACAAATTTGATTTTTTAATATTTTTTTCAGAAATTTATCAAATTCTCATGAATATTTGAAGTGCAACATTGTAGACCACTATTTCCGTGAGTAGGTATATGCAATACAAAGATTCTTGCATGAAAAACATGATAGGTTGTTATACAATCTGCTAAGTGTGGTAGTCAGGTGCCGTCTGCTCGGATATTGGTGCAGTGATAGGCCACGGAAATAGAACCCAGACGGGAATACCCATCTCTACCTTAAAAGCTTTAGTTGAAGACTTGTTTGCAGAATACACCAGACAGAGGATGTTACTTCTTTAAATTGCTGAGTGTTGAATACCCTACCGGTATTGAGAATGAAAGGCTACACATTTAAAACCATTGGCAATTGTAGAGATTTATTGCTTGCTAGAACTGATTTAAGATGGTAATTCGAGAGGCGGTAAGTTTGAGCGACAAGCATGCCGAATAGATGTCGTGGAAATATTGTAATACTATACAGTTATAATATAAGATACTAGAATATTAACTTCAACACTGAACATGTGGATTACTCGATGACTCGGATGTAAGTAAGGTAAATGACCAGTAACCAATCATATAAGCAATTTTGGAGGTTATTTTTCAAAGTATGATGTGGCAGAAATTTTCTCCATGTAGGACAATAAGGTATTTGTGTGTACAAAATTTTTCAAAGTTTTTCTTCAAAAATTGAAATTACTGTGAATTTTAAGGAGGCATAAGCGCAGTGTACTAATAACTGATCCTTGAAGATTTGTACCCAAAATGTTACTGCTCGGTCACTGGTCATGGTCAGTTACTAGTCATTTACCTTAAGGTAGGAGGCTTGGAAATGGACCATCTAAGCAGATTTTGCCATCTGTGAAGAAATCTGTCAATGGGAAATTTCAAAACATATGTTTGGTTGGAAGATAATCGGAGAACAGTTGAGTGGCAATTTTAATCAAAATTTTGTGAGTCTCCCTGAATTAGTTTTTTTTTTTTTTGAAGGCATCAGCCTAGAGTGTGCTATTTGAGCTCATAGGTCTTTCATAAACTGTTCACTTGAAATCCTAAATAAAAATGGGGAAAACAAAGAGAATGATTGGCTCATTTCCTTTTTTCCTTGGTTCATTCACTAACTGTATCCGCTCAATTTCACAGCCTTCTAGTGGGCGGTTCTAAATGCCGGAACTGTTCTCGAGCCTTCTACCTTAGTTGTTGAAGAGTTCACAATAAAGTTGAGTTTCACAAATCATAGATTCCACAAAGTGTAACAATGTTGATTCCACTATTCCTGCTTTTAACTGCACAATGTATTTTACGTACTGTAGGCATGTTCTAAAATACAAATGATTATTCACATCACTACGAATCAGTATAGAAGTACTGTAGTATAGTGAACCTTTAAAAAAATTATTTATGCTCTTCTTTCAGTGCAGTATGAATAGATCCCGCTTAATCTTGCTGCGAAAAATGAATGCATATAAACTGCGACGTTCAAGAAAACCAAGGCTAAAATGGGCATATCTGTATTGCCTTGTTTCTGCAGAACCAAATGTTAATCCCTGTCAATACTGCCTAATAGCTTCTGCAGCTTCAGCTAGTCAAGTTAACATGATGCATATACTTTTTTTGGAATATTAATTTCATTTCATATGTCAAAACATAACATAAGCGCTAAGGTTTAAATATACCATCAACAAGATGGGAAGCATGTCGCTGACATCGACTCATACACAAAATCGAAATCCAACAAAGTCTAACACATGCGAAGTGGCTAAAATTGGCTGATGAATCAACACAAGGCCAGGCCCTGCTTATTCCACTGAAAGGACTTTCTGGATGCCATAACCTCCTATCAGATCTAGAAGCAAACAACCTCACGAGGAGATCCAGGATATTAATCACACAAACACACTGTACTATACATGAGTACTACTGTTCAAGTTACAGAGTGTAGGAGCTATGCTTTCGAACTTCCCCTTGGGTACCTGTGAGAGGATTCTGTTCACTCAAAATGGTGAAAGCAGTGGTGAAATTCTTGTGCCATAGAGCGTTATCCTTGGCGTAAGCCTCCACATATGGTTTCGTTCTTGCATCCCAGGCTATCTCCGAATCAATGTGCAGCAACCCCTGCTTGGCCACTAAGTTGACATAGTAATGGTTGTCAAAGGCCATGGGCGATTGCTCGTCATTACGGAAGTATCACAAGTAGAAATCCGGGATTTTTCCAGGTAGCATTTCGACTCAAAATCCGATGGAATTTAACCTCTCCATCGCGATGGAGGATTCCGGCTTCATTGTATCTCCGTAGAACTGGACCACAAAAGACAGACCCATGGTCCGACGTTTAGGTTCACCTGCCCTTCCTTTGCGGTGAGTTTTCACTTCGTCGCGCAGACGTAGTTACGCAGCGGTCACTTTTTTTTTTTTCTACTTGCCGGCAGCTGCCCAAGCTGTAACGTTCAAATCTACCTTATCCGTACGATTGTATGTTTAATCTGCTAAGATCGTACGACATGATCCGTCGGATTGCATGCATCGAGACCGTCCGGTACCGTTGCTCACTACCGTCGGATGTTTTTGGTTTTGGTCCGTTCGATCAGTCTTTTTTGGGCCGTTTGATTGTTTAACCGCGCACCGTCCGATACTTATATTTGTTACCGTCGGATATTTTGCATTTCAACAGTCCGATTCAGCTTTTGTGGGCCGTCAGATATTCTGTTTTCAAACCGTAAGATACCATGCACCATGGCCGTGGGATCTTATGACCACAGACCATCGGATAACATTTTTACTGTCCGTCAGATTGATCTAGGTGGCACCATCCAATACGTCACAAGGTTGTATCCGAGGCATCGACCGGAATGAATTTCGATGATTTCTACCGCGAATCTCCCGCGAATTCAGCGTGTTCACTCATTACCCCCTGCGGATATCCAATGCCATACTGCCACGTATGTAGTTCGACTTTTTACCAATGCTACTGATTCCGTTAATTATGAATGCAACGTGCAGTTCAGCGTCATATCCATCGTCCACCGAATGGTTACCGGTTCGATTGATTCCGATATTTTCCAAATTTATCGGGTTGTAGCTGCGTCAATTGGACATGATCCTCGGACCGCTACCTGGAAGTTTCCTCCCATTTCCGCACTAGAACTAATTACAATGCTTTTAGCTTCTATACGGGCAGGCATGTTGTTGCATTTTGGGAATTCTATTTTACATTGCATTACTAGATGCGTCAATGCGATGATACAATTGTCGAGATACGAGAAAGACATTGACACCTGATCCAGAATGTCTTCACGGTGTGGTCCCGAAAGCACGCGTCCTTCGATCAGAGGCCTAGCGGGATCCCGAATCAACACATACATCTCCTGGAGGCAACAAGGATCCCTCATCTAGTATCACATGCATGTCCATCGAGATAAATACCAATACACTCAAGGCATCTTCCCAACACATCATGTGGCCACGGCCACTATTTAGAAACAAACGATCAGGTTAACATGACATACTGTTCCACAGTACTGCTTTGACCATATGTATGCTGTTCCAATTCTAGAAACTATCCTGCTCGTTATCCTGTTTCCATCACCATAAACATTCAGCGACGTCAGTGGTCTACAGCACTTCCAAAAGAAAATCAGTGTTCCACATGATCCACTCTCCACCGTCGTCTTTGGCAGCCATCGCATCTTCCATAATTCGCACGTGACTCTGCCTCGATGCATACATGGGGGCAACTCCCGGCAGGAAGACATCTTGAACACAAACCCATTGAATCCCGATCTCACACGGCCTGTCCCGTGGTAATTTAGATTTTGCCACTTTGTAGTGGAATCCCGAACGACCCTTTGCCACGACCGTCCCATGGTGCTCTGGATGCAAAATCCAGACATCCTTGTGCATTCTTATTGGTTCCTGCATTTCAATCCTCACATATCAACTTCTGTGGCGCGTCAATCCTGACAGAACGGTAACAATCACGGTTTTTTGCATTCCAGTGACAGTTCACATAACCATAACTATGTAGAATCAGGGGCTCGGTTTATAATTGGCCATTCACCTGTTAAGTTGGAAAATAGATACAACTTCATTTATGTCACTAATGGAACTCGAAACGTACCTGGCCAGACCGGGGTAACATGCTCTGCGCTGGGTCGACGTTTGCAAGTCGACGTGGTTTTCGCTTCTGCCTAGCCATTTTTTGCTTCAGCACTTTTCCAGCGTCCTCCAGTGCATCACGGTCCTCCGCAAAATTCAGAAGTAATCCGTCCTCTAAATCTAGATCACAAACAGTCCCTTGGCGTCGCTTCTTGCCTTTGCCCCCAGCGGATGACTGTCCTCTTTTGGCTGGAGGTGCATTTCGGTCTTGCTGGATCAATCCATCGGTATATGCACCTGCCAAAAAAAATGACATATTAAATTTTTAAATATACATCCATAAATATATGTATATGGATATCCATATGCTTGTATGCATGGAAATTTAATAACGGAAACAACGTCATTTTCGAAAAGAACCTGGTATGGAGCCATGGTTTAGACCATCTTACCGCGATTCTCCGACACTGTCGTCCTTTGATGATCATTCTTTTTTAAGTGTGGTGTATTATCTTCATAAGCACTCTGGTCGCCAACGTCTTCTGCCGAACAAATGTTTACAGCTCCTTTCACAGTACCGACATGATGTTCTGTGTCACACATATCTGTGTCAGAGATTAATGATACATCGGCATCGTTTGTTTCGTGTCCATCACCTGCTATGTCGTCATTTCCCGCCGTTGGAATGGGAACAATATACCCGGAATCCCCCTCTGAATGTCGGCCCCGCAATACATCGGCGCTGTCACTTATAACGATCGGATCCTTCACATGCCCTTGCTGGCTAGCAAGTGATAAATTCATCACGGCCTTCGTAAGAATGTCGACTTTTCGCTTCATCTCCTCTCCATCTTCTATCTTCTCAGCCAATGAAAGTTTAGAACTTTCACTGTCACCCTGTAGCGCCGTAACCTTGAGTTTGATCCTCTGCTGGTCGAGCAGAAGGGTCGGAAACTGTCGTTGGAGGTCCGCCACAGCTACCTTAAAAATGTATAAGTCACTCTCATCTGGGTTGACCGTACTTGTAACTAACGATGGTGGCGGTGTCGACATACGCTCTGCGATCAGTCCATGACTTAGATTGTCGTTAGAACACTCGGCTGCTGTAGGCGCATCCTGAGCCGTCATAGTTTCTTCTGGGATGTCGAAGAGGTTGCCGGTCAGTGTGTCATCGTCCTGTACCTGTGCACGAAGATCCAATCCGAGTCAGGCAAGATTGCTGATTAGATCTTCTCCAAAACTCTGAGTAATCACAGTATAGTGTAACCAACATGAACCATACTGGAACTTCATCAAGCCATCTGTTTATCTAGAAACTACCCTTTTGCACTTGAGTTAGCATTTGGAAACATTTAGACCGTTCATCGGAAGTGCAGAAAGACTGCTACTGGACTCCAATATAAGTTGCCTAAACTCACTCACCTCGGCTGACCCCGTCTCAGCTTCCCTTCGTCGTCCCCTCTGGCGACGAGCGCTGGACATCCTCACTGTCTCTATATCCCCCTCCTCGGAATCCCATTGCGCCACGAATGTGGGATACAACTTCTGCGGGCATTGAGGGTGTCGCGTCTTATGTGTCCTCCAATGACTACGCCATTGATATCTCGTCCAACTCAGCGCGTCCTTCAGGTAGCTTCTGATGTAGTTGGGCCTTAGAGGAGGATCGAAGCTGAACTTGCTGTCGATGTCACGTTCTATGAGTTCAAAGGAAATCTTTGGATGACTACTGAACTCTTTGATTGTGACGTCCAACACCCTTCCAGCTATGTCGCGTATAGAACGATTGAGCACCGTCCGTAAAGCGGTGACTTCTCCGTTCTCGTCCGTAGGAATGTGCGTCTTCCAGTTAGGACCTGCACTGCGCTGGTTTCTGTGGTATTCGTTCCTCTGCCTCCTTAGATAATTGCGCCTGTCGTTGGGGCTTCCGTCTGCGTCCATACCATGACCATTACTCGGAGAGCCCAAGCCGACTGGAACGTCGTTTGTGTCAGCTGCATGGTTTAATGGTGACCGCGGTATACCCGGCCGGAGCGGGCTTCCTGAGCCTCTACTCGTTCCTTGCGTGGTCATGGCTGCGTAGCCGCCACCCGTACGGTACCCTCTGCGAGCAGCTTCTCCCCCAGTGACTCCGACACCGCGGCTCGCCCCCGCCGTGAACTGGAAAGGTCCAGTGTCTGGTACCTCGGAAACTGGACCATTAGTCGCCGGTGACATTGGCTGCCCAGGCTGGGGAGGCGAAGAAGCCCCTTTCCCCATGAAGCCCCAGGCCGTTGGATCGTTTGGAGGGCCTTGGCCTCCCCCGCTTGCACTGACGTACATTCTGAACATGTGTTGCATGAGTGGATGATTCATGACGTCGACATCATCCGGTGGCATTCCATGCTGGTACGAGCCTCCTTCCGTATGTTCCCCCGCGTTGCTACTCGACGGTCCTGCTACAGATGCATGGGTTGCTGGACTCATGAGCGGTAAATGCATTGTCTCGTCCAAGCCTTCGATAGACTTCCCCTGCAAGACCCTTTTCGGAATAAGCAGACAAAGGATGTGACCACAGGGGTTCACTCAGACATAACAGCCATGCGGAAGGAAACATCGTTAGGAAGATAGAGGTGTCATGAGCTTACATGTGCCTAGGTTCCAGTGCACTGTATCCTCTACATGCCCTGCCGCATTCATACATTGAGGCATAATTTCGAGCATGGATCCGCAAATTCGAGTACAGTTCGGTATGTGACTACAGCTACGAGATTACAAAGAGAGGTGAAGGTATGTCACGTACCTTGCCGCTGTTGTTTGTAGATGCCATCGTCGCGGTCTTCGTCCTTCGACTTGCACAAACTTTGTGCTGAGATAAGCCTCATGGGTTGTAGTAAGCGACCTTAATGGTGCACCCCACCGTCTTGGTGGAGGGGGGATCCCCTCTTTTTCAGGTCCACGTACGCGTCGTCCCTGAACTCCAGTCCCCCATGCAATTCGGCCCATAGAGTACGTCAGTACCAGCCACCTCTTATCGTGTATCTGGCAGCCCAATCACCATTAGAGTAGGTTTAGCGGATTTAATTCAGATGCTGCCTGTGATGTCATCGCTGTCCATCAACCGTGTCCCCTAAAGCTGTTCTATCATATTTGGTGAGCGTTACACGGTCTAGAAACTTAGAATACATCCTCAGCCTGCTAGCCGCCTCTCTGACCTCATGACGGTACAGTCAGATGTCATCCACGGTGGAGGTAACGATGCCGTTTGCTTTCCCACTCTTAGCTCGGTAATCCAGGACACTCTCTCTCTTGAAGTCGACTCTGGCAATGTCGACGGTAAACGGCGTAGAGATTCTGATCCTGAGCAGAACTTGATTATAGATTTTGAGCGACCCGCTAAGGTCAGCTGTGTCGATATGCGTACGAACAATAAGGACCGCGCAGAGGGTTTGCATTCCCTCTGGTTCTCGGGAGTTCAATTATATATGGCGCGCCCTGTACACTCCAAGTAAGTACGACGTGCGTTCCACAAGTTTGCTGATATGATGGAAACTATGTTCCCACAATGTCTACCACATTATCAGAACGTGGATTCTAATGGTCAACTTTGCCTATGTAGGGACATTTTTTCAAGATGTCTCGCCCGTCTGTCGCTCGAGAGCCTGTGTATGGAGGCGGAGTGCCTAGGGGCCTCGGTGGGGGACACCTTGGACGAAGGTGTCACCCATGTACTCACCTTCCGTGACAAGGGGCAATGTCTAGATAAATCTGATGTCCAGAGAAGGTACGCAGCCGCGATGTCATTTTACATTTCCCTTGTAACATTACTTTCAAAATTATGCATCGAGCAGGGTCGTAGTCATCTTGGTATTAATACGGGATCATTTCGAATGTGTTCGACAGCCTCGGGGGGAAGGACATCCAAGACATAGTTCTCTTCAGTGGACACTGGGACTCGCTCGGGCGGTTCTTTAAGGTTGTTTACCAAGACTTGGTGGAGGATTCATTGGCCGCCTCAAAGCTGCTACCGGTAGATAGTTATCTAGTGTTATGACTCAGCTTAGAAATTGCAACGACCAACTTCAGTTGTGATGAGCATAATGGCTACAACTGTGCGTCCTAATACTTTGTCTAATTCAACTTTTTTTAAACATCTTTGTATCCCAAAGAATTCAGAACACTACTCTGACTCTTGCTTTAATGGATACTATTTATTTTCTAGTTGGTAGTATTGAGGGAACATATTGTCTCTGTGGACACTGATATGGAGTTCACGACAACTACATCATCATAGCTATGAAGTACATAAAGTTTAATCCGTCACGCTGTCCTATTACTGCCTTCTCGTATTCTGTGTCCTCCCACTCTCTGTAAAACTCCACCCCGTGCTTCTGGCATAAACTCAAGCACCTAAACTCCCTCCCGTAACGATCGAAATTCGTATCAGCATCGTCGATGTCCATCTCAGCGAACCAGTGCAGAAGAGTCTCGTACAGCTCGACGCCCTTGCTGTACGCCATGCATCGCTGGAAAATCTAAAGCAGTGATACACGGTTAGCTCTTAAAGATAGAATTCGAAACGAAATCTAAGTCTACGACCTGGTTTCCTCTAGAATTCCGAACAACGGTGAAACTACGACACTCATGAATCAAGGCTTGCAATGTATAGCCAAGGATATAATTTGTCCTCGTTCTGACTGGTTCCCATGATACTTCGCGTAGCTCCCTCCACCACTGACACTTAACTGAGTCCAGATAGCTAATGTTTTTGGCATCCACCGTCTCTGCTCACGATAGCAACCGAAAGAACAGGGTTACTTTCTAAGTTTCTCCATGTAGCCCTGCATAATCGGGTTAGCAACAACTGTTACAGTTTCCGGCGTAGGAGACACTACAAGGGGGGATATCCCTCGAAGCGACATCAGTCGTGTATGGCACCAAAGCGCTCCCGCCGGGTATATGTGTACAAGGGTATCATCCGGTTATAGGCAAGCTCTACATACAAACAACTGACGCTTCCTATTCTCATCCACGGCCTAGAACTTTCTACGTCATAACTCTGTGTCTACACCGTCATAGTTCTAATTTCTAAAACCCTACTTCCAGTCTGACCAGTAGAATCCATCGGTTGTGGCACTTAGTCTTCTCACAGTGTGTTCTCTTTTGGCAATTACCGTTCTCCAGACATTCACCGACTTCAACTATGCCACTACATATAGAGCTCCGACTGGGTGGGAGGGGATTCGAAGGTGGTGTCTGCAGTGTTCCGCACTGACGTTGGGTTCACGTTTTTGTTTATCGTCTTTGCATCGTGTGAGGTCTCTGGTGCGATTGGTCTTGGTGCTTGACGCAAGAGCGGAAACTACTTCCGATACATTCACACGCCCAATGCGACGATTGCGTTTTCTTCAATGACTCTGTCGCAGTCTCGCTAAGTATCAGGTACGTTTTGTACAAACACCTTGCTTTGTTTAGAGAACGAATGCTCATTTTTTCAATGTAACACATCAATTCTGATAAATTTTCTGTACCCTTTCTTAGAAAATGGAAAAAAAACTAGTTTAGGTTACCTCGTTGCTCTCGAAATTTATTTATTGTCGACAGAAGCGCAATTTCCTTTAAACAGATAGGTATAATCTTGATCATGCCGTGTTACCGGTTTCGAGGGAAAGAGCATTTTCTTGTAGTTGATATGGTGGGTATGCATTCAACCTCTGCCTTAGATTTTAGGCTCGAGCTTCCACGCTAGATAATTGATGTTCATTCAAATTAGGTCGTCTGTTTTGCCATGTCTAGAGAGTACGCGAAATTATGCTTTATACCACACCCTGTTGATCGAGAAACTGCCTTTGTCTTGGATGGTTCTGCAATCTTTGTCAGAATTGTTCTAGACATTTAGCGGATCTGCATCATACCCGTGGGGAAGTCCAGACATCATGGTCATAAAACTCCGAGTATGTGTATTTGGCAGTTTCTGACATTTGCGTCTGCAGGTCGACAGAATGCCTCGTCGGAGTGTGAACATGCGTCTCTCCGTCGAGAACGAGAGTAGACAGAAGGCCCGTGATCTCAAATTGCTCAGGAGAGAAATCTCGATCGCCAAAGAACGTGGTCTTCGTCGCATTCTATGTCCCTGCAGAGTATGTAATCGGGGCATTCGGACGTTGATTTCACACGCCACGGTGACAAAGCATATCCGATGGTACGGATATCATCCATACCAGCGAGGGAGCACAGAGGTAACTCCGATGCATTCCAAAATTATATGGTGTTTACGCATGTGTTCGGCGATGGTCTGTCTTTTCATACAGGGTTAAACTGAAAGGCTATACAACCATGTTTGCATCCCCTTGGTCTAATTACACAATTATAACTACTTCGTAATTGATAGTTTGATTCTCAAAGTCATGTGTGTCACCGTGGTAGGGCGTGGACCGAGACGAATCCGATGAAGAGTGGGACAACTTCATAAGGAGGGAACACGGGGAAGCTGCTGGAAGGAGACACGAACCGGTGCAAGACCCTGGAGCTGCAAACGTTGACGTTGTTGAGGTTTTGCGATCTGTGTACGGGGTAGCTGACCAAATAAACCATGAGTCTGCCCGTGATGCAAATGACCGAGAACGGAGCAGAACACCGGTGCGAGGTGATGATGGCCAAGCACCCGATGATATGGGACGTGGAATTCCGAATCCAATGGAACCAGGAGATGGTTATGATTCGGAGTCCTCCTTAGAGGACGACGAGGATTTGACGTGGGGTATGCCTGAGAATCTAGACGAGGAGACTGCTGCTGAAATTGATAGAATTCAAGAGGTTGCACGTGTGCCATTGTATGAGGGAGCCCCACGAACATGTCTTGAGACTGTGATACTGCTTCTAAATCACCACAGGTCCAACAACGCCACAAATGTCGCCATGGACCAGTCGTTCGCTCTGCTACATCGTGTTATACTTCCTCAACCCAACACTTTACCAGATTCGGAGTATGCTGCGTCGCAGATGCTTAGGAAAATGGGACTGAAATTCAATGCCAAGAGGTTTGTCCGAACAATTGTATCCTCTTCAGAGGTGTTTTCAGGGACCATATGTTATGTCCAAGTTGCGGATCTCCGAAAAGGATGAGGCATGGGAAGTCCTGGGTGGCTCAAAAGGTGCTTCGACATTTCCCGACCTCTGAAAGACTGAGGAGAACGTTTCGCAGCCGAATGCAAGCAGCATCAATGACGTGGCACGCAAGGGAGAGAGTGCATGACGGTATGGTGCGACATGTCTCTGACTCTAAACACATGGCAGACATTAGAGCAAAGCATCCTAGATTTTGTAGGGACCCTCGTAGACTGTTCCTTGCCCTAGCAACTGACGGAATGAATCCGTTCTCAGAAAAGCGCAGTATCTACTCAACGTGGCCTGTAACTTTGAACAACTACAATGTCGCTCCCTGGCTAACAACCAAGAGATATTTTATAATGCTGTCCTTGCTCATCCCCGGTCCCAAATCGCCCACTGGGGATGATTTTGATACAATGATAGAGCCCTTAGTGGAAGAGCTAGAGGTCCTCTGGCACGAGGGAATTATGTTGGAAGACGCAGCGAGGTTCAGGGGCGAACATCACTTCCTCATGAAGGTGATGCTTATATTTTGCATTCACGACTTTCCCGCGTACGGTATGGTCGCGGGATGCGTGACAAAAGGATACAGGGGATGCCCTGTATGTGGCCAGCATACAGTTTCTCGTAGGTCCGTGTTTCTAAAAAAAAACGTATACGAGGATCAGGCTCGTCGACATCTCCCCGATGGCCACGAACTCAGATCAAACACCAGGGACTTCAGGGGGAGAGTAGAAATCCGACCACCTCCTCCTAGAGTTACAGGTGCTGAGGTGGTGGCATTTGCAGGAATGAGGCAGAGATGGCTCGATGCTGGGGGGGTCGTCGGCGCACCGGAAGACCCTGTGAGAGTGACTGGTATAAAACGGCTTTCCATCCTCTTTAGACTACCTTATTGGCAGGTGAGTCCATAGTCTATTCTCGGATGTAAATGCATCTGCTTGAGTCGTTTATATCTGTCTCGCACAAATCTGTTGTTGTAACCATAGTATGTAATACCTTAGGTTTTGTACATTCTGGTTCACTTCTTCCTTTGAAACTTGAGCCACGCTGATTACTTGCTGTCATTTTATGGCTATTGGCTCGTATTTCGCTATGGCTTGCTAAGGTTGAGTCCTGTTTTACCTTTTTTTTTTAATAGGGTGGATTCTGACTCCGTATGTCAACGTCGTTCGCAGTAGTGGTTCTGTTTTTTTTTTTTTTTTTTTTGGCCTGTTTCTTCCGACTATGTATGGGTTGGGAGGTCTTGCAGTGGACTCGGCCTCGAACCATTCTGTGTCATATAGAAAGAAGTGAGAGCGTTTTTTTTTTTTAGTTAGGACTTCGTGTACAGACTCCCTTTCATGCACTAAAACTAGCACGCACTCTGTATGGCTGTCGATAACAATGTACGTGCTTCGACACTGCTTATTGGACCAATCACGATTGTGATATTCGGAAAAGCATATTATGGCCCTTTAGTGAGCCATATGTTATAGTTGTGTAATTCGATCCTTGATGGTAGAACTCCTAAACTGCGTTACCCCACTACGCTGAAAAGTTTCATTGTTGTTATAAATGGGAACACTTATAGCCTTAGAAGATGCCTTACTGTCTAGTTTGTGAGTTTGCATTAGAGGTTTGGTGCTTTGACCTTAACCAGATAATTGTCCGTGGCCTGGACCTAGTATGCTGTATGTTCATTTCGTGTGACATAACGCCTCACCGACCGACTCCAAAACCTTTGTTATAATGTTAGATAACCACCAATCCTTGATTGACTATACGATTATGCATTGTTCGTTTACTCTTTAAAGCTTAGTGTATAATCGAGTCATTGGTTTCCTTTGGACTGTCGCAGAGATTTTGATTGTAGCTTGCATTGGTTGACCGAGCCTGGTTATCCCCCGGTCCAGGTCTTAAATCAGACTTGATGCTGTGGTCCATTAGAAAATCAGAATGAGACTTAAACCTAGATAGACGATACCAAACCGTAGTAAGACGTGGCTGGCCTTTTTTGCCTAAGTTTTATTTGTTCGTCTTCGTTTAATACGATGGATTAGAACATCGTAGTTGGTAAAGGCTTTCTATTGTGTCTTTGAAGCTAGAAAAACCGAATCAAGCAGTATACAATACGACTTGTTCGTAGCGTGTATGCATACGGTTGATCTGGCTTCCATCCATATTTTGTTTTGAGGCTCCCCCTATTTCATACCTTATTGTCTCATTTTCACACCGTTCTCACCGTATTTTTTTCTGCACCGCAGGGACTGCGCATACGCCACACCATTGACGTGATGCACGTCGAAAAGAACGTGTCAGCTAGCATCCTGGGTTTTATATTAGGTGAAAAGGATACAGTCGCGGTACGCAAGGACATGGAATCTGTGGGTATCCGACCAGGCCTGCACCTCCAGCCCCGACCAGGTCCAGGGAATTACATGAAACCCCATGCTCCCTACAGCCTCAACGCTACAGAGATGTCTAGGTTTATGAGGACTATTGTTGCCACAAAAGTTCCGACAGGTTACAGTTCGAACATGACCAAGCATGTGAGTGAGCGTAAGTTACATGGGCTGAAGTCTCACGATTACCATGTGATTCTGCAAACCATTTTGCCAGCTGCAATCAGAGGGTTGATTCATCCTGGCCCGCGGGACGCCGTCATTAGATTGGGCCACTGCTTTCAGAGACTGTGCACGAAGACAGTAGATCCGTCGGAGACTGCTTCACTCCAGCAATACGTGGCCGAGACTATGAGCCTATTGGAAATATGGTATCCTCCAGCATTTTTCGATATTATGCCGCACCTGGTACTTCACTTAGTGGACGAGCTCGATTGGTTGGGCCCCGTTCACGCACGCTGGTGCTATGGTTCAGAGAGGTATTTGTATGTCTTGAAGAGGTATGTCAGAAAGAGAGCAAAGCCCGAAGCTTCGATCGCCACAGGGTATTTGTATGCTGAATCTTTGGGTTTTATGAGCGAGCACTTGTCATTATACCCTGGGTATCAGAAATTATGGGACCCAGACGACACCGAAAGGTATAACGGCGAAGTCTTGGAGGGTGCACGTATACGCCGCGAATTGACTGACGCCGAAGTCCGTGCCATCCATGAGTTTGTGATCTGCAACTTCAAGGAGACAGAGGGTCTATACCAGTAAGACTCTTGTCGCATAACCAATAGCCTCCCGAACTTTTTTATTTTGGTCTGTTAATGTACCTGGAAAAGTGATATTCTCATATTCGTACGCTGTAATTCACTACGAACTTGCTTTGGATGACTAATCAACCATAACGTGATTGTCCATTGATGGATTCTGTATTGATTTCACTGTTTCGTCAGGGAGTACGATGCCATCCGTTCGGCTGAACGAAACCGAACACGGAATCGAAATTTCGAACCATTCTCAGTATGGCTGGATAGGAGGGTGGACAGTATGTTGGGAGAAGGAGAAGTGGTATCATCCGATCTCCGAAATCTAGCCCAATTCCCGTTGACCTCGGTTTTTGAGTACAAACGAATGTGGGCCTATGGTAATCATTTCCGAGCAGAAGATATTACGATAGGAAACACTCATGAAGGCTACGACTCTGGGGTGGCTGCTATTGTGTCAACCGAATGTCAGGCATCAACGGCTGATTGCAGGCTTGTTCAAGCTAACTTGAAATATGTCGGAGTTCTGCGGAACATTATCCAGGTAAATTATGTATCCTTGAAAGTCAATGTGATGGAGTGTTCATGGATACGGCCAAACGTCACCGGGAATGCAACCATGAAGACAGATGAGCACGGATTCTCGCTTGTTAAGAGGGATGCATTTCAAGGGCCAAGAGCGGAAAAGTACATCCTACCAGCGCACGCTTCGCAGGTGACTATCCATATTTATCTAGTCTTACTTGTAATTCACAAACATATTTGTATAATACTTGGTCTCAGGATGTAGATAGACGTCTTCAATTCATGCTCACCGATAACATACCGTTGATGATAAAACCGATGCAGGTGTTCTTTGCCCCAGACAACGTTAACCTGCAGTGGAGCGTAGTGCTGCAAAAGGAACCGAGGTCCCGGAGAGTGGAAGAAGACAAGGACGACGGTGTCCTTGGAGCACCGGGGTTTGCAACACCTGTGACTCTGGATGACGTAGGGGCTAGCGTTTCACGCAATGCAGGAGGGCCTGTTGATGTTGGTATTGAAGTTCCTCTCCCTGAGGTGGATGTAATGAACGCTCAGAGAGAGAACGACGGAGCAGCGGAGCCGATAAATGAGATGGACCACGTAGACGAGGATTTAGACAGCGACACTGAAATGCCGACTGACGGGTGGCACGACTTAGTATATGCTGGTTTGCTCTAGAAAAATTACATGGTGTGTAGGGCATGCGTTACAAAACAAATAACGGAATTCGACGCTTGACACTCCATATGTCGCTTAGGAAGTGAGTTATTTTATACAACACATAGTATAAAAACTCATGCGTCGGGCTCGGTACACGGAGGGCCTGGTGTTAACGGTGGTGTGTATTTGGAATTCTATGGAAACCTGACTTTGACGGTTCAGTGGCCCCTTCCTAGTCAGCTATAATTCGGATTATGCTATCACGCAAGTCATTTTCGCGATGACAGAATTATAAAATACAGGGGCTTCCATGGTCTTGGCTATTTTCCTTTTTCCCAATCGTATTTCATACGACATATTTTCGAAACTAATACCATTCCTTTAACGTGTAGGAAGATGTTTCTTTTGCCTGACGCAGGTTTCCGTATGGGCGAAGAGCGAAATTGATAAGTCCGCCAAATAACGCACAACACACGGGATTCCGTCATCAAGGAATACAATCATCCTTTTTTCAAGTAAGTTCTAGCAGGACTTTGAGACGAGGCGAGTGATGTTCCTAATCAATACAATGTTATTTAAAATTGCAGAATTGAATTACGATGACTACGAGTCTACTTTTAGCTTGTCCACTGCATACGCATGTTAAACAATTGCAATATGATTCGGTCTTTGTTACACCACCGAATCATTTTGACATGTTCCTTACATTAACCCGTTCTGTGACTTCAGATGCTTGTTTTAATCTTTATAATATGGCACCAAAATATGGGGGTTTACTCCTTACGGGCTGGAAGTGTAACTGATTTTATTTTAACTGACATAATGCTAGTAATGTAACATCAAAATTTAGATTTATATATTTTCCAACTGGCTAAAATCAGTGGTTCAGTGCAGTCATGTCGATGAACTGCGGGCAGTTGTATATCATCAGCTGACAGCCTGTTTATTTTTTGTTTTTATTTTAATCCCAGTAAGAGGCAGGGATATTGTTCGTTGAACGTACTGAGTAAATTACTTCTGTTGGAACTGACTTATGATTTCTACAGCAACCTCATCTGCGGTGTCAAAGTGGAGGAGAAGTTGACGATATCCAGAGAATGTTTAATTTATACAATTAGAATGCAGAATTGGGAGGAGGTAAACATTGTCATCCCTTTCCATGCTTGGTTAATCCATACTAGTAGTAGTCTGTATACTTATTGGGAGACCCGGCTGAATATTCGATGTGGATCTCAGATCTAAATTTATAAATCTTTCAAACAAATACTCGAACAAAACATCACATATTTGGAATAACGTAACCCAGAACCGTAACATTGATATGTAGGTTCAAATATTTTTCATTTGGCTCAACTCAGTGGTTCAGTGCAGTCTGGTTGTTTTACTTTGGCCAGTGGTATATTGTTGCGCCAGAGGTGCTGCATAGGTCATATTCTATGGAGGCCGATGTGTTGAGCATCAGTGTAATCACATACATTTTACTTTGTGGTAGTCGTCCTTTTTGGGTGCGGACGGAGTCGGGGATCTTTCGAGCAGCGTTGAGGGCAGACCGCAGCTTTGAAGAAGCCCCTTGGCCTTCAGTTTCACCTGAAGCAAAGGACTTTGTGAAGCGGTTGCTGAACAAGGATATGCGTAAACGCATGACTGCCGCACAAGCCCTGAGTATGTTCTTACTTCAGCAGTTGGCAAGCCTGCAGATCTTATTGAGTCGTTGTTGTTTAATCGTTTATCACGCCGTTCTTTTCAGTAATTCATCACCATTGCATCTCTTTAGAGTTTCTTGTACATGATCTTTATTTGACATTACTGTTTGGAGTTGCAGCCCATCCATGGATTCGAAACAACAACGTGAATATACCTCTGGATATCATAGTGTACAGACTTGTGAGAGCGTATCTTCGTGCAACATCATGAGACGGGCAGCTTTAAAGGTGAATGTTGTAGAATACATGTCCCCTTTATACTATATTATAAGTGCTAGAGGAAGCCTACCTTTATGTGCATTGTAAATTTTGATCGTTTTGGAAGGTTCTGGTGCAAGTGAATATTTTCACTCTTGCAATTAGATGCTGATAACGATCAGGCTGCATGCTTCATCGAGGCCTTGGCTGTTTGTATCTTGTGGTAATGTAAGTTGCTGACACTTTGATTTGGTGGTGGGTTATGATAGGCATTATCCAAGACTTTGACAGAAGATGAATTGTTTTTTTTGCACACCCAATTTATGCTTCTAGAACCAAACAAGAATGGACGTGTTACATTCGAGAATTTCAGACAGGTGCAATTATTTTTCAGTCAAGTACTACCATAAAAAAATACATATCTTGGCGAGTGACACGTTTTTAGAATTTTACGTAATGCATTTCTATCGCCGTTGGATGTTTTCGAAATCTCTAGTATGTACATACGGGTACATTGGTGTAGAATATTTGTATACGGTAACTGATAAGACAGAGGGCTAGGCAACAGTATTTTAACAAGCACTGTAATTTACATGGCTTAGAGGGATATGATTCAGGTTTGTGACGTTTGACTGGAGATGATAGCTTAGACGAGACATGTTCGGACATTGGTAGTGGTAGCAAGGGCCTGCATCATTTACCAGATCATACCATAAGATGTAATCAGTTGGTTTTTGATGTATCATGGCGAATGTCTCATTGGTGACGTCTTGGTGGAGGTGGAAGAGGAAGTGGGGGCTGGATATGACAACCGAGGTGGATTTGGTTTCGACATTTCGAGATTGTGGAGTGCCCTGTCACCCATGGAATCATCACTCTGCCCATCCCCCTATAAACTCAGAACAGTCTGTGGTTGCCACAGTTCACGGTC
Source organism: Ceratodon purpureus (assembly GCA_014871385.1). Lineage (NCBI taxonomy): Eukaryota > Viridiplantae > Streptophyta > Bryopsida > Pseudoditrichales > Ditrichaceae > Ceratodon > Ceratodon purpureus. The sequence continues at coordinate 14,265,642 of CM026428.1, read as the reverse complement.
GCTCTCTTTGCGGAGAGAGAATCGGGTGTACTCTGCGAGTTTTTCGCGTTCCTGGTGGTCATCTCTCTCGGTGTCAATGCGTGCTGCAGCCCAATTATACCACGGTGTTCATTTGCCATAGTCTTTTTGGCCAGGAGGAGCTTCGCACAACCTCGCTCATACGCCCTCACGGTGTCAGGTAAATTACGTCACACTTTGTTTCGAGTTCTCGCATTATCTGTTTGGCGGCATCTATTCTCCTCTCTTCTCGCGTGAAATCTACATTAGCTCATTTGGGTAGTCCAGGTTGTTGGTGTAGAGAACAATGTAAACACTTAGCATATGTTTCGCTTAATTTGCAGTGTTTGCAGAAAGGCACAAATCGCAGCCCACCTTCCAGCACTTGACGACTCGAGCATAATCGAGGTAACGTGTACACCTTTGCACTCATCATGTCACTTTATTTTTCTATCTAAACGCAATCTCTGCTACCGTTTGTGCGACAATTCAGAGCAACGAGTTGTCAATGAGATTACGAACGAGTGTGTTACAAACTTCGGAGCAGCTGATTACAGGATATGTCATTTTTACATGCATTTCGCAGGCTGTTTCGGAAACTATGGTGTCGACAAGGCGGATGGGTCAGCGAACAAGCCGTGGGAGACCGAGGAGGGCGACTCGTGCGTCGGAGGATGCGGAAGGGACGAAGCCTTGGTTTAGAACTGAGCATGGATTGAACGCGACCGGATTCATTCCCGGCACCAACCTCACGGAGAGACACTGCAGCAGAGCAAAGAACGTCGCGTTCTGGGGTCCGAAGAACCTGCACAACGGAACACGATACAAGCGTAAAGTTTCTCCAAGGATGGTGCGTCGAATCCGCTATCTTTTCCAGCGCGTGTTCCAAAAACCCATTGGTAGGTCGGACGCAATTCCATACCATTTTGGGAGAGGGCTTCTCGCCGAGAGGAAAGGCATTCCGATAGACTGGGCGGGATATGCCAGGAAGATGACGCACAGGGGGACAGTCGACTTGGGGCATCTGGATGGTGGTGTGGCCGTGGGGAGAACCCTGACGAAGAGGGGGAAGCCATTCGTGTTCACATCAATGGAGACACTACGTAGGCAGACGAGACCAGAGCAATGGCCAAAAAATGAAGTGGGTAGCGAGACCGATGGGGAGGAAGGACGAGACAGCGATTGGGAAGTAAACGTTGTCCGCGAAACGCTCAACGGAGAAGAGGATGACGACGCGGCCGACATTGCTGGCAGCCAGGGAGCCCGTGACTCGGGCGTTGCATTGATTGAGAAGGAAGGAGACACCAATGTGCGAGCTGACATTCAGGAGGCATCGGAGCTGGAGGTTCCGACTATGGACATGGACCGCGAGATGAATGCAGGGCGAATGACGATTCTGATGGAAGAACTTGACATCGGACATGTTGCGCCCATAGTGGCACCACCGTTCTCGTCGATGAACACAGATTTGGACGAAGGCAACGATGCGGCCGCGGGAGTGATGGAGGGAGAACTTCGATCAAAGCCACATGACAATCCCGGTATGAGCATTTGCCACAAAACATGACAAAGTTGTGGAACAATTGTAGGTACTGAGAGAACGCTAACTTGGTAGAGTACAATATGCTTTTCACTGCTGACGGATTTTAGAGATACGACATCATCTTACAATGTGGCGTTCTTTTGTGCAGAGACGGAGCAGCCTGGTGCGTGTGAAGATGCACTAGCCTCGGAAAGCAATGGCATGCACGAACAAAATGCATCGGCGTTTGTCTTTGAGATGTGTGAGTGTGGGGGGATTTACGATCCGAATGTCGGTGTGCATCATGACAAGACACCGCAAGCCCCAGGTAATTATCCCGAATTGCAATTCTCGAATCAGAGTGCGTGTTTGGTACAAATGGCGGAGATGTAATGCACTTAGTGCTCCAAGCGATTGCTTAAGCACTGATTAGAGGAGAGACAGAGTAGAACATAAAATCTACGTTTCCTCTTTTGAAAATGTGATGACAGTACTCAGCTGTGAGAACATGTCGGGTTTGCAGGTATTGCAGTGAAGGTTGAGATGATGGATTACGAGTCTACCCGGATATACCATTGAATACGACTCTTCTGGGTAACCCTACAGCATGCGATGCGCGAATCGTCTCTGAGAGGGCTGATTCACCGGGGTCACAGTGGGACATCGATTGGGGTAAAAAAAATTGCCCCTTATGGTTTTGTGTGAAAATGGATTGGTATTGGTGGCTGGATTTTCAGGTTGATGGTCGTGCTGTGCTTTTTTTTGATGGGTTGTAATGGAGTGTGTTCTGGTGTGTCGGTCGGTGGTTGCGTGTTCGGGTTTGGTTCGTGGCTGTCCTGGTAATTGAACAAGTAGAGATTGGATTACGACAGTTGATGTCCTTGTAAGTGATTGATGGAAAGGTTCTAATCGTGAGGGAAGGTGGGGAGTAGAGAGGGGTCGTATGGGTTATAGAGAATTTGGTTTCACATAGGCGTAGTTGCGTCCAAATTCACACCGAGTTGGAGTCGGCGATGACTCTCTAGAACACTAGTCGGAATAAGAACCATAGAGTGAACGTTGGTACAAGCGATGAATATCTGCTTTGGGTGGTCTGTCCTTTTGCGGATGCTCCTTGACCACAGATAGATGCATCTCCGTTATAAACATTCTAAACGTTGCTCTGTTTGTATAGCTTTCGTTGCAGATTCCATAACAATCACCAGGGCCACAGCGAATCCGGAGACTTGCAGGCGTCACGTTCTGGGGAAAATCATGAGAGGAAGGGAGGTTCGGAAATCGAAGTCAGCCATTCTGGTAGAACTGGAGGCATCGAGGAAGACAGAGGAAGCGCATCTAGAAATGCAACAAGCACGAGTGGAGTATCTAAAGAAACAAGTGGCCCTCGAAGGGGTAGTGTCGACACGTATCCGCACTCGACTGGGTGAGTGTTGTGCAACGAGAGATCAGGAGCGAAGTGAAGCAGACATGAAGGAACGCCTCGGAGAGGCAGGTGCAGTGGAACAGAAGCTGTGTGAGAACGTGCGTGACAAAGATGCGGAGATATCCTTGGTTAGAAGCTCGATTCAGTCACTGGACCGCGTTTTGACGACGTGGGAGGCAAAGTTTGATCAAGTGGTGGAAGCCCTCTTACGTTACATAAGCCGTGAGGACTTAACTGAGGGGGAAGCGATGAAATTGGCTGGGCTGAAATGCAGATGCGAAGATGTTCTCTGCGACTTCCCGTTCACGGTGGACGCGAACCATGCTCACTTGTAGTGCCCCGGATCAAGACCAGACAAAGTATGACTTCCCGGAGAGGAGGATAATTGCCAGTGATGAGAATGATGCAAAATGTACATAACGTGAGGCTAGTATAGAAGCAGTTTTGTGATGGAAGGTTATAAGTTTTGTGAAATGCTGTTGCACGGGCCAATATCCTGTGGACATGAGTACATTTCCACATTTTTTATTTTTTTTGGGCGGAGCAGAGGAATATAGACACATAATTCCTCGGGATTATGTATACACATGTATGCTAGATGTGGAAAAAAACACTAAGTGATGTAACAGTACCGAAGTCGTTCGGTTTTCCAATCGTGTATAAATCTAACGTTTATGGCTCCAAATTTGTTCTGATTCAGTATTGTGCATTTCCATAGTCGACAGTACATTTAGAGTTGTTTCCAGAGTTTGCGTGAGAGAACCGGGCACCGGTCGGAATAAACAAAGGCGACCGGTTAGACGGGATAGGTAACGGATGTTTATTCAAGGATTCTATCCGGATATGTGATGCAGCGAAAAGGTATAGTCATTTCTGGCAGGGTTCGCAAAAAAATTGACTCCGTCTTGGCTGGGCACACAAGAGAGTAAAAACATTTGTATTGGCTGAGAGTAGAGTGGTGCCTTGTCTGTTTACGGGAAGCGTTGGGAAAACTGTATTTAGAAAATGAGTCGAAAATGTAGAAGAGTGTTTACTGTCGAGGAGGGTAGATAGGTAACGATGTAAAATGTAGCAATGTAGATTATAGCGAGAAAAGGGAAAATGAAATGAATCGTGAGTTAAACTGTGATAGCAAAGCGCGAGGTCTAGGTATACGACAAGGAGAAGGGTCCCAGAGATGGCGGGACGGAATATGTATGGTCTATTTTACCGGTGAGCTTCAGTTCATGTGTCAATCTCTACTCTGAGTAGAACTTAAATGAAAAATGACCTCTCCACGACCTGGAAAAATCCCGGATTTCTACTTGTGTATGTGAAGTGCACTTGCTGAGCACCCTCAGTTTTCTGCTGTGGGCATCTGTATTTGAGCATGTTGGCAAATACAGGGTCCATCTTAGGGTCGACTGTGGGGTAGATCCTCTCCTCGAACGACTCACAGTGTGCTCTTCCAATTGTGTGAGCTCCTGCATGCACAACAACATGCAGGACTTAACTCAGGCCATCTATTCCAGAGAACCCATCAAGAGGCATACCTAGAAAAATACCATTAGTGTTGCTAACCTAAAATCACTTACCGAGAAGAGCCACGGTCTGCTCTGTGTTGATTCCCATCTTGCTGAAGTAGTTGAGGACAGTGGAGACATCGCTCTGAGGAGTGGGAATGCCAGCGTCAGCCACCGCCTTCAAACTGACACGAGAGTCCCTCCGGCCGGTCTTCAGTTTCATTGCAGGTCCTGCGAGCTGAAAGGAAAACAATTGAATTCATTAGTACAATACCACTACATAGTCTACAATTTTTTTTGTTCTCTTACAAGGAGAATTAGTTGGACAAGTAGGACATTGTGATAGCTGGGATCATTACCACTTCGGCTCCGGCGGCTCCCCCAAGCGCCAGGACATCTGCACAGGAGACCACCCCGGGGCAGGCAGCCTCAACAGCCGCTTTGATATTATTGACATACTTTTCGTTTCGCATCCCCACTTGGTTGTGTGATTCCTTCTCGGAGGGACCATCCTTTGTGGACTCAAGTAAAAAGGAGCCATCGCAGCCCTGCGATTAATTCAAGCAGAAATCTCAGCACGAATGTTCTAGCCATCACATAGAAATGGATTCAGGCTAGGTACAATTTGGAAAATTTCCCTTGAAAGAAGTTAAGTCATTTGAACGGTTTTCGCACATTGAAGCAATCATGGAAGACGTAACGAATCAATGAGGTCGCAATGTT